>JAQPPZ010005545.1:0-498075 GCA_028583015.1 Wollemia nobilis | reverse complement strand
GTAATATTGTAAACTCATAGTGTCCATATTGAGTTTTAAATGTTGTCTTATGGGTATCCTCCTCATGGATCCTCAATTGGTGATATCTGAACTTCAAATAAAACTTTGAAAAGATAGTAGCTCCCCTAAGCTAATAAAAAATTTCTTCAATTCTAGGTAGAGGGTACCTATTTTTTATGGTTACCTTATTAAAAATTTTGTAATCTATGCACAAACACAAGGAACCATCCTTCCTTTTAAAAAATAGTACAAGTGCACTCCATGGTGACACACTCAGTGTGATTAATCCTTTCTCTAGCAACCCTTGTAGATGTACTTTCAGCTCTTGCATCTCAATGGGATTCATTCTATAAGGATCCCTATGAATAGGCTCTATATCGAGATTAAGCTCAATTATGAAATTAAATTCATGTTTTAGAGGTAATCCTAATAAATCTTCTAGAAATACATCTCTAAATTCCTAAAGTACTGGGTTCTTCCCAAACACCTCTTTTTTTCCTTTTCAATTTCATTTAACTTAACTACATAAATTATTCCTCCCTTTTAATGGCTTTTTAAAGTTACATTATTGAGAGGATCTGGGGTTGAAAAGCCCCTTGTAGGCTATACACCCTCTATATTTTCTTACCATATTTAAAATACTCAATCCATCTATCATGGAAATTGATCACCACCTTATGTGCATGCAACCAATCCATTTCAAAGACAACATCAAAATTATGTAGTGGTGCTACATAAAGACATCTAATGGTCATACCACTAGGTAAGGTAATTTTGATCATATGATAGCATCGATCCATAGAGTAGGTTTATCCTGAACCATACTCAACCTTCCACCCATGTGCCAAGATTCTTGGTCTTTTTGGTATATCCTTAATCAATCTAGTAGAAACAAAGCTATCTGTAGCTCCACTATCTATCAAAATTTTAACATTTCTACCAAAAATCTTACCCTTAATTAGAAAAGGAGTGGCTTGCCCTTCTAGATTTTAACTCCTTGTCGTTGCATATATCTTATGAGTAGGTTCCTTATGTACAGGTTATTTGTAAGCAGGTTCTTTTTCTTTCAAACTTGATCCTACTCTAAGTGGAAAATTATTGGTGTAATGTGGTCCTCCACTATCAAAGCATCCATTCTTGGGCCTTGGATGTGTTTTTTTCTTCTACCCTTTTGCCTTCACTATGAATGGAGGGTTGGGTTGATTCTACAATGGTGGCTTATTATTACTATTGTTGTGATTGGTAGGATTGTTGTTCTTTCCTTGGAACTTTCTCCTAAACTTTCCCTATTTCCTATCATTTCTTTTGTCACATCTAGGGAAGCTTTTATTTTCCTACTCTCCTTTCTATTTCATGAAGTCTGTGATATTTCTTTTTTTGAGTGTCTTTATGTCCTGCTCAGACGTCCCTTCATAATCAAAGTAGGTCTTAAGATAAGTCTTAGCTTTCTTGGCCTAGTCATAGGCCTTCTAAAGAGTGTTAGGCTCTCGCATGTTCACTTCATATCCTACCCTAGGATCTACTCCTAGTATTAATTTATGGATTTTTATCTTCTCATTATACATAGGTACATACTTCAAAAGTTTAATAAATTTCTATTAATAAGCCTCCACCATCTTATTTCCCTATCGAATATTGATGAATTCTTTAAATTTCTTGGCATAAAAATGCTTTTTGAGGAACCTCTTTTTGAAGGGTACCACAAATTCCTCTCATTTCAAATCAATTGTTGCCTCAATTCCCTATTCCTCACTAAAAATTTTCCACCAATCCAGACCAACACCCTGTTGAGGTGTGATTTTGTCAAGTCACAAAACCATCCAATGACTTAGAACTTAAGTTCTCTCTTGCAAAGAATAGTATATTTATATCCAAGGTCCTGGTTTGAGTTTCAATATAACTTTCGTATATGTATGAGAAACACCTGAATAACTCGGTAGGTTTGCAATTTTACTGTTCCCATGGTGCCTGGGAATAATGTAAATGATTTCAAATCTATTATGTAAAGCATGTTTCTTTTTATATAAGTTCAACAAAACAAAATTTGTTTTATTATTTTAAGTTAAAATATGCCAAATTTTATTTCATTTCTTTAATCTAACGTCTCACAATGCTTTAAGTAAAATTAGCATAAACGAATTCAGCATTTGTATTAAATTTCATTTTGACTTTAATGAAAATGTATGAATTTTAATAGACTTAATGAACCTTTGGAATAAGATAAATTTACATTAAATCCATTTCCAAAATATCCCTTTGATAAAGAGGTTGTTTATTCAAAATCCCTTTGTGAAATCATAGATTGAATACAAAAGAGGTGAATAAATGAATAATGTCTTTCCCTATTTAAAATCTTATTAATAACTAGCATATAGGGCTTAATGTAAACACCAATTTACAAACTTTAATTTTATAACAAAATAAATTTTATAAACCAGAACTATATAATATTCACTTCTGAAATATTTATGGGATCAGATATTTCAAATAATGAAGTGATTATAAATCAGGCATTTGTAATATTTACCCTCTAAAATATTTATAAGATTAAGTATTTCAGATAGTAAAATAATTTTTTACTAGTATAATCTTAGATTTTCAAAAAATGAACCCAATCAAATTAGACTAGTGTTTATTCCATATTTTTGGAAGATATCAATTCTGATATCCTTGTAAGGAGTGAAAATAGAACAATCATTTATCTCAATTAATTTATCATTTCAAATATTAATTAACCTAATATTTGAATAATAATTAATACATTGCATAGTTAGATAGTTTTGATCTTGTAAACATTAACTAGGTTCATTCTGCATGCTTTCAATTTAAATAAATTGTAAAATTATAAGGATCTAAAAATATGATACTTTCAGATATACAACCACTACAATTACAAAATAGAGATTTTAAACCAAACTTGTTACCTATCAAATGCCTACAATATGATAACAAATAAGGGAAATCTTCAAAGAATTTTATTAAATATAATTATTCTACAACATTCTTTTCATATATGAACACAGCATGACACATATTCATATTCTAAATGCTGCAAAATAACCTATAAATTTTGCAATGCGTTCCTGATATCTAAGTTGTTTCAATCCGTTGTAGTGCTCCTTATTTTTCTCTGCTGGTTCTGGTATTATCTTCCTTCTCTATCCTCAATAAAAGTCTAACCCTTCATCCACTTCAAGGAACTTATTTATAATTTGAACAATTTGTTCATTCAGTTCCTATAGTTTCTCAACAGATTTTAAAACTCTCATATCAATGAATTTGTTCCTCCGTAACATGTTTTATCTTCTTTATATCTCCTTTATAACAAATCATTATACATTGAACATAACATATGTTATGTTATAAAT
Source organism: Wollemia nobilis (assembly GCA_028583015.1). Taxonomy (NCBI): domain Eukaryota; kingdom Viridiplantae; phylum Streptophyta; class Pinopsida; order Araucariales; family Araucariaceae; genus Wollemia; species Wollemia nobilis. The sequence continues at coordinate 494,707 of JAQPPZ010005545.1, read as the reverse complement.
TATAATATTCATCATAATTTATACATGGATACTTATGACCTAAGATGTCATAACGGCAACAGATTCAATAAAATCATGTAAACCTAATTGTGATCGTATAACCTTCTTTGTTATTTGCAAATATAAACTATCATTGCAACTTTACATCTATATCGATGTCTCCAAGAACTTGTCCTATATTACCATTATAGCCAGCATGACTATGTATACATCTGCCCTCCTTCTAGCACCAATTTTCTAAAATGTTCAAGGAATGTTGTTTCCAGTTGATTCCAAGAAGCGGTAGAACCTATAGGTAAATTGATAAACCAATTTTTAGCAATTCATCCAATGTGTATAGAAATATTCTACAGAAAACATTTTCCTGCATAATTTGAAAATGAAACATAATATATTTATATGCCTAAATATGTTCTTTTGGTGTAATTGTTCCATCATGCTTATAAAATGGTAAATTATTTTCTGCCATTGAACCAACTTTAATATGCAAGGTATGAAAATTCACAAAAATTGCATCATAACCTAATTTTCGAATTTATGATAGATTAACGTTGATGCAGCAAAAATTGAAATTTTCAAACAATTTTTTTTATTTTTATAACAAATTGCAAATGCTAAAACCAAAATTATTATCTTTCAGACCCTTCTTCTAGCACCAATTTTTTTAGGTGTGATTTTGTCAAGTCACAAAACCACCCGAAAACTTAGAACTTAAGTTCTCTCTTGCAAAGAATAGTATATTTATCTCTAAGGTTCTGGTTTGAGTTTCAATATAACTTTCGTATATATATGAAAAACACTTGAATAACTCGGTAGGTTTTCAAGTTTACTGTTCATAAGGGGCATGGGAATCATGTAAATGATTTCAAATCTATTATGTAAAGCATGCTTCTTTTCATATCAGTTCAACAAAACAAAATTTGTTTTATTATTTTAAGTTAAAATATGTCAAATTTTATTTCATTTCTTTAATCTAATGTCTCACAATGCTTTAAGTAAAATTAGCATAAAGGAACTCAGCATTTGTATTAAATTTCATTTTAACTTTAATTAAAATGAATGAAATTTAATAGACTTAATGAACCTTTGGAATAAGATAAATTTACATTAAATCCATTTCCAAATTATCCCTTTGATAAAGTGGTTGTTTATTCAAAACCCCTTTGTGAAATTATAGATTGAGCACCAAAGAGGCAAATAAATGAATAATGTCTTTCCCTATTTAAAATCTTATTAATAACCAGCATATAGGGCTTAATGTAAACACCAATTTATAAAATTTAATTTTATAACAAAATAAAGTTTATAAACCAAACCTGTATGATATTCACTTCTGAAATATTTATGGGATTAGATATTTCAGATAATGAAGTAATTATAAATCAGGCGTTTGTAATATTTACCCTCTGAAATATTTATAAGATTAAGTATTTTAGAGAGTAAAATATTTTTTTACTAATATAATCTTAGATTTTTTAGAAAATGAACCCAATTAGATTAGACCAGTGTTTATTCCATATTTTTGGGAGATATCAGTTCTGATATCCTCTACCTTATAATTGTAAGGAGGGAAAACAGAACAAACCTTTATCTCAATTAATTTATCATTTCAAATATTAATTAACCTAATATTTTGACGGAGCACCGGAAACCCACTCTTCAACAAACTTGCCTTTTTCATTAAAATTTAAAAAAAAAAAAAATTTACAGGCTTGAATGAAATAGCCCGTAGGCTTTACAATGGCCGAGTTTGGCTCTGTTCTTCCACTGTTCCACTCCCCTGTTCTCCGGTCCGTCGCCCGCACTAATACAAAAATTTGGGTCTTTAACGAGGTCCCGGTCCTCCCGGAAATCAATGCTCCCACCAAACAAGATTTCCAGTTTGAATTTCCCTCCTTCTCGGGTTTTTCAAAATTTTGTCATTAATGACAATCTCTGCCCGATCTATCCCTGAGCTTGTAATAATGGCTTCCCAAACCCTGCACTGGCCGCTTCGCTCAAACCGTACTCTGCACTGCTATTTTGTCGAAAAAAAAATCCTTCCAAATGGTGGTTCTCCCCCTTTAATGCATGCGGCTGTCAAATTTAACTCCCGATACGTGGCCTTCGTCTTTAATTTCTTACACATAGCCAATCGTGCGTAATTCTTCTATGACTTCTCCATGTCGGCACACGTGTCCTCCTCAACTGCCATGATACACGTGGCAGTCCACGTGTCAAAATTGGCCTTGCCCAGCCGTCCGCTTTCCCCTTTCGGGCCTTACTTTGCTCTTTATTTTCCTCAACTTCCGTGGCTGTCCAATGTTGCACCACGTGTCGGCCTTTGGTTGGCCACGATATCGTGACAGGTCACGAAATCGTGACCTGTCGCAATATCGCGACCGAAAGCGCCTCCTCTACGTCGAGCCCTTTGGGGTCACGAAATCGTGACAAGTCACGATTTTGCGACCCCCTCTTCTCCTTTCGCCTCTGTTTTGAAGACCGTCGCGATATCGCGACGTCGCGATATCGTGATGTCTGAAGCCTCCCCACACTACATTGCAAAACCGTCGTGATATCACGATGTCGCGATATCGTGACAACTTACACTCCTCTCCGCTGCCTTGCAAAACGGTCACGATATCGCGACGTCGCGATATCGCGACTGAACCCGCCAAACAAGACACTGTAACTTTTGGGGTCACAATTTTGCGACCCCTCTCCCTTTTGCCTTAAAACTTCCTCCAACCAAGAATTGCCCCACATAACCTTCCTCAACACTGAAATTAATCGATCAAAATGCAAATAACTTAAAAAAGAAACTTGTAAGATGCAAGGTTGCTTTACTGTCTCCGGATGCTCCCGCATTAGACACCCGGGGTAACAAGAGAAGTGACCTTCACTTCTAAGTCGTTCGGTCCGCTTCCTTTGCAAAATCTTCGAACACTCATCAACCTTTACAACTTGCTCAAATCCTATTTCCTGGCAGAATTTTCTGCCCTCTACCAGACAAATTCTGGCATTACTGCACATTTTCTCATCTTCGGTCTGCAATGGCTTCAACTTGTGCCGCACTCCATCTTTCACCAAGGAGTACGTATTTGCACGTCCATCATGCACTGCACTCTGATAAAATTGCCATGGCCTACCCAACAACAAATGGCAAGCATCCATGGGGAATACATCACACAGGACTTCATCCTGGTATCTCTCGATCTGTAACATGACTAAACACTGTTCCCGGACCCAAGCTCGGTGGTCCTTCCATAACCATGCAATCCGATATGGGTGTGGGTGCCTCCTCTCCAACTACAACTTAGTAACCATCTCCTCGAAAACTAAGTTGTCTGTACTTCCATTGTCGATGATCACATTGCAAACTTTGCTCGCACTCTTGCACCGGTACATGAATAGGCTTCTCCTCTGTTCGTATTTGTCTTCTTCCACCAGCTGGTCCTTCTCACAATCATGGCTTCTCCCTTTTTAGCTTCTTCGAATTTTCTCGAATCGGTATCTTCAATCGCCACAACCGCTGCTCGCGGGACCCACCGATTTCTTGTTCGTCTTTTCTCGATGTTGTGGACACTCGAATGCATGATGCCCTTCTTCACCACAGTGGAAACATGTTCCACGGAATACTCCCCTTTCATTCCCGCGTCCAGATCTACCCCTTCCTCTCGGTTAGTTATCATTCTGAACTTGCGGTTTTGGGTCTTCATCTTCTTCTTTCTGACCTCGGCTGCTGCTCTCCTCTTCTTTCTTCTCTTCTTTTCCTTCTTTATTTCCATCGTTCTTTCCTCCCGGTCCTTTTACTCTTTGCTTGTTCTCAAACTTTTAGTTCAGTTTCTCTTCCACCTTTAAAGCAAATTGGTAAGCATCTTCAATGGTTCTTACCCGAACCAAACTCAATTCCTCCTGAACACTGGGTCTCAACCCATTAATGTAACGGGCCACTTTTTCCTTGCTTGCTTCCAAATGTCCGGTTCTGATGGAGATCTTGTAAAATTCCTCCGTGTATTCTTGAACTGTTCTGTTCATCTGCCTCAAGCTTTGCATTTTTCGTAACAGGTCCAGTTCATAGTCAACGGGGATAAACTATCTTTTTAATTTCTCCACCATTCTATCCCACCTGGTTATCCGCTCTTTTCCTCTTTGGTTCCGTTCCATCTGTACTCCCTTCCACCAAATGCTGGCATGACCCTTCAGTCGGGTCTTAGCAAATCTGACCCGATTAGGGTCTTCAACTTCTTCGTATTTGAAATATTCTTCTAAATCATTCACCCAGTCTATCAACTCCTCTGGGTTCAAGTTCCTGGAATACGTAGGAACTTCTAACTTTGGCCTCTTCTCGATCTGGGATATGGCCTTGTACAATATGGCCTGGGTTGGATCTACATCTTCTTCCTCTTCTTCAAACTCATTCTCCTCTTCCACTTCATCCTCACTGTCTGCATCCCTTCTCGACTCACATCCTCTGCGTAGCTCTTCTTGCAGGGCCTGGACTTGTCGCTGCAATGCCCGAAAATCTTTCGCTACCATGCCTCTTCCACCCATCGGGTTTCTTCTCGGAGGCATCTTCACCCAAAATCAAACCCTCCCACACGTCCTGGTACAACTGCCTCTCTCCTTCGGTGGTCTGTTGTACGCTCAGGAACTCCTGCTCTGATACCACTGACGGAGCACCGGGAACCCACACTTCAACAAACTTGCCTTTTTCATTAAAATTTAAAAAAAAATATATTTTACAGGCTTGAATGAAACAGCCCGTAGGTTTTACAATGGCCGAGTTCGGCTTTGTTCTTCCACTGTTCCACTCCCCTGTTCTCCGGTCCGTTGCCCACACTAATACAAAAATTTGGGTCTTTAACGAGGTCTCGGTCCTCCCGGAAATCAATGCTCCCACCAAACAAGATTTCCAGTTTGAATTTCCCTCCTTCCCGGGTTTTTCAAAATTTTGTCATTAATGACAATCTCTACCCGATCTATCCCTGAGCTTGTAATAATGGCTTCTCAAACCCTACACTGGCCGCTTCGCTTAGACCGTACTCTACACTGTTGTTTTGTCGAAAAAAAAATCCTTCCAAATGATGGTTCTCCCCCTTTAATGCACGCGGCTGTCAAATTTAACTCCCGATACGTGGCCTTCGTCTTTAATTTCTTACACGTAGCCAATCGTGCGTAATTCTTCTATGACTTCTCCATGTCGGCACACGTGTCCTCCTCAACTGCCATGATACACGTGGCAGTCCACGTGTCAAAATTGGCCTTGCCCGACCGTTCGCTTTCCCCTTTAGGGCCTTACTTTGCTCTTTATTTTCCTCAACTTCCATGGTTGTCCAATGTTGCGCCACGTGTCGGCCTTTGGTTGGCCGCGATATCGTGACAGGTCGTGATATCACGACCGAAAGCGCCTCCTCTACGTCGAGCCCTTTGGGGTCACGAAACCACGACAAGTCATGATTTCGCGACCCCCTCTTCTCCTTCCGCATTTGTTTTGAAGACCGTCATGATATCGCGACGTCGCGATATCGTGACATCTGAAGCCTCCCCACACTACATTGCAAAAATGTCGTGATATCACGACAACTTACACTCCTCTCCGTTGCCTTGCAAAACGGTCGTGATATCGCGACGTCGCGATATCGCGACGGAACCCGCCAAACAATACACTGCAACTTTTGGGGTCGTGATTTCGCGACCCCTCTCCCTTTTGCCTTAAAACTTCCTCCAACCAGGAATTGCCCCACAGAACCTTCCTCAACACTGAAATTAATCGATCAAAATGCAAATAACTTAAAAAAGAAACTTGTAATATGCAAGGTTGCTTTACTATCTTCGGATGCTCCTGCATCATATTTGAATAATAATTAATAAATTGGCTAGTTAGATAGTTTTGATCTTGTAAACATTAACTAGGTTCATTCTGTGTGCTTTCAATTTAAATGAATTGTAAAAGTATAAGGATCTAAAAATATGATACTTTCGGATATACAACCACTATAGTTACAGAACAAAGATTTTAAACCAAACTTGTTACCTATTAAATGCCTACAATATGATAACAAATAAGGGTAATCTTCAGAGAATTTATTAAATATAATTGTTTTGTAACAATCTTTTCATATATGAACATAGTATGACACATATTCATATTCCAAATGTTGCCTAATAACCTGTAAATTTTGCAATGCGTTCCTAATATTTGAGCTGTTTCAATCCCTTATAGTGCTCCTTCTTTTCCTCTGCTAGTTCTAGTATTCTCTTCCTTCTCTATCTACAACAAAATTCCGACCCTTCATCCGCTTCAAGGAACTTATTTATAATTTTGAACAATTCATTCATTCAGTTCCTATAGTTTCTCAACAAATTTTAAAACTATCATATCAACGAATTTGTTCCTCTGTAACATGTTTTATCTTCCTTATATCTCCTTTATAACAAATCATTATACATTGAACATAACATCTATTATGTTATAAATTATAATATTCGTCATAATTTATACATGGATACTTATGACCTAAGATGTCATAACGGTGACAGATTCAATAAAATCATGTAAATCTAATTGTGATTGTACAATATTCTTTGTTCTTTGCATATATAAGCTATCATTGCAACTTTACATCTGTATTGATGTCTCCAAGAACTCGTCCCATATTACCATTACAGCTAGCATGACTATGTATACATTTGCCCTCCTAGCACCAATTTTCTAAAATGTTCAAGGAATGTTGTTTCTAGTTGATTCTAAGAAGCGGTAGAACCTGCAGGTAAATTGATAAACCAATTTTTAGCAATTCATCCAATGTGTATAGAAACATTCTACAAAAAACATCTTCCTGCATAATTTGAAAATGAAGCATAATATCTTTATATGCCTGAATATGTTCTTTTGGTGTAATTGTTCCATCATGTTTATAAAACGGTAAATCATTTTCTACAATTGAACCAACTTTAATATGCAAGGCTATGTATGAAAATTCACAAAAATTGCTTCATAACCTAATTTTCGAATTTATGACAGATTAACGTTGATGCAGCATAAATTGAAATTTTCAAACAATTTTTTTCTTTTTATAACAAATTGCATATGCTAAAATTAAAATTATTAGCTTTCAGGCCCTCCTTCTAGTGCCAATTTGTTTAGGTGTGATTTTGTCAAGTCAAAAAACCATCCAACAACTTCGAACTTATGTTCTCTCTTGCAAAGAATAGTATATTTATCTCTAAGGTTCTGGTTTGAGTTTCAATATAACTTTCATATATGTATGAGAAGCACTTGAATAACTCGGTAGGTTTGCAAGTTTACTGTTCATAAGGGGCATGGGAATCATGTAAATGATTTCAAATCTATTATGTATAGCATGCTTCTTTTCATATTAGTTCAACAAAACAAAATTGGTTTTATGATTTTAAGTTAAAATATGCCAAATTTTATTTCATTTCTTTAATCTAATGTCTCACAATGCTTTAAGTAAAATCATCATAAAGGAACTTAGCATTTGTATTAAATTTCATTTTAACTTTAATTAAAATGAATGAAATTTAATAGACTTAATGAACCTTTTGAATAAGATAAATTTATATTAAATCCATTTCCAAAATATCCCTTTGATAAAGAGGTTGTTTATTCAAAACCCCTTTGTGAAATCATAGATTGAGTAAAAAATAGGCGAATAAATGAATAATGTATTTCCCTATTTAAAATCTTATTAATAAACATCATATAGGGCTTAATGTAAACACCAATTTATAAAATTTAATTTTATAACAAAATAAAGTTTATAAACCAGACCTATATGATATTCACTTCTAAAATATTTATGGGATCAAATATTTCAAATAATGAAGTAATTATAAATCAGGTGTTTGTAATATTTACCCTCTAAAGTATTTATAAGATCAAGTATTTCAGATAGTAAAATATTTTTTTAGTAATATAATCTTAGATTTTCAAAAAAATGAACCCAATCATATTAGACCAGTGTCTATTCCATCTTTTTGGGAGATATCATTTCTGATATCCTCTACCTTATAATCGTGAGGAGGGAAAATAAAGCAATCCTTTATCTCAATTAATATATCATTTCAAATATTAATTAACCTAATATTTGAATAATAATTAATACATTTCATAGTTAGATAGTTTTGATCTTGTAAACATTAACTAGGTTCATTCTGCATGCTTTCAATTTAAATAAATTGTAAAATTATAAGGATCTAAAAATATGATACTTTCAGATATACAGCCACTACAGTTACAAAATAGAGATTTTAAACCAAACTTGTTACCTATCAAATGCCTACAATATGATAACAAATAAGGGCAATCTTCGAAGAATTTTATTGAATATAATTATTCTACAACATTCTTTTCATATATGAACACAGCATGACACATATTCATATTCTAAATGCTGCAAAATAACCTATAAATTTTGCAATGCGTTCCTGATATCTAAGTTGTTTCAATCCGCTGTAGTGCTCCTTATTTTTCTCTGCTGGTTCTGGTATTCTCTTCCTTCTCTATCTGCAATAAAAGTCTAACCCTTCATCCGCTTCAAGGAACTTATTTATAATTTTGAACAATTTGTTCATTCAGTTCCTATAGTTTCTCAATAGATTTTAAAACTCTCATATCAACGAATTTGTTCCTTCGTAACATGTTTTATCTTCCTTATATCTCCTTTATAACAAATCATTATACATTGAACATAACATATGTTATGTTATAAATTATAATATTCATTATAATTTATACATGGATACTTATGACCTAAGATGTCATAACGGCAACAGATTCAATAAAATCATGTAAACCTAATTGTGATCGTATAACCTTCTTTGTTCTTTGCAAATATAAACTATCATTGCAACTTTACATCTATACCGATGTCTCCAAGAACTTGTCCTATATTACCATTACAGCCATCATGACTATGTATACATCTGCCCTCCTTCTAGCACCAATTTTCTAAAATGTTCAAGGAATGTTGTTTCCAGTTGATTCCAATAAGCGGTAGAACCTATAGGTAAATTGATAAACCAATTTTTAGCAATTCATCCAATGTGTATAGAAATATTCTATAGAAAACATTTTCCTGCATAATTTGAAAATGAAACATAATATCTTTATATGCCTGAATATGTTCTTTTGGTGTAATTGTTCCATCATGCTTATAAAATGGTAAATTATTTTTTGCCATTGAACCAACTTTAATATGCAAGGTTATGTATGAAAATTTATAAAAATTGCATCATAACCTAATTTTCGAATTTATGATAGATTAACATTAATGCAACATAAATTGAAAATTTCAAACAATTTTTTTTCTTTTTATAACAAATTGCACATGCTAAAATCAAAATTATTACCTTTCAGGCCCTCCTTCTAGCGTCAATTTATTTAGGTGTGATTTTGTCAAGTCACAAAACCACCCGACAACTTAGAACTTAAGTTCTCTCTTGCAAAGAATAGTATATTTATCTCCAAAGTTCCGGTTTGAGTTTCAATATAACTTTCGTATATGTATGAAAAACACTTGAATAACTCGGTAGGTTTTCAAGTTTACTGTTCATAAGGGGCATGGGAATCATGTAAATGATTTCAAATCTATTATGTAAAGCATGCTTCTTTTCATATCAGTTCAACAAAACAAAATTTATTTTATTATTTTAAGTTAAAATATGTCAAATTTTATTTCATTTCCTTAATCTAATGTCTCACAATGCTTTAAGTAAAATCAGCATAAAGGGACTCAACCTTTGTATCAAAATTTATTTTGACTTTAAGGAAAATGAATAAAATTTAATGAACTTAATGAACCTTTGGAATAAGATAAATTTACATTAAATCCATTTTCAAAATATCCCTTTGATAAAGTGGTTGTTTATTCAAAACCCTTTTGTGAAATCATAGATTGAGCACCAAAGAGGCAAATAAATGAATAATGGCTTTCCCTATTTAAAATCTTATTAATAACCAGCATATAGGGCTTAATGTAAACACCAATTTATAAACTTTAATTTTATAATAAAATAAAGTTTATAAACCAGAGTTGTATGATATTCACTTCTAAAATATTTATGGGATCAAATATTTCAAATAATGAAGTAATTATAAATCAGGCGTGTGTAATATTTACCCTCTGAAGTACTTATAGGATTAAGTATTTCAGATAGTAAAATATTTTTTTACAACCTAGATGTTCATTTAAAAAAAAAAATTTGACTGGATATACGACCACTATAGTTACGGAACAAAGATTTTAAACCAAACTTGTTACCTATTAAATGCCTACAATATGATAACAAATAAGGGTAATGTTCGGAGAATTTATTAAATATAATTGTTTTGTAACAATCCTTTCATATATGAACATAGTATGACAAATATTCATATTCCACATGTTGCCTAATAACCTGTAAATTTTGCAATGCGTTCCTAATCTCTGAGTTGTTTCAATCCCTTATAGTGCTCCTTCTTTTCCTCTGCTAGTTCTAGTATTCTCTTCCTTATCTCTCTACAACAAAAGTCCGACCCTTCATCCGCTTCAAGGAACTTATTTATAAATTTGAACAATTCATTCATTCGGCTTCCTATAGTTTCTCAACAGATTTTAAAACTATCATATCAACGAATTTGTTCCTCCGTAACATGTTTTATCTTCCTTATATCTCCTTTATAACAAATCATTATACATTGAACATAACATCTATTATGTTATAAATTATAATATTCGTCATAATTTATACATGGATACTTATGACCTAAGATGTCATAACGGTGATAGATTCAATAAAATCATGTAAATCTAATTGTGATTGTACAATATTCTTTGTTCTTTGCATATATAAGCTATCATTGCAACTTTACATCTGTATTGATGTCTCCAAGAACTCGTCCCATATTACCATTACAGCTAGCATGACTATGTATACATTTGCCCTCCTCTAGCACCAATTTTCTAAAATGTTCAAGGAATGTTGTTTCTAGTTGATTCCAAGAAGCGGTAGAACCTGCGAGATAAATTGATAAACCAATTTTTAGCAATTCATCCAATGTGTATAGAAACATTCTACAAAAAACATCTTCTCGCATAATTTGAAAATGAAGCATAATATCTTTATATGCCTGAATATGTTCTTTTGGTGTAATTGTTCCATCATGTTTATAAAACGGTAAATCATTTTCTACAATTGAACCAACTTTAATATGCAAGGCTATGTATGAAAATTCACAAAAATTGCTTCATAACCTAATTTTCGAATTTATGACAGATTAACGTTGATGCAGCATAAATTGAAATTTTCAAACAATTTTTTTCTTTTTATAACAAATTGCATATGCTAAAATTAAAATTATTAGCTTTCAGGCCCTCCTTCTAGTGCCAATTTGTTTAGGTGTGATTTTGTCAAGTCAAAAAACCATCCAACAACTTCAAACTTATGTTCTCTCTTGCAAAGAATAGTATATTTATCTCCAAGGTTCTGGTTTGAGTTTCAATATAACTTTCGTATATGTATGAGAAACACTTGAATAACTCGGTAGGTTTGCAAGTTTACTGTTCACAAGGGGCTTGAGAATTATGTAAATGATTTCAAAACTATTATGTATAGCATGCTTCTTTTCATATCAGTTCAACAAAACAAAATTTGTTTTATGATTTTACGTTAAAATATGCCAAATTTTATTTCATTTCTTTAATCTAATGTCTCACAATGCTTTAAGTAAAATCATCATAAAGGAACTTAGCATTTGTATTAAATTTCATTTTAACTTTAATGAAAATGAATGAAATTTAATAGACTTAATGAACCTTTTGAATAAGATAAATTTATATTAAATCCATTTCCAAAATATCTCTTTGATAAAGAGTTTGTTTATTCAAAACCCCTTTGTGAAATCATAGATTGAGTAAAAAAGAGGCGAATAAATGAATAATGTATTTCCCTATTTAAAATCTTATTAATAAACATCATATAGGGCTTAATGTAAACACCAATTTATAAAATTTAATTTTATAACAAAATAAAGTTTATAAACCAGACCTATATGATATTCACTTCTAAAATATTTATGGGATCAGATATTTCAAATAATGAAGTGATTATAAATCAGGCATTTGTAATATTTACCCTCTAAAATATTTATAATATTAAGTATTTCAGATAGTAAAATATTTTTTTACTAATATAATCTTAGATTTTCAAAAAAATGAACCCAATCAGATTAGACCAGTGTTTATTCCATATTTTTGGAAGATATCAATTCTGATATCCTCGTAAGGAGGGAAAATATAACAATCATTTATCTCAATTAATTTATCATTTCAAATATTAATTAACCTAATATTTGAATAATAATTAATACATTGCATAGTTAGATATTTTTTATCTTGTAAACATTAACTAGGTTCATTCTGCATGCTTTCAATTTAAATAAATTGTAAAATTATAAGGATCTAAAAATATGATACTTTCAGATATACAACCACTACAATTACAAAATAGAGATTTTAAACCAAACTTGTTACCTATCAAATGCCTACAATATGATAACAAATAAGGGTAATCTTCAGAGAATTTTATTAAATATAATTATTCTACAACATTCTTTTCATATATGAACATAGTATGACACATATTCATATTCCAAATGCTGCCAAATAACCTATAAATTTTGCAATGCGTTCCTGATATCTGAGTTGTTTCAATCCCCTGTAGTGCTCCTTATTTTTCTCTGTTCTGGTATTCTCTTCCTTCTCTATCTGCAATAAAAGTTTGACCCTTCATTCGTTTCAAGGAACTTATTTATAATTTTGAACAATTCGTTCATTCAGTTCCTATAATTTCTCAATAGATTTTAAAACTGTCATATCAACGAATTTGTTCCTCCGTAACATGTTTTATCTTCCTTATATCTCCTTTATAACAAATCATTATACATTGAACATAACATATGTTATGTTATAAATTATAATATTCATCATAATTTATACATGGATACTTATGACCTAAGATGTCATAACGACAACAGATTCAATAAAATCATGTAAACCTAATTGTGATCGTATAACCTTCTTTGTTCTTTGCAAATATAAACTATCATTGCAACTTTACATCTATACCGATGTCTCCAAGAACTTGTCCTATATTACCATTATAGCCAGCATGACTATGTATACATCTGCCCTCCTTCTAGCACCAATTTTCTAAAATGTTCAAGGAATGTTGTTTCCAGTTGATTCCAAGAAGCGGTAGAACCTATAGGTAAATTGATAAACCAATTTTTAGCAATTCATCCAATGTGTATGGAAACATTCTACAGAAAACATTTTTCTGCATAATTTGAAAATGAAACATAATATCTTTATATGCCTTAATATGTTCTTTTGGTGTAATTGTTCCATCATGCTTATAAAATGGTAAATTATTTTCTGCCATTGAACCAACTTTAATATGCAAGGTATGAAAATTCACAAAAATTGCATCATAACCTAATTTTCGAATTTATGATAGATTAACGTTGATGCAGCAAAAATTGAAATTTTAAAACAATTTTTTTTATTTTTATAACAAATTGCAAATGCTAAAACCAAAATTATTATCTTTCAGACCCTTCTTCTAGCACCAATTTTTTTAGGTGTGATTTTTTCAAGTCACAAAACCACCCGACAACTTAGAACTTAAGTTCTCTCTTGCAAAGAATAGTATATTTATCTCCAAGGTTCTGGTTTGAGTTTCAATATAACTTTCGTATATGTATGAGAAACACTTGAATAACTCGAGAGGTTTGCAAGTTTACTGTTCACAAGGGGCCTAGGAATCATGTTAAATGATTTCAAAAATATTATGTAAAGCATGCTTCTTTTCATATCAGTTCAACAAAATAAAATTTGTTTTATGATTTTAAGTTAAAATATGCCAAATTTTATTTCATTTCTTTAATCTAATGTCTCACAATGCTTTAAGTAAAATCAACATAAAGGAACTCAAGCATTTGTATCAAAATTCATTTTAACTTTAATGAAAATGAATGAAATTTAATAGACTTAATGAACCTTTTGAATAAGATAAATTTACGTTAAATCCATTTCCAAAATATCCCTTTGATAAAGAGGTTGTTTATTCAAAACCCCTTTGTGAAATCATAGATTGAGTAAAAAAGAGGCGAATAAATGAATAATGTATTTCCCTATTTAAAATCTTATTAATAAACAAAGATATAGGGCTTAATGTAAACACCAATTTATAAAATTTAATTTTATAACAAAATAAAGTTTATAAACCAGACCTATATGATATTCACTTCTGAAATATTTATGGGATCAAATATTTCAGATAATGAAGTAATTATAAATCAGGTGTTTGTAATATTTACCCTCTAAAGTATTTATAAGATTAAGTATTTTAGATAGTAAAATATTTTTTTAGTAATATAATCTTAGATTTTCAAAAAAATGAACCCAATCAGATTAGACCAGTGTTTATTCCATATTTTTGGAAGATATCAGTTTTGATATCCTCGTAAGGAGCAAAAATAGAACAATCATTTATCTCAATTAATTTATCATTTCAAATATTAATTGACCTAATATTTGAATAATAATTAATACATTGCCTAGTCAGATAGTTTTGATCTTGTAAACATTAACTAGGTTCATTCTGCATGCTTTCAATTTAAATAAATTGTAAAATTATAAGGATCTAAAAATATGATACTTTCAGATATACAGCCACTACAGTTACAAAATAGAGATTTTAAACCAAACTTGTTACCTATAAAATGCCTACAATATGATAACAAATAAGGGTAATCTTCGGAGAAACTTTTATTGAATATAATTATTCTGCAACATTCTTTTCATATATGAACATAGTATGACACATATTCATATTCCAAATGTTGCCAAATAACCTATAAATTTTGCAATGCGTTCTCGATATCTGAGTTGTTTCAATCCCCTGTAGTGCTCCTTATTTTCCTCTCACTGGTTCTGGTATTCTCTTCCTTCTCTATCTGCAATAAAAGTCTGACCCTTCATTCGTTTCAAGGAACTTATTTATAATTTTGAACAATTCGTTCATTCAGTTCCTATAGTTTCTCAACAGATTTTAAAACTCTCATATCAATGAATTTGTTCCTCCGTAACATGTTTTATCTTCCTTATATCTCCTTTATAACAAATCATTATACATTGAACATAACATATGTTATGTTATAAATTATAATATTCATCATAATTTATACATGGATAATTATGACCTAGGATGTCATAACGGCAACAGATTCAATAAAATCATGTAAACCTAATTGTGATCGTATAACCTTCTTTGTTCTTTGCAAATATAAACTATCATTGCAACTTTACATCTATACCGATGTCTCCAAGAACTTGTCCTATATTACCATTATAGCCAGCATGACTATGTATACATCTGCCCTCCTTCTAGCACCAATTTTCTAAAATGTTCAAGGAATGTTGTTTCCAGTTGATTCCAAGAAGCGGTAGAACCTATAGGTAAATTGATAAACCAATTTTTAGCAATTCATCCAATGTGTATAGAAACATTCTACAGAAAACATCTTCCTGCATAATTTGAAAATGAAGCATAATATTTTTATATGCCTAAATATGTTCTTTTGGTGTAATTGTTCCATCATGCTTATAAAATGGTAAATTATTTTCTGCCATTGAACCAACTTTAATATGCAAGGCTATGTATGAAAATTCACAAAAATTGCATCATAACCTAATTTTCGAATTTATGATAGATTAACGTTGATGCAGCATAAATTGAAAATTTTAAACAATTTGTTTTCTTTTTATAACAAATTGCACATGCTAAAATCAAAATTATTACCTTTCAGACCCTCCTTCTAGCGCCAATTTGTTTAGGTGTGATTTTTTCAAGTCACAAAACCACCCGACAACTTAGAACTTAAGTTCTCTCTTGCAAAGAATAGTATATTTATCTCCAAGGTTCTAGTTTGAGTTTCAATATAACTTTCGTATATGTATAAGAAACACTTGAATAACTCGAGAGGTTTGCAAGTTTATTGTTCATAAGGGGCATGGGAATCATGTAAATGATTTCAAATCTATTATGTAAAGCATGCTTCTTTTCATATCAGTTCAACAAAACAAAATTTGTTTTATGATTTTAAGTTAAAATATGCCAAATTTTATTTCATTTCTTTAATCTAATGTCTCACAATGCTTTAAGTAAAATCAACATAAAGGAACTCAGCATTTGTATTAAATTTCATTTTGACTTTAATGAAAATAAATGAAATTTAATAGACTTAATGAACCTTTGGAATAAGATAAATTTACATTAAATCCATTTCCAAAATCTCCCTTTGATAAAGTGGTTGTTTATTCAAAACCCCTTTGTGAAATCATAGATTGAGTACAAAAGAGGCAAATAAATGAATAATGTATTTCCCTATTTAAAATCTTATTAATAACCAGCATATAGGGCTTAATGTAAACACCAATTTATAAACTTTAATTTTATAACAAAATAAAGTTTATAAACCAGACCTGTATGATATTCACTTCGAAATATTTATGGGATTAAATATTTTAGATAATGAAGTAATTATAAATCATGTGTTTGTAATATTTACCCTCTGAAATATTTATAAGATTAAGTATTTTAGATAGTAAAATATTTTTTTACTAATATAATCTTAGTTTTTCAAAAAAATGAATACAATCAGATTAGACCAGTGTCTATTCCATTTTTTTGGGAGATATCAGTTCTGATATCCTCTACCTTATAATTGTAAGGAGGGAAAACAAAACAATCCTTTATCTCAATTAATTTATCATTTCAAATATTAATTGACCTAATATTTGAATAATAATTAATACATTGCCTAGTCAGATAGTTTTGATCTTGTAAACATTAACTAGGTTCATTCTGTGTGCTTTCAATTTAAATGAATTGTAAAAGTATAAGGATCTAAAAATATGATACTTTCGGATATACAACCACTATAGTTACAGAACAGAGATTTTAAACCAAACTTGTTACCTATTAAATGCCTATAATATGATAAAAAATAAGGGTAATCTTCGGAGATTTTTATTAAATATAATTATTTTGCAACAATATTTTCATATATGAACATAGTATGACACATATTCATATTCCAAATATTGCCAAATAACCTGTAAATTTTGCAATGCGTTCCTAATCTCTGAGTTGTTTCAATCCCCTATAGTGCTCGTTAGTTTCCTCTTCTGGTTCTGGTATTCTCTTCCTTCTCTATCTGCAACAAAAGTCTGACCCTTCATTCAAGGAACTTATTTATAATTTTTAACAATTCGTTCATATAGTTTCTCAACAAATTTTAAAATTGTCATATCAACGAATTTGTTCCTCTGTAACATGTTTTATCTTCCTTATATCTCCTTTATAACAAATCATTATACATTGAACATAACATCTGTTATGTTATAAATTATAATATTCATCATAATTTATACATGGATACTTATGACCTAAGATGTCATAACGGTGACAGATTCAATAAAATCATGTAAACCTAATTGTGATTGTATAATATTCTTTGTTCTTTGCAGATATAAGCTATCATTGCAACTTTACATCTGTACCGATGTCTCCAAGAACTCGTCCCATATTACCATTATAGCTAGCATGACTATGTATACATTTGCCCTCCTTCTAGCACCAATTTTCTAAAATGTTCAAGGAATGTTGATTCCAAGAAGCGGTAGAACCTGCAGGTAAATTGATAAACCAATTTTTAGCAATTCATCCAATGTGTATGGAAACATTCTACAAAAAACATCTTCCTGCATAATTTGAAAATGAAGCATAATATCTTTATATGCCTGAATATGTTCTTTTGGTGTAATTGTTCCATCATGCTTATAAAATGGTAAATCATTTTCTACCATTGAACCAACTTTAATATGCAAGGCTATGTATGAAAATTCACAAAAATTGCATCATAACCTAATTTTCGAATTTATGATAGATTAACGTTGATGCAGCATAAATTGAAAATTTCAAACAATTTTTTTCTTTTTATAACAAATTGCACATGCTAAAATCAAAATTATTACCTTTCAGGCCCTCCTTCTAGTGCCAATTTGTTTAGGTGTGATTTTTTCAAGTCACAAAACCACCCAACAACTTAGAACTTAAGTTCTCTCTTGCAAAGAATAGTATATTTATCTCTAAGGTTCTGGTTTGAGTTTCAATATAACTTTCATATATGTATGAGAAGCACTTGAATAACTCGAGAGGTTTGCAAGTTTACTGTTCACAAGGGGCCTGGGAATCATGTAAATGATTTCAAATCTATTATGTAAAGCATGCTTCTTTTCATATAAGTTCAACAAAATAAAATTTGTTTTATGATTTTAAGTTAAAATATGCCAAATTTTATTTCATTTCTTTAATCTAATGTCTCACAATGCTTTAAGTAAAATCAGCATAAAGGAACTCAGCATTTGTATTAAATTTCATTTTGACTTTAATGAAAATAAATGAAATTTAATAGACTTAATGAACCTTTGGAATAAGATAAATTTACATTAAATCCATTTCCAAAATATCCCTTTGATAAAGTGGTTGTTTATTCAAAACCCCTTTGTGAAATCATAGATTGAGTACAAAAGAGGTGAATAAATGAATAATGTCTTTCCCTATTTAAAATCTTATTAATAACCAGCATATAGGGCTTAATGTAAACACCAATTTATAAACTTTAATTTTATAACAAAATAAAGTTTATAAACCAAAACTGTATAATATTCACTTCTGAAATATTTATGGGATCAGATATTTCAGATAATGAAGTAATTATAAATCAGGCGTTTGTAATTTTTACCCTCTAAAATATTTATAAGATTAAGTATTTTAGATAGTAAAATATTTTTTTACTAATATAATCTTAGATTTTCAAAAAAATGAACCCAATCAGATTAGACCAGTGTTTATTCCATATTTTTGGAAGATATTAGTTCTGATATCCTCACCTAAATTGTAAGGAGGGAAAATAGAACAATCATTTATCTCAATTAATTTATCATTTCAAATATTAATTAACCTAATATTTGAATAATAATTAATACATTGCGTAGTCAGATAGTTTTGATCTTGTAAACATTAACTAGGTTCATTCTATGTGCTTTCAATTTAAATAAATTGTAAAAGTATAAGGATCTGAAAATATGATACTTTCAGATATACAACCACTATAGTTACAAAATAGAGATTTTAAACCAAACTTGTTACCTATTAAATGCCTACAATATGATAACAAATAAGGGTAATCTTCAGAGAATTTTATTAAATATAATTATTCTACAACATTATTTTCATATATGAACATAGTATGACACATATTCATATTCCAAATGTTGTCAAATAACCTATAAATTTTGCAATGCGTTCTTGATATCTAAGTTGTTTCAATCCCCTGTAGTGCTCCTTATTTTTCTCTGTTGGTTCTGGTATTCTCTTCCTTCTCTATCTGCAATAAAAGTCTAACCCTTCATCCACTTCAAGGAACTTATTTATAATTTTGAACAATTTGTTCATTCAGTTCCTATAGTTTCTCAACAAGATTTTAAAACTGTCATATCAATGAATTTGTTCCTCCGTAACATGTTTTATCTTCCTTATATCTCCTTTATAACAAATCATTATACATTGAACATAACATATGTTATGTTATAAATTATAATATTCATCATAATTTATACATGGATACTTATGACCTAAGATGTCATAACGGCAACAGATTCAATAAAATCATGTAAACCTAATTGTGATCGTATAACCTTCTTTGTTCTTTGCAAATATAAACTATCATTGCAACTTTACATCTATACCGATGTCTCCAAGAACTTGTCCTATATTACCATTATAGCCAGCATGACTATGTATACATCTGCCCTCCTTCTAGCACCAATTTTCTAAAATGTTCAAGGAATGTTGTTTCCAGTTGATTCCAAGAAGCGGTAGAACCTATAGGTAAATTGATAAACCAATTTTTAGCAATTCATCCAATGTGTATAGAAATATTCTACAGAAAACATTTTCCTGCATAATTTGAAAATGAAACATAATATATTTATATGCCTAAATATGTTCTTTTGGTGTAATTGTTCCATCATGCTTATAAAATGGTAAATTATTTTCTGCCATTGAACCAATTTTAACATGCATGGCTTGTATGAAAATTCACAAAAATTGCATCATAACCTAATTTTCGAATTTATGATAGATTAACGTTGATGCAGCAAAAATTGAAATTTTCAAACAATTTTTTTTATTTTTATAACAAATTGCAAATGCTAAAACCAAAATTATTATCTTTCAGACCCTTCTTCTAGCACCAATTTTTTTAGGTGTGATTTTGTCAAGTCACAAAACCACCCGACAACTTAGAACTTAAGTTCTCTCTTGCAAAGAATAGTATATTTATCTCTAAGGTTCTGGTTTGAGTTTCAATATAACTTTCGTATATATATGAAAAACACTTGAATAACTCGGTAGGTTTTCAAGTTTATCGTTCATAAGGGGCAGGGGAATCATGTAAATGATTTCAAATCTATTATGTAAAGCATGCTTCTTTTCATATCAGTTCAACAAAACAAAATTTGTTTTATGATTTTAAGTTAAAATATGCCAAATTTTATTTCATTTCTTTAATCTAATGTCTCACAATGCTTTAAGTAAAATTAGCATAAAGGAACTCAGCATTTGTATTAAATTTCATTTTAACTTTAATTAAAATGAATGAAATTTAATAGACTTAATGAACCTTTGGAATAAGATAAATTTACATTAAATCCATTTCCAAATTATCCCTTTGATAAAGTGGTTGTTTATTCAAAACCCCTTTGTGAAATTATAGATTGAGCACCAAAGAGGCAAATAAATGAATAATGTCTTTCCCTATTTAAAATCTTATTAATAACCAGCATATAGGGCTTAATGTAAACACCAATTTATAAACTTTAATTTTATAACAAAATAAAGTTTATAAACCAAACTTGTATGATATTCACTTCTAAAATTTTTATGGGATCAGATAATGAAGTAATTATAAATCATGTGTTTGTAATATTTACCCTCTGAAATATTTATAAGATTAAGTATTTTAGATAGTAAAATATTTTTTTACTAATATAATCTTAGATTTTCTAGAAAATGAACCCAATTAGATTAGACCAGTTGTTTATTCCATATTTTTGGGAGATATCGGTTCGATATCCTCTACCTTATAATTGTAATGAGGGAAAATAGAACAAACCTTTATCTCAATTAATTTATCATTTCAAATATTAATTAACCTAATATTTTGACGGAGCACCGGAAACCCACTCTTCAACAAACTTGCCTTTTCATTAAAATTTAAAAAAAAAAAAATTTACAAGGCTTGAATGAAATAGCCCGCAGGCTTTACAATGGCCGAGTTCGGCTCTGTTCTTCCACTGTTCCACTCCCCTGTTCTCCGGTCCGTCGTCCGCACTAATACAAAAATTTGGGTCTTTAACGAGGTCCCGGTCCTCCCGGCAATCAATGCTCCCACCAAACAAGATTTCCAGTTTGAATTTCCCTCCTTCTCGGGTTTTCAAAATTTTGTCATTAATGACAATCTCTGCCCGATCTATCCCTGAGCTTGTAATAATGGCTTCCCAAACCCTGCACTGGCCGCTTCGCTCAAACCGTACTCTACACTGCTATTTTGTCGAAAAAAAATCCTTCCAAATGGTGGTTCTCCCCCTTTAATGCATGCGGTCGTCAAATTTAACTCCCGATACGTGGCCTTCGTCTTTAATTTCTTACACATAGCCAATCGTGCGTAATTCTTCTATGACTTCTCCATGTCGGCACACGTGTCCTCCTCAACTGCCATGATACACGTGGCAGTCCACGTGTCAAAATTGGCCTTGCCCAACCGTCCGCTTTCCCCTTTCGGGCCTTACTTTGCTCTTTATTTTCCTCAACTTCCGTGGCTGTCCAATGTTGCGCCACGTGTCGGCCTTTGGTTGGCCACGATATCGTGACAGGTCACGAAATCGTGACCTGTCGCAATATCGCGACCGAAAGCGCCTCCTCTACATCGAGCCCTTTGGGGTCACGAAACCGTGACAAGTCACGATTTTGCGACCCCCTCTTCTCCTTCCGCCTCTGTTTTGAAGACCGTCGCGATATCGCGACGTTGCGATATCGTGATGTCTGAAGCCTCCCCACACTACATTGCAAAACCGTCGTGATATCGCGATGTCGCGATATCGTGACAACTTACACTCCTCTCCACTGCCTTGCAAAACGGTCACGATATCGCGACGTCGCGATATCGCGACGAAACCCGCCAAACAGCACACTGTAACTTTTGGGGTCACAATTTTGTGACCCCTCTCCCTTTTGCCTTAAAACTTCCTCCAACCAAAAATTGCCCCACAGAACCTTCCTCAACACTGAAATTAATCGATCAAAATGCAAATAACTTAAAAAAGAAACTTGTAAGATGCAAGGTTGCTTTACTGTCTCCGGATGCTCCTGCATCAGACACCCGGGGTAACAAGAGAAGTGACCTTCACTTCTAAGCTGTTCGGTCTGCTTCCTTTGCAAAATCTCTGAACACTCATCAACCTTTACAACTTGCTCAAATCCTGTTTCCTGGCAGAATTTTCTGCCCTCTACCAGACAAATTCTGGCATTACTGCACATTTTCTCATCTTCGGTCTGCAATGGCTTCAACTTGTGCCGCACTCCATCTTTCACCAAGGAGTACGTATTTGCACGTCCATCATGCACTGCACTCTGATAAAATTGCCATGGCCTACCCAACAACAAATGGCAAGCATCCATGGGGAATACATCACACAGGACTTCATCCTGGTATCTCCCGATCTGTAACATGACTAAACATTGTTCCCGGACCCAAGCTCGGTGGTCCTTCCATAACCATGCAATCCGATATGGGTGTGGGTGCCTCCTCTCCAACTACAACTTAGTAACCATCTCCTCGAAAACTAAGTTGTCTGTACTTCCATTGTCGATGATCACATTGCAAACTTTGCCTGCACTCTTGCACCGGGTACAGAATAGGCTTCTCCTCTGTTCAGATTTGTCTTCTTCCACCAGCCTGGTCCTTCTCACAATCATGGCTTCTCCCTTTTTAGCTTCTTCAGAATTTTCTGAATCAGTATCTTCAACTGCCACAACTGCTCTGGCGGGACCCACCGATTTCTTGTTCGTCTTTTCTCGATGTTGTGGACACTCGAATGCATGATGCCCTTCTTCACCACAGTGGAAACATGTTCCACGGAATACTCCCCTTTCATTCCCGCGTCCAGATCTACCCCTTCCTCTCGGTTAGTTATCATTCTGAACTTGCGGTTTTGGGTCTTCATCTTCTTCTTTCTGACCTCGATTCTTTGCTCTCCTCTTCTTTCTTCTCTTCTTTTCCTTCTTTATTTCCATCGTTCTTTCCTCCCGGTCCTTTTACTCTTTGCTTGTTCTCAAACTTTTAGTTCAGTTTCTCTTCCACCTTTAAAGCAAATTGGTAAGCATCTTCAATGGTTCTTACCCGAACCAAACTCAATTCCTCCTGAACACTGGTTCTCAACCCATTAATGTAACGGGCCACTTTTTCCTTGCTTGCTTCCAAATGTCCGGTTCTGATGGAGATCTTGTAAAATTCCTCCGTGTATTCTTGAACTGTTCTGTTCATCTGCCTCAAGCTTTGCATTTTTCGTAACAGGTCCAGTTCATAGTCAACGGGGATGAACTATCTTTTTAATTTCTCCACCATTCTATCCCACCTGGTTATCCGCTCTTTTCCTCTTTGGTTCCGTTCCATCTGTACTCCCTTCCACCAAATGCTGGCATGACCCTTCAGTCGGGTCTTAGCAAATCTGACCCGATTAGGGTCTTCAACTTCTTCATATTTGAAATATTCTTCTAAATCATTCACCCAGTCTATCAACTCCTCTGGGTTCAAGTTCCTAGAATACGTAGGAACTTCTAACTTTGGCCTCTTCTCGATCTGGGATATGGCCTTGTACAATATGGCCTGGGTTGGATCTAATTCTTCTTCCTCTTCTTCAAACTCATTCTCCTCTTCCACTTCATCCTCACTGTCTGCATCCCTTCTCGGCTCACATCCTCTGCGTAGCTCTTCTTGCAGGGCCTGGACTTGTCGCTGCAATGCCCGAAAATCTTTCGCTACCATGCCTCTTCCACCCATCGGGTTTCTTCTCGGAGGCATCTTCACCCAAACTCAAACCCTCCCACACGTCCTGGTACAACTGCCTCTCTCCTTCGGTGGTCTGTTGTACGCTCAGGAACTCCTGCTCTGATACCACTAACGGAGCACCGGAAACCCACTCTTCAACAAACTTGCCTTTTTCATTAAAATTTAAAAAAAAATATATTTTACAGGCTTGAATGAAATAGCCCGTAGGTTTTACAATGGCCGAGTTCGGATTTGTTCTTCCACTGTTCCACTCCCCTGTTCTCCGGTCCGTTGCCCACACTAATACAAAAATTTGGGTCTTTAACGAGGTCTCGGTCCTCCCGGAAATCAATGCTCCCACCAAACAAGATTTCCAGTTTGAATTTCCCTCCTTCCCGGGTTTTTCAAAATTTTGTCATTAATGACAATCTCTACCCGATCTATCCCTGAGCTTGTAATAATGGCTTCTCAAACCCTACACTGGCCGCTTCGCTTAGACCGTACTCTACACTGTTGTTTTGTCGAAAAAAAATCCTTCCAAATGGTGGTTCTCCCCCTTTAATGCACGCGGTCGTCAAATTTAACTCCCGATACGTGGCCTTCGTCTTTAATTTCTTACACGTAGCCAATCGTGCGTAATTCTTCTATGACTTCTCCATGTCGGCACACGTGTCCTCCTCAACTGCCATGATACACGTGGCAGTCCACGTGTCAAAATTGGCCTTTCCCGACCGTTCGCTTTCCCCTTTCGAGCCTTACTTTGCTCTTTATTTTCCTCAACTTCCATGGTTGTCCAATGTTGCGCCACGTGTCGGCCTTTGGTTGGCCGCGATATCGTGACAGGTCGTGATATCACGACCGAAAGCGCCTCCTCTACGTCGAGCCCTTTGGGGTCACGAAACCACGACAAGTCATGATTTCGTGACCCCCTCTTCTCCTTCCGCATTTGTTTTGAAGACCGTCATGATATCGCGACGTCGCGATATCGTGACATCTGAAGCCTCCCCACACTACATTGCAAAATTGTCGTGATATCACGACAACTTACACTCCTCTCCGTTGCCTTGCAAAACGGTCGTGATATCGCGACGTCGCGATATCGCGACGGAACCCGCCAAACATCACACTGCAACTTTTGGGGTCGTGATTTCGCGACCCCTCTCCATTTTGCCTTAAAACTTCCTCCAACCAGGAATTGCCCCACAGAACCTTCCTCAACACTGAAATTAATCGATCAAAATGCAAATAACTTAAAAAAGAAACTTGTAATATGCAAGGTTGCTTTACTATCTCCGGATGCTCCTGCATCATATTTGAATAATAATTAATAAATTGGCTAGTTAGATAGTTTTGATCTTGTAAACATTAACTAGGTTCATTCTGTGTGCTTTCAATTTAAATGAATTGTAAAAGTATAAGGATCTAAAAATATGATACTTTCGGATATACAACCACTATAGTTACAGAACAAAGATTTTAAACCAAACTTGTTACCTATTAAATGCCTACAATATGATAACAAATAAGGGTAATCTTCGGAGAATTTATTAAATATAATTGTTTTGTAACAATCTTTTCATATATGAACATAGTATGACACATATTCATATTCCAAATGTTGCCTAATAACCTGTAAATTTTGCAATGCGTTCCTAATATTTGAGCTGTTTCAATCCCTTATAGTGCTCCTTCTTTTCCTCTGCTAGTTCTAGTATTCTCTTCCTTCTCTATCTACAACAAAATTCCGACCCTTCATCCGCTTCAAGGAACTTATTTATAATTTTGAACAATTCATTCATTCAGTTCCTATAGTTTCTCAACAAATTTTAAAACTATCATATCAACGAATTTGTTCCTCTGTAACATGTTTTATCTTCCTTATATCTCCTTTATAACAAATCATTATACATTGAACATAACATCTATTATGTTATAAATTATAATATTCGTCATAATTTATACATGGATACTTATGACCTAAGATGTCATAACGGTGACAGATTCAATAAAATCATGTAAATCTAATTGTGATTGTACAATATTCTTTGTTCTTTGCATATATAAGCTATCATTGCAACTTTACATCTGTATTGATGTCTCCAAGAACTCGTCCCATATTACCATTACAGCTAGCATGACTATGTATACATTTGCCCTCCTAGCACCAATTTTCTAAAATGTTCAAGGAATGTTGTTTCTAGTTGATTCTAAGAAGCGGTAGAACCTGCAGGTAAATTGATAAACCAATTTTTAGCAATTCATCCAATGTGTATAGAAACATTCTACAAAAAACATCTTCCCGCATAATTTGAAAATGAAGCATAATATCTTTATATGCCCGAATATGTTCTTTTGGTGTAATTGTTCCATCATGTTTATAAAACGGTAAATCATTTTCTACAATTGAACCAACTTTAATATGCAAGGCTATGTATGAAAATTCACAAAAATTGCTTCATAACCTAATTTTCGAATTTATGACAGATTAACGTTGATGCAGCATAAATTGAAATTTTCAAACAATTTTTTTCTTTTTATAACAAATTGCATATGCTAAAATTAAAATTATTAGCTTTCAGGCCCTCCTTCTAGTGCCAATTTGTTTAGGTGTGATTTTGTCAAGTCAAAAAACCATCCAACAACTTCGAACTTATGTTCTCTCTTGCAGAGAATAGTATATTTATCTCTAAGGTTCTGGTTTGAGTTTCAATATAACTTTCATATATGTATGAGAAGCACTTGAATAACTCGGTAGGTTTGCAAGTTTACTGTTCATAAGGGGCATGGGAATCATGTAAATGATTTCAAATCTATTATGTATAGCATGCTTCTTTTCATATCAGTTCAACAAAACAAAATTGGTTTTATGATTTTAAGTTAAAATATGCCAAATTTTATTTCATTTCTTTAATCTAATGTCTCACAATGCTTTAAGTAAAATCATCATAAATGAACTTAGCATTTGTATTAAATTTCATTTTAACTTTAATTAAAATGAATGAAATTTAATAGACTTAATGAACCTTTTGAATAAGATAAATTTATATTAAATCCATTTCCAAAATATCCCTTTGATAAAGAGGTTGTTTATTCAAAACCCCTTTGTGAAATCATAGATTGAGTAAAAAATAGGCGAATAAATGAATAATGTATTTCCCTATTTAAAATCTTATTAATAAACACCATATAGGGCTTAATGTAAACACCAATTTATAAAATTTAATTTTATAACAAAATAAAGTTTATAAACCAGACCTATATGATATTCACTTCTAAAATATTTATGGGATCAAATATTTCAAATAATGAAGTAATTATAAATCAGACGTTTGTAATATTTACCCTCTAAAGTATTTATAAGATCAAGTATTTCGGATAGTAAAATATTTTTTTAGTAATATAATCTTAGATTTTCAAAAAAATGAACCCAATCATATTAGACCAGTGTCTATTCCATCTTTTTGGGAGATATCATTTCTGATATCCTCTACCTTATAATCGTGAGGAGGGAAAATAAAGCAATCCTTTATCTCAATTAATATATCATTTCAAATATTAATTAACCTAATATTTGAATAATAATTAATACATTTCATAGTTAGATAGTTTTGATCTTGTAAACATTAACTAGGTTCATTCTGCATGCTTTCAATTTAAATAAATTGTAAAATTATAAGGATCTAAAAATATGATACTTTCAGATATACAGCCACTACAGTTACAAAATAGAGATTTTAAACCAAACTTGTTACCTATAAAATGCCTACAATATGATAACAAATAAGGGTAATCTTCGGAGAATTTTATTAAATATAATTATTCTACAACATTCTTTTCATATATGAACACAGCATGACACATATTCATATTCTAAATGCTGCAAAATAACCTATAAATTTTGCAATGCGTTCCTGATATCTAAGTTGTTTCAATCCGTTGTAGTGCTCCTTATTTTTCTCTGCTGGTTCTGGTATTATCTTCCTTCTCTATCTGCAATAAAAGTCTAACCCTTCATCCGCTTCAAGGAACTTATTTATAATTTTGAACAATTTGTTCATTCAGTTCCTATAGTTTCTCAACAGATTTTAAAACTCTCATATCAATGAATTTGTTCCTCCGTAACATGTTTTATCTTCCTTATATCTCCTTTATAACAAATCATTATACATTGAACATAACATATGTTATGTTATAAATTATAATATTCATTATAATTTATACATGGATACTTATGACCTAAGATGTCATAACGGCAACAGATTCAATAAAATCATGTAAACCTAATTGTGATCGTATAACCTTCTTTGTTCTTTGCAAATATAAACTATCATTGCAACTTTACATCTATACCGATGTCTCCAAGAACTTGTCCTATATTACCATTACAGCCAGCATGACTATGTATACATCTGCCCTCCTTCTAGCACCAATTTTCTAAAATGTTCAAGGAATGTTGTTTCCAGTTGATTCCAATAAGCGGTAGAACCTATAGGTAAATTGATAAACCAATTTTTAGCAATTCATCCAATGTGTATAGAAATATTCTATAGAAAACATTTTCCTGCATAATTTGAAAATGAAACATAATATCTTTATATGCCTGAATATGTTCTTTTGGTGTAATTGTTCCATCATGCTTATAAAATGGTAAATTATTTTCTGCCATTGAACCAACTTTAATATGCAAGGTATGAAAATTCACAAAAATTGCATCATAACCTAATTTTCGAATTTATGATAGATTAACATTGATGCAGCAAAAATTGAAAATTTCAAACAATTTTTTTTATTTTTATAACAAATTGCAAATGCTAAAACCAAAATTATTATCTTTCAGACCCTTCTTCTAGCACCAATTTGTTTAGGTGTGATTTTGTCAAGTCACAAAACCACCCGACAACTTAGAACTTAAGTTCTCTCTTGCAAAGAATAGTATATTTATCTCTAAGGTTCTGGATTGAGTTTCAATATAACTTTCGTATATGTATGAAAAACACTTGAATAACTCGGTAGGTTTTCAAGTTTACTGTTCATAAGGGGCATGGGAATCATGTAAATGATTTCAAATCTATTATGTAAAGCATGCTTCTTTTCATATCAGTTCAACAAAACAAAATTTATTTTATTATTTTAAGTTAAAATATGTCAAATTTTATTTCATTTCCTTAATCTAATGTCTCACAATGCTTTAAGTAAAATCAGCATAAAGGAACTCAGCATTTGTATTAAATTTCATTTTAACTTTAATTAAAATGAATGAAATTTAATAGACTTAATGAACCTTTGGAATAAGATAAATTTACATTAAATCCATTTTCAAAATATCCCTTTGATAAAGTGGTTGTTTATTCAAAACCCTTTTGTGAAATCATAGATTGAGCACCAAAGAGGCAAATAAATGAATAATGGCTTTCCCTATTTAAAATCTTATTAATAACCAGCATATAGGGCTTAATGTAAACACCAATTTATAAACTTTAATTTTATAACAAAATAAAGTTTATAAACCAGACCTGTATGATATTCACTTCTAAAATATTTATGGGATCAAATATTTCAAATAATGAAGTAATTATAAATCAGGTGTTTGTAATATTTACCCTCTAAAGTATTTATAAGATCAAGTATTTCAGATAGTAAAATATTTTTTTAAACCAGTGTTCATATACAGCCACTATAGTTACAGAACAAAGATTTTAAACCAAACTTGTTACCTATTAAATGCCTACAATATGATAACAAATAAGGGTAATGTTCGGAGAATTTATTAAATATAATTGTTTTGTAACAATCCTTTCATATATGAACATAGTATGACAAATATTCATATTCCACATGTTGCCTAATAACCTGTAAATTTTGCAATGCGTTCCTAATCTCTGAGTTGTTTCAATCCCTTATAGTGCTCCTTCTTTTCCTCTGCTAGTTCTAGTATTCTCTTCCTTATCTCTCTACAACAAAAGTCCGACCCTTCATCCGCTTCAAGGAACTTATTTATAAATTTGAACAATTCATTCATTCAGTTCCTATAGTTTCTCAACAAATTTTAAAACTATCATATCAACGAATTTGTTCCTCTGTAACATGTTTTATCTTCCTTATATCTCCTTTATAACAAATCATTATACATTGAACATAACATCTATTATGTTATAAATTATAATATTCGTCATAATTTATACATGGATACTTATGACCTAAGATGTCATAACGGTGACAGATTCAATAAAATCATGTAAATCTAATTGTGATTGTACAATATTCTTTGTTCTTTGCATATATAAGCTATCATTGCAACTTTACATCTGTATTGATGTCTCCAAGAACTCGTCCCATATTACCATTACAGCTAGCATGACTATGTATACATTTGCCCTCCTAGCACCAATTTTCTAAAATGTTCAAGGAATGTTGTTTCTAGTTGATTCCAAGAAGCGGTAGAACCTGCAGGTAAATTGATAAACCAATTTTTAGCAATTCATCCAATGTGTATAGAAACATTCTACAAAAAACATCTTCCTGCATAATTTGAAAATGAAGCATAATATCTTTATATGCCTGAATATGTTCTTTTGGTGTAATTGTTCCATCATGTTTATAAAACGGTAAATCATTTTCTACAATTGAACCAACTTTAATATGCAAGGCTATGTATGAAAATTCACAAAAATTGCTTCATAACCTAATTTTCAAATTTATGACAGATTAACGTTGATGCAGCATAAATTGAAATTTTCAAACAATTTTTTTCTTTTTATAACAAATTGCATATGCTAAAATTAAAATTATTAGCTTTCAGGCCCTCCTTCTAGTGCCAATTTGTTTAGGTGTGATTTTGTCAAGTCAAAAAACCATCCAACAACTTCAAACTTATGTTCTCTCTTGCAAAGAATAGTATATTTATCTCTAAGGTTCTGGTTTGAGTTTCAATATAACTTTCATATATGTATGAGAAGCACTTGAATAACTCGGTAGGTTTGCAAGTTTACTGTTCATAAGGGGCATGGGAATCATGTAAATGATTTCAAATCTATTATGTATAGCATGCTTCTTTTCATATCAGTTCAAAAAAACAAAATTTGTTTTATGATTTTACGTTAAAATATGCCAAATTTTATTTCATTTCTTTAATCTAATGTCTCACAATGCTTTAAGTAAAATCATCATAAAGGAACTTAGCATTTGTATTAAATTTCATTTTAACTTTAATTAAAATGAATGAAATTTAATAGACTTAATGAACCTTTTGAATAAGATAAATTTATATTAAATCCATTTCCAAAATATCTCTTTGATAAAGAGTTTGTTTATTCAAAACCCCTTTGTGAAATCATAGATTGAGTAAAAAAGAGGCGAATAAATGAATAATGTATTTCCCTATTTAAAATCTTATTAATAAACATCATATAGGGCTTAATGTAAACACCAATTTATAAAATTTAATTTTATAACAAAATAAAGTTTATAAACCAGACCTATATGATATTCACTTCTAAAATATTTATGGGATCAGATATTTCAAATAATGAAGTGATTATAAATCAGGCATTTGTAATATTTACCCTCTAAAATATTTATAATATTAAGTATTTCAGATAGTAAAATATTTTTTTACTAGTATAATCTTAGATTTTCAAAAAATGAACCCAATCAAATTAGACTAGTGTTTATTCCATATTTTTGGAAGATATCAATTCTGATATCCTTGTAAGGAGTGAAAATAGAACAATCATTTATCTCAATTAATTTATCATTTCAAATATTAATTAACCTAATATTTGAATAATAATTAATACATTGCATAGTTAGATATTTTTTATCTTGTAAACATTAACTAGGTTCATTCTGCATGCTTTCAATTTAAATAAATTGTAAAATTATAAGGATCTAAAAATATGATACTTTCAGATATACAGCCACTACAGTTACAAAATAGAGATTTTAAACCAAACTTGTTACCTATAAAATGCCTACAATATGATAACAAATAAGGGTAATCTTCAGAGAATTTTATTAAATATAATTATTCTACAACATTCTTTTCATATATGAACACAGCATGACACATATTCATATTCTAAATGCTGCAAAATAACCTATAAATTTTGCAATGCGTTCCTGATATCTAAGTTGTTTCAATCCGCTGTAGTGCTCCTTATTTTTCTCTGCTGGTTCTGGTATTCTCTTCCTTCTCTATCTGCAATAAAAGTCTAACCCTTCATCCGCTTCAAGGAACTTATTTATAATTTTGAACAATTTGTTCATTCAGTTCCTATAGTTTCTCAACAGATTTTAAAACTCTCATATCAATGAATTTGTTCCTCCGTAACATGTTTTATCTTCCTTATATCTCCTTTATAACAAATCATTATACATTGAACATAACATATGTTATGTTATAAATTATAATATTCATCATAATTTATACATGGATACTTATGACCTAAGATGTCATAACGACAACAGATTCAATAAAATCATGTAAACCTAATTGTGATCGTATAACCTTCTTTGTTCTTTGCAAATATAAACTATCATTGCAACTTTACATCTATACCGATGTCTCCAAGAACTTGTCCTATATTACCATTATAGCCAGCATGACTATGTATACATCTGCCCTCCTTCTAGCACCAATTTTCTAAAATGTTCAAGGAATGTTGTTTCCAGTTGATTCCAAGAAGCGGTAGAACCTATAGGTAAATTGATAAACCAATTTTTAGCAATTCATCCAATGTGTATAGAAATATTCTACAAAAAACATTTTTCTGCATAATTTGAAAATGAAACATAATATCTTTATATGCCTTAATATGTTCTTTTGGTGTAATTGTTCCATCATGCTTATAAAATGGTAAATTATTTTCTGCCATTGAACCAACTTTAATATGCAAGGTATGAAAATTCACAAAAATTGCATCATAACCTAATTTTCTAATTTATGATAGATTAACGTTGATGCAGCAAAAATTGAAATTTTAAAACAATTTTTTTTATTTTTATAACAAATTGCAAATGCTAAAACCAAAATTATTATCTTTCAGACCCTTCTTCTAGCACCAATTTTTTTAGGTGTGATTTTGTCAAGTCACAAAACCACCCGACAACTTAGAACTTAAGTTCTCTCTTGCAAAGAATAGTATATTTATCTCTAAGGTTCTGGTTTGAGTTTCAATATAACTTTCGTATATGTATGAAAAACACTTGAATAACTCGGTATGATTTCAAATCTATTATGTAAAGCATGCTTCTTTTCATATCAGTTCAACAAAACAAAATTTGTTTTATTATTTTAAGTTAAAATATGTCAAATTTTATTTCATTTCTTTAATCTAATGTCTCACAATGCTTTAAGTAAAATCAGCATAAAGGAACTCAGCATTTGTATTAAATTTCATTTTAACTTTAATTAAAATGAATGAAATTTAATAGACTTAATGAACCTTTTGAATAAGATAAATTTACGTTAAATCCATTTCCAAAATATCCCTTTGATAAAGAGGTTGTTTATTCAAAACCCCTTTGTAAATCATAGATTGAGTAAAAAAGAGGCGAATAAATGAATAATGTATTTCCCTATTTAAAATCTTATTAATAAACAAAGATATAGGGCTTAATGTAAACACCAATTTATAAAATTTAATTTTATAACAAAATAAAGTTTATAAACCAGACCTATATGATATTCACTTCTAAAATATTTATGGGATCAAATATTTCAAATAATGAAGTAATTATAAATCAGGTGTTTGTAATATTTACCCTCTAAAGTATTTATAAGATCAAGTATTTCAGATAGTAAAATATTTTTTTAGTAATATAATCTTAGATTTTCAAAAAATGAACCCAATCAAATTAGACTAGTGTTTATTCCATATTTTTGGAAGATATCAATTCTGATATCCTTGTAAGGAGTGAAAATAGAACAATCATTTATCTCAATTAATTTATCATTTCAAATATTAATTAACCTAATATTTGAATAATAATTAATACATTGCATAGTTAGATATTTTTTATCTTGTAAACATTAACTAGGTTCATTCTGCATGCTTTCAATTTAAATAAATTGTAAAATTATAAGGATCTAAAAATATGATACTTTCAGATATACAGCCACTACAGTTACGAAATAGAGATTTTAAACCAAACTTGTTACCTATAAAATGCCTACAATATGATAACAAATAAGGGTAATCTTCGGAGAATTTTATTAAATATAATTATTCTACAACATTCTTTTCATATATGAACACAGCATGACACATATTCATATTCCAAATGCTGCAAAATAACCTGTAAATTTTGCAATGCGTTCCTGATATCTAAGTTGTTTCAATCCGCTGTAGTGCTCCTTATTTTTCTCTGCTGGTTCTGGTATTCTCTTCCTTCTCTATCTGCAATAAAAGTCTAACCCTTCATCCGCTTCAAGGAACTTATTTATAATTTTGAACAATTTGTTCATTCAGTTCCTATAGTTTCTCAACAGATTTTAAAACTCTCATATCAATGAATTTGTTCCTCCGTAACATGTTTTATCTTCCTTATATCTCCTTTATAACAAATCATTATACATTGAACATAACATATGTTATGTTATAAATTATAATATTCATCATAATTTATACATGGATAATTATGACCCAGGATGTCATAACGGCAACAGATTCAATAAAATCATGTAAACCTAATTGTGATCGTATAACCTTCTTTGTTCTTTGCAAATATAAACTGTCATTGCAACTTTACATCTATACCGATGTCTCCAAGAACTTGTCCTATATTACCATTATAGCCAGCATGACTATGTATACATCTACCCTCCTTCTAGCACCAATTTTCTAAAATGTTCAAGGAATGTTGTTTCCAGTTGATTCCAAGAAGCGGTAGAACCTATAGGTAAATTGATAAACCAATTTTTAGCAATTCATCCAATGTGTATAGAAATATTCTACAGAAAACATTTTCCTGCATAATTTGAAAATGAAACATAATATATTTATATGCCTAAATATGTTCTTTTGGTGTAATTGTTCCATCATGCTTATAAAATGGTAAATTATTTTCTGCCATTGAACCAACTTTAATATGCAAGGTATGAAAATTCACAAAAATTGCATCATAACCTAATTTTCGAATTTATGATAGATTAACGTTGATGCAGCAAAAATTGAAATTTTAAAACAATTTTTTTTATTTTTATAACAAATTGCAAATGCTAAAACCAAAATTATTATCTTTCAGACCCTTCTTCTAGCACCAATTTTTTTAGGTGTGATTTTGTCAAGTCACAAAACCACCCGACAACTTAGAACTTAAGTTCTCTCTTGCAAAGAATAGTATATTTATCTCTAAGGTTCTGGTTTGAGTTTCAATATAACTTTCGTATATGTATGAAAAACACTTGAATAACTTGGTAGGTTTTCAAGTTTACTGTTCATAAGGGGCATGGGAATCATGTAAATGATTTCAAATCTATTATGTAAAGCATGCTTCTTTTCATATCAGTTCAACAAAACAAAATTTGTTTTATTATTTTAAGTTAAAATATGTCAAATTTTATTTCATTTCTTTAATCTAATGTCTCACAATGCTTTAAGTAAAATCAGCATAAAGGAAATCAGCATTTGTATTAAATTTCATTTTAACTTTAATTAAAATGAATGAAATTTAATAGACTTAATGAACCTTTGGAATAAGATAAATTTACATTAAATCCATTTCCAAATTATCCCTTTGATAAAGTGGTTGTTTATTCAAAACCCCTTTGTGAAATCATAGATTGAGCACCAAAGAGGCAAATAAATGAATAATGTATTTCCCTATTTAAAATCTTATTAATAACCAGCATATAGGGCTTAATGTAAACACCAATTTATAAACTTTAATTTTATAACAAAATAAAGTTTATAAACCAGACCTGTATGATATTCACTTCTGAAATATTTATGGGATTAAATATTTTAGATAATGAAGGAATTATAAATCAGGCGTTTGTAATATTTACCCTCTGAAATATTTATAAGATTACATATTTTAGAGAGTAAAATATTTTTTTACTAATATAATCTTAGATTTTTTAAAAAATGAACCCAATTAGATTAGACTAGTGTTTATTCCATATTTTTGGGAGATATCAGTACTGATATCCTCTACCTTATAATTGTAAGGAGGGAAAACTGAACAAACCTTTATCTAAATTAATTTATCATTTCAAATATTAATTAACCTAATATTTGAATAATAATTAATAAATTGGCTAGTTAGATAGTTTTGATCTTGTAAACATTAACTAGGTTCATTCTGTGTGCTTTCAATTTAAATGAATTGTAAAAGTATAAGGATCTAAAAATATGATACTTTCGGATATACAGCCACTATAGTTACAGAATAGAGATTTTAAACCAAACTTGTTACCTATTAAATGTCTACAATATGATAATAAATAAGGGTAATCTTCGGAGAATTTATTAAATATAATTGTTTTGTAACAATCTTTTCATATATGAACATAGTATGACACATATTCATATTCCAAATGTTGCCTAATAACCTGTAAATTTTGCAATGCGTTCCTAATCTCTGAGTTGTTTCAATCCCTTATAGTGCTCCTTCTTTTCCTCTGCTGGTTCTAGTATTCTCTTCCTTCTCTATCTACAACAAAATTTCGACCCTTCATCCGCTTCAAGGAACTTATTTATAATTTTGAACAATTCGTTCATTCAGTTCCTATAGTTTCTCAACAAATTTTAAAACTATCATATCAACGAATTTGTTCCTCTCGTAACATGTTTTATCTTCCTTATATCTCCTTTATAACAAATCATTATACATTGAACATAACATCTATTATGTTATAAATTATAATATTCGTCATAATTTATACATGGATACTTATGACCTAAGATGTCATAACGGTGACAGATTCAATAAAATCATGTAAATCTAATTGTGATTGTACAATATTCTTTGTTCTTTGCATATATAAGCTATCATTGCAACTTTACATCTGTATTGATGTCTCCAAGAACTCGTCCCATATTACCATTACAGCTAGCATGACTATGTATACATTTGCCCTCCTAGCACCAATTTTCTAAAATGTTCAAGGAATTTTGTTTCTAGTTGATTCCAAGAAGCGGTAGAACCTGCAGGTAAATTGATAAACCAATTTTTAGCAATTCATCCAATGTGTATAGAAACATTCTACAAAAAACATCTTCCTGCCTAAATATGAAGCATAATATCTTTATATGCCTGAATATGTTCTTTTGGTGTAATTGTTCTATCATGTTTATAAAACGGTAAATCATTTTCTACCATTGAACCAACTTTAATATGCAAGGCTATGTATGAAAATTCACAAAAATTGCATCATAACCTAATTTTCGAATTTATGACAGATTAACATTGATGCAGCATAAATTGAAATTTTCAAACAATATTTTTCTTTTTATAACAAATTGCATATGCTAAAATTAAAATTATTAGCTTTCAGGCCCTCCTTCTAGTGCCAATTTGTTTAGGTGTGATTTTGTCAAGTCAAAAAACCATCCAACAACTTCGAACTTAAGTTCTCTCTTGCAAAGAATAGTATATTTATTTCTAAGGTTCTGGTTTGAGTTTCAATATAACTTTCATAAATGTATGAGAAGCACTTGAATAAATCGGTAGGTTTGCAAGTTTATTGTTCATAAGGGGCATGGGAATCATGTAAATGATTTCAAATCTATTATGTAAAGCATGTTTCTTTTTATATAAGTTCAACAAAACAAAATTTGTTTTATTATTTTAAGTTAAAATATGCCAAATTTTATTTCATTTCTTTAATCTAACGTCTCACAATGCTTTAAGTAAAATCAGCATAAAGGAACTTAGCATTTGTATTAAATTTCATTTTGACTTTAATGAAAATGTATGAATTTTAATAGACTTAATGAACCTTTGGAATAAGATAAATTTACATTAAATCCATTTCCAAAATATCCCTTTGATAAAGAGGTTGTTTATTCAAAATCCCTTTGTGAAATCATAGATTGAATACAAAAGAGGTGAATAAATGAATAATGTCTTTCCCTATTTAAAATCTTATTAATAACTAGCATATAGGGCTTAATGTAAACAACAATTTACAAACTTTAATTTTATAACAAAATAAATTTTATAAACCAGAACTATATGATATTCACTTCTGAAATATTTATGGGATCAGATATTTCAAATAATGAAGTGATTATAAATCAGGCATTTGTAATATTTACCCTCTAAAATATTTATAAGATTAAGTATTTCAGATAGTAAAATATTTTTTTACTAGTATAATCTTAGATTTTCAAAAAATGAACCCAATCATATTAGACCAGTGTCTATTCCATCTTTTTGGGAGATATCAGTTCTGATATCCTCTACCTTATAATCGTGAGGAGGGAAAATAAAACAATCCTTTATCTCAATTAATATATCATTTCAAATATTAATTAACCTAATATTTGAATAATAATTAATACATTGCATAGTTAGATAGTTTTGATCTTGTAAACATTAACTAGGTTCATTCTGCATGCTTTCAATTTAAATAAATTGTAAAATTATAAGGATCTAAAAATA
This sequence comes from Wollemia nobilis, assembly GCA_028583015.1. Classification (NCBI taxonomy): domain Eukaryota; kingdom Viridiplantae; phylum Streptophyta; class Pinopsida; order Araucariales; family Araucariaceae; genus Wollemia; species Wollemia nobilis. Next base: position 455,877 of record JAQPPZ010005545.1, on the reverse strand, counting down.
TGATACTTTCAGATATACAGCCACTACAGTTACGAAATAGAGATTTTAAACCAAACTTGTTACCTATAAAATGCCTACAATATGATAACAAATAAGGGTAATCTTCGAAGAATTTTATTAAATATAATTATTCTACAACATTCTTTTCATATATGAACACAGCATGACACATATTCATATTCTAAATGCTGCAAAATAACCTTTAAATTTTGCAATGCGTTCTTGATATCTAAGTTGTTTCAATCCACTGTAGTGCTCCTTATTTTTCTCTACTGGTTCTGGTATTCTCTTCCTTCTCTATCTGCAATAAAATTCTAACCCTTCATCCACTTCAAGGAACTTATTTATAATTTTGAACAATTTGTTCATTCAGTTCCTATAGTTTCTCAATAGATTTTAAAACTCTCATATCAATGAATTTGTTCCTACGTAACAAGTTTTATCTTCCTTATATCTCCTTTATAACAAATCATTATACATTGAACATAACATATGTTATGTTATAAATTATAATATTCATCATAATTTATACATGGATACTTATGACCTAAGATGTCATAACGACAACAAATTCAATAAAATCATGTAAACCTAATTGTGATCGTATAACCTTCTTTTTTCTTTGCAAATATAAACTATCATTGCAACTTTACATCTGTACCGATGTCTCCAAGAACTTGTCCTATATTACCATTACAGCCAGCATGACTATGTATACATCTGCCCTCCTTCTAGAACCAATTTTCTAAAATGTTCAAGGAATGTTGTTTCCAGTTGATTTCAAGAAGTGGTAGAACCTATAGGTAAATTGATAAACCAATTTTTAGCAATTCATCCAATGTGTATAGAAATATTCTGCAGAAAACATTTTCCTGCATAATTTGAAAATGAAACATAATATCTTTATATGCCTGAATATGTTCTTTTGGTGTAATTGTTCCATCATGCTTATAAAATGGTAAATTATTTTCTGCCATTGAACCAACTTTAATATGCAAGGTATGAAAATTCACAAAAATTGCATCATAACCTAATTTTCGAATTTATGATAGATTAACGTTGATGCAGCAAAAATTGAAATTTTCAAACAATTTTTTTTATTTTTATAACAAATTGCAAATGCTAAAACCAAAATTATTATCTTTCAGACCCTTCTTCTAGCACCAATTTTTTTAGGTGTGATTTTGTCAAGTCACAAAACCACCCGACAACTTAGAACTTAAGTTCTCTCTTGCAAAGAATAGTATATTTATCTCTAAGGTTCTGGTTTGAGTTTCAATATAACTTTCGTATATGTATGAAAAACACGTGAATAACTCGGTAGGTTTTCAAGTTTACTGTTCATAAGGGGCATGGGAATCATGTAAATGATTTCAAATCTATTATGTAAAGCATGCTTCTTTTCATATCAGTTCAACAAAACAAAATTTGTTTTATTATTTTAAGTTAAAATATGTCAAATTTTATTTCATTTCTTTAATCTAATGTCTCATAATGCTTTAAGTAAAATAAGGGTAATCTTCGGAGAATTTATTAAATATAATTGTTTTGTAACAATCCTTTCATATATGAACATAGTATGACAAATATTCATATTCCAAATGTTGCCTAATAACCTGTAAATTTTGCAATGCGTTCCTAATCTTTGAGTTGTTTCAATCCCTTATAGTGCTCCTTCTTTTCCTCTGCTGGTTCTAGTATTCTCTTCCTTCTCTATCTACAACAAAAGTCCAACCCTTCATCCGCTTCAAGGAACTTATTTATAAATTTGAACAATTCGTTCATTCAGTTCCTATAGTTTCTCAACAAATTTTAAAACTATCATATCAACGAATTTGTTCGTCTGTAACATGTTTTATCTTCCTTATATCTCCTTTATAACAAATCATTATACATTGAACATAACATCTATTATGTTATAAATTATAATATTCGTCATAATTTATACATGGATACTTATGACCTAAGATGTCATAACGGTGATAGATTCAATAAAATCATGTAAATCTAATTGTGATTGTACAATATTCTTTGTTCTTTGCATATATAAGCTATCATTGCAACTTTACATCTGTATTGATGTCTCCAAGAACTCGTCCCATATTACCATTACAGCTAGCATGACTATGTATACATTTGCCCTCCTTGCACCAATTTTCTAAAATGTTCAAGGAATGTTGTTTCTAGTTGATTCCAAGAAGCGGTAGAACCTGCAGGTAAATTGATAAATCAATTTTTAGCAATTCATCCAATGTGTATAGAAACATTCTACAAAAACATCTTCCTGCATAATTTGAAAATGAAGCATAATATCTTTATATGCCTGAATATGTTCTTTTGGTGTAATTGTTCTATCATGTTTATAAAACGGTAAATCATTTTCTACCATTGAACCAACTTTAATATGCAAGGCTATGTATGAAAATTCACAAAAATTGCATCATAACCTAATTTTCGAATTTATGACAGATTAACGTTGATGCAGCATAAATTGAAATTTTCAAACAATTTTTTTCTTTTTATAACAAATTGCATATGCTAAAATTAAAATTATTAGCTTTCAGGCCCTCCTTCTAGTGCCAATTTGTTTAGGTGTGATTTTGTCAAGTCAAAAAACCATCCAACAACTTCGAACTTAAGTTCTCTCTTGCAAAGAATAGTATATTTATCTCTAAGGTTCTGGTTTGAGTTTCAATATAACTTTCATATATGTATGAGAAGCACTTGAATAACTCGGTAGGTTTGCAAGTTTACTGTTCATAAGGGGCATGGGAATCATGTAAATGATTTCAAATCTATTATGTAAAGCATGTTTCTTTTTATATAAGTTCAACAAAACAAAATTTGTTTTATTATTTTAAGTTAAAATATGCCAAATTTTATTTCATTTCTTTAATCTAACGTCTCACAATGCTTTAAGTAAAATCAGCATAAAGGAACTCAGCATTTGTATTAAATTTCATTTTGACTTTAATGAAAATGTATGAATTTTAATAGACTTAATGAACCTTTGGAATAAGATAAATTTACATTAAATCCATTTCCAAAATATCCCTTTGATAAAGAGGTTGTTTATTCCAAATCCCTTTGTGAAATCATAGATTGAATACAAAAGAGGTGAATAAATGAATAATGTCTTTCCCTATTTAAAATCTTATTAATAACTAGCATATAGGGCTTAATGTAAACACCAATTTACAAACTTTAATTTTATAACAAAATAAATTTTATAAACCAGAACTATATGATATTCACTTCTGAAATATTTATGGGATCAGATATTTCAAATAATGAAGTGATTATAAATCAGGCATTTGTAATATTTACCCTCTAAAATATTTATAAGATTAAGTATTTCAGATAGTAAAATGTTTTTTTATTAGTATAATCTTAGATTTTCAAAAAATGAACCCAATCAAATTAGACTAGTGTTTATTCCATATTTTTGGAAGATATCAATTTTGATATCCTTGTAAGGAGTGAAAATAGAACAATCATTTATCTCAATTAATTTATCATTTCAAATATTAATTAACCTAATATTTGAATAATAATTAATACATTGCATAGTTAGATATTTTTTATCTTGTAAACATTAACTAGGTTCATTCTGCATGCTTTCAATTTAAATAAATTGTAAAATTATAAGGATCTAAAAATATGATACTTTCAGATATACAGCCACTACAGTTACAAAATAGAGATTTTAAACCAAACTTGTTACCTATAAAATGCCTACAATATGATAACAAATAAGGGTAATCTTCGGAGAATTTTATTAAATATAATTATTCTACAACATTCTTTTCATATATGAACACAACATGACACATATTCATATTCTAAATGCTGCAAAATAACCTATAAATTTTACAATGCGTTTCTGATATCTAAGTTGTTTCAATCCGCTGTAGTACTCCTTATTTTTCTCTGCTGGTTCTGGTATTCTCTTCCTTCTCTATCTGCAATAAAAGTCTAACCCTTCATCCGCTTCAAGGAACTTATTTATAATTTTGAACAATTTGTTCATTCAGTTCCTATAGTTTCTCAACAGATTTTAAAACTCTCATATCAATGAATTTGTTCCTCCGTAACATGTTTTATCTTCCTTATATCTCCTTTATAACAAATCATTATACATTGAACATAACATATGTTATGTTATAAATTATAATATTCATCATAATTTATACATGGATACTTATGACCTAAGGTGTCATAACGGCAACAGATTCAATAAAATCATGTAAACCTAATTGTGATCGTATAGCCTTCTTTGTTCTTTGCAAATATAAACTATCATTGCAACTTTACATCTGTACCGATGTCTCCAAGAACTTGTCCTATATTACCATTATAGCCAGCATGACTATGTATACATCTGCCCTCCTTCTAGCACCAATTTTCTAAAATGTTTAAGGAATGTTGTTTCCAATTGATTCCAAGAAGCGGTAGAACCTGCAGGTAAATTGATAAACCAATTTTTAGCAATTCATCCAATGTGTATAGAAACATTCTACAAAAAACATCTTCCTGCATAATTTGAAAATGAAGCATAATATCTTTATATGCCTGAATATGTTCTTTTGGTGTAATTGTTCTATCATGTTTATAAAACGGTAAATCATTTTCTACCATTGAACCAACTTTAATATGCAAGGCTATGTATGAAAATTCACAAAAATTGCATCATAACCTAATTTTCGAATTTATGACAGATTAACGTTGATGCAGCATAAATTGAAATTTTCAAACAATTTTTTTCTTTTTATAACAAATTGCATATGCTAAAATTAAAATTATTAGCTTTCACGCCCTCCTTCTAGTGCCAATTTGTTTAGGTGTGATTTTGTCAAGTCAAAAAACCATCCAACAACTTCGAACTTAAGTTCTCTCTTGCAAAGAATAGTATATTTATCTCTAAGGTTCTGGTTTGAGTTTCAATATAACTTTCATATATGTATGAGAAGCACTTGAATAACTCGGTAGGTTTGCAAGTTTACTATTCATAAGGGGCATGGGAATCATGTAAATGATTTCAAATCTATTATGTAAAGCATGTTTATTTTTATATAAGTTCAACAAAACAAAATTTGTTTTATTATTTTAAGTTAAAATATGCCAAATTTTATTTCATTTCTTTAATCTAACGTCTCACAATGCTTTAAGTAAAATCAACATAAAGGAACTCAGCATTTGTAGTAAATTTCATTTTGACTTTAATGAAAATGTATGAATTTTAATAGACTTAATGAACCTTTGGAATAAGATAAATTTACATTAAATCCATTTCCAAAATATCCCTTTGATAAAGAGGTTGTTTATTCAAAATCCCTTTGTGAAATCATAGATTGAATACAAAAGAGGTGAATAAATGAATAATGTCTTTCCCTATTTAAAATCTTATTAATAACTAGCATATAGGGCTTAATGTAAACACCAATTTACAAACTTTAATTTTATAAACCAGAACTATATGATATTCACTTCTGAAATATTTATGGGATCAGATATTTCAAATAATGAAGTGATTATAAATCAGGCATTTGTAATATTTACCCTCTAAAATATTTATAAGATTAAGTATTTCAGATAGTAAAATATTTTTTTACTAGTATAATCTTAGATTTTCAAAAAATGAACCCAATTAGATTAGACTAGTGTTTATTCCATATTTTTGGAAGATATCAATTCTGATATCCTTGTAAGGAGTGAAAATAGAACAATCATTTATCTCAATTAATTTATCATTTCAAATATTAATTAACCTAATATTTGAATAATAATTAATACATTGCATAGTTAGATATTTTTTATCTTGTAAACATTAACTAGGTTCATTCTGCATGCTTTCAATTTAAATAAATTGTAAAATTATAAGGATCTAAAAATATGATACTTTCAGATATACAGCCACTACAGTTACAAAATAGAGATTTTAAACCAAACTTGTTACCTATAAAATGCCTACAATATGATAACAAATAAGGGTAATCTTCGGAGAATTTTATTAAATATAATTATTCTACAACATTATTTTCATATATGAACACAGCATGACACATATTCATATTCTAAATGCTGCAAAATAACCTATAAATTTTGCAATGCGTTTCTGATATCTAAGTTGTTTCAATCCACTGTAGTGCTCCTTATTTTTCTCTGTTGGTTCTGGTATTCTCTTCCTTCTCTATCTGCAATAAAAGTCTAACCCTTCATCCGCTTCAAGGAACTTATTTATAATTTTGAACAATTTGTTCATTCAGTTCCTATAGTTTCTCAACAGATTTTAAAACTCTCATATCAATGAATTTGTTCCTCCGTAACATGTTTTATCTTCCTTATATCTCCTTTATAACAAATCATTATACATTGAACATAACATATGTTATGTTATAAATTATAATATTCATCATAATTTATACATGGATACTTATGACCTAAGATGTCATAACGGCAAAAGATTCAATAAAATCATGTAAACCTAATTGTGATCGTATAACCTTCTTTTTTCTTTGCAAATATAAACTATCATTGCAACTTTACATCTATACCGATGTCTCCAAGAACTTGTCCTATATTACCATTATAGCCAGCATGACTATGTATACATCTGCCCTCCTTCTAGCACCAATTTTCTAAAATATTCAAGGAATGTTGTTTCCAGTTGATTCCAAGAAGCGGTAGAACCTATAGGTAAATTGATAAACCAATTTTTAGCAATTCATCCAATGTGTATAGAAATATTCTATAGAAAACATTTTTCTGCATAATTTGAAAATGAAACATAATATCTTTATATGCCTGAATATGTTCTTTTGGTGTAATTATTCCATCATGCTTATAAAATGGTAAATTATTTTCTGCCATTGAACCAACTTTAATATGCAAGGTATGAAAATTCACAAAAATTGCATCATAACCTAATTTTCGAATTTATGATAGATTAACATTGATGCAGCAAAAATTGAAATTTTCAAACAATTTTTTTTATTTTTATAACAAATTGCAAATGCTAAAACCAAAATTATTATCTTTCAGACCCTTCTTCTAGCACCAATTTTTTTAGGTGTGATTTTTTCAAGTCACAAAACCACCCGACAACTTAGAACTTAAGTTCTCTCTTGCAAAGAATAGTATATTTATCTCTAAGGTTCTGGTTTGAGTTTCAATATAACTTTCGTATATGTATGAAAAACACTTGAATAACTCAGTAGGTTTTCAAGTTTACTGTTCATAAGGGGCATGGGAATCATGTAAATGATTTCAAATCTATTATGTAAAGCATGCTTCTTAAATATAATTGTTTTGTAACAATATTTTCATATATGAACATAGTATGACACATATTCATATTCCAAATGTTGCCTAATAACCTGTAAATTTTGCAATGCGTTCCTAATCTTTGAGTTGTTTCAATCCCTTATAGTGCTCCTTCTTTTCCTCTACTGGTTCTAGTATTCTCTTCCTTCTCTATATACAACAAAAGTATGACCCTTCATCCGCTTCAAGGAACTTATTTATAATTTTGAACAATTCGTTCATTCTGATCCTATAGTTTCTCAACAAATTTTAAAACTATCATATCAACGAATTTGTTCCTCTGTAATATGTTTTATCTTCCTTATATCTCCTTTATAACAAATCATTATACATTGAACATAACATCTATTATGTTATAAATTATAATATTCGTCATAATTTATACATGGATACTTATGACCTGAGATGTCATAACGGTGACAGATTCAATAAAATCATGTAAACCTAATTGTGATCGTATAACCTTCTTTGTTCTTTGCAAATATAAACTATCATTGCAACTTTACATCTGTACCGATGTCTCCAAGAACTTGTCCTATATTACCATTACAGCCAGCATGACTATGTATACATCTGCCTTCCTTCTAACACCAATTTTCTAAAATGTTCAAGAAATGTTGTTTCCAGTTGATTCCAAGAAGCGGTAGAACCTATAGGTAAATTGATAAACCAATTTTTAGCAATTCATCCAATGTGTATAGAAATATTCTACAGAAAACATTTTCCTGCATAATTTGAAAATGAAACATAATATCTTTATATGCCTGAATATGTTCTTTTCGTGTAATTGTTCCATCATGCTTATAAAATGGTAAATTATTTTCTGCCATTGAACCAACTTTAATATGCAAGGTATGAAAATTCACAAAAATTGCATCATAACCTAATTTTCGAATTTATGATAGATTAACGTTGATGCAGCAAAAATTGAAATTTTCAAACAATTTTTTTTATTTTTATAACAAATTGCAAATGCTAAAACCAAAATTATTATCTTTCAGACCCTTCTTCAAGCACCAATTTTTTTAGGTGTGATTTTGTCAAGTCACAAAACCACCCAACAACTTAGAACTTAAGTTCTCTCTTGCAAAGAATAGTATATTTATCTCTAAGGTTCTGGTTTGAGTTTCAATATAACTTTCGTATATGTATGAAAAACACTTGAATAACTCGGTAGGTTTTCAAGTTTACTGTTCATAAGGGGCATGGGAATCATGTAAATGATTTCAAATCTATTATGTAAAGCATGCTTCTTTTCATATCAGTTCAACAAAACAAAATTTGTTTTATTATTTTAAGTTAAAATATGTCAAATTTTATTTCATTTCTTTAATCTAATGTCTCACAATGCTTTAAGTAAAATCAGCCTAAAGGAACTCAGCATTTGTATTAAATTTCATTTTAACTTTAATTAAAATGAATGAAATTTAATAGACTTAATGAACCTTTGGAATAAGATAAATTTACATTAAATCCATTTCCAAAATATCCCTTTGATAAAGTGGTTGTTTATTCAAAACCCCTTTGTGAAATCATAGATTGAGCACCAAAGATGCGAATAAATGAATAATGGCTTTCCCTATTTAAAATCTTATTAATAACCAGCATATAGGGCTTAATGTAAACACCAATTTATAAACTTTAATTTTATAACAAAATAAAGTTTATAAACCAGACCTGTATGATATTCACTTCTGAAATATTTATGGGATTAGATATTTCAGATAATGAAGTAATTATAAATCAGGCGTTTGTAATATTTACCCTCTGAAATATTTATAAGATTAAGTATTTTAGAGAGTAAAAAATTTTTTTACTAATATAATCTTAGATTTTTTTAAAAATGAACCCAATTAGATTAGACCATTCCATATTTTTGGGAGATATCAGTTCTGATATCCTCTACCTTATAATTGTAATGAGGGAAAATAGAACAAACCTTTATCTCAATTAATTTATCATTTCAAATATTAATTAACCTAATATTTGAATAATAATTAATAAATTGGCTAGTTAGATAGTTTTGATCTTGTAAACATTAACTATGTTCATTTTGTGTGCTTTCAATTTAAATGAATTGTAAAAGTATAAGGATCTAAAAATATGATACTTTCGGATATACAGCCACTATAGTTACAGAACAAAGATTTTAAACCAAACTTGTTACCTATTAAATGCCTACAATATGATAACAAATAAGGGTAATCTTCGGAGAATTTATTAAATATAATTGTTTTGTAACAATATTTTCATATATGAACATAGTATGACACATATTCATATTCCAAATGTTGCCTAATAACCTGTAAATTTTGCAATGCGTTCCTAATATCTGAGTTGTTCCAATCCCTTATAGTGCTCCTTCTTTTCCTCTGCTGGTTCTAGTATTCTCTTCCTTCTCTATCTACAACAAAAGTCCGACCCTTCATCCGCTTCAAGGAACTTATTTATAATTTTGAACAATTTGTTCATTCAGTTCCTATAGTTTCTCAACAAATTTTAAAACTATCATATCAATGAATTTGTTCCTCTGTAACATGTTTTATCTTCCTTATATCTCCTTTATAACAAATCATTATACATTGAACATAACATCTATTATGTTATAAATTATAATATTCGTCATAATTTATACATGGATACTTATGACCTAAGATGTCATAACGGTGACAGATTCAATAAAATCATGTAAATCTAATTGTGATTGTACAATATTCTTTGTTCTTTGCATATATAAGCTATCATTGCAACTTTACATCTGTATTGATGTCTCCAAGAACTCCTCCCATATTACCATTACAACTAGCATGACTATGTATACATTTGCCCTCCTAGCACCAATTTTCTAAAATGTTCAAGGAATGTTGTTTCTAGTTGATTCCAAGAAGCGGTAGAACTTGCAGGTAAATTGATAAACCAATTTTTAGCAATTCATCCAATGTGTATAGAAACATTCTACAAAAAACATCTTCCTGCATAATTTGAAAATGAAGCATAATATCTTTATACGCCTAATTATGTTCTTTTGGTGTAATTGTTCCATCATTTTTATAAAATGGTAAATCATTTTCTACCATTGAACCAACTTTAATATGCAAGGCTATGTATGAAAATTCACAAAAATTGCATCATAACCTAATTTTCGAATTTATGACAGATTAACATTGATGCAGCATAAATTGAAATTTTCAAACAATTTTTTTCTTTTTATAACAAATTGCATATGCTAAAATTAAAATTATTAGCTTTTAGGCCCTCCTTCTAGTGCCAATTTGTTTAGGTGTGATTTTGTCAAGTCAAAAAACCATCCAACAACTTCGAACTTAAGTTCTCTCTTGCAAAGAATAGTATATTTATCTCTAAGGTTCTGGTTTGAGTTTCAATATAACTTTCATATATGTATGAGAAGCACTTGAATAACTCGGTAGGTTTGCAAGTTTACTGTTCATAAGGGGCATGGGAATCATGTAAATGATTTCAAATCTATTATGTATAGCATGCTTCTTTTCATATCAGTTCAACAAAATAAAATTTGTTTTATGATTTTAAGTTAAAATATGCCAAATTTTATTTTATTTCTTTAATCTAATGTCTCACAATGCTTTAAGTAAAATCATCATAAAGGAACTTAGCATTTGTATTAAATTTCATTTTAACTTTAATGAAAATGAATGAAATTTAATAGACTTAATGAACCTTTTGAATAAGATAAATTTACGTTAAATCCATTTCCAAAATATCCCTTTGATAAAGAGGTTGTTTATTCAAAACCCCTTTGTGAAATCATAGATTGAGTAAAAAAGAGGCGAATAAATGAATAATGTATTTCCCTATTTAAAATCTTATTAATAAATAGCATATAGGGCTTAATGTAAACACCAATTTATAAAATTTAATTTTATAACAAAATAAAGTTTATAAACCAGACCTGTACGATATTCACTTCTAAAATATTTATGGGATCAAATATTTCAAATAATGAAGTAATTGTAAATTAGATGTTTGTAATATTTACCCTCTAAAGTATTTATAAGATTAAGTATTTCAGATAGTAAAATAATTTTTTAGTAATATAATCTTAGATTTTCAAAAAAATGAACCCAATCTTATTAGACCAGTGTCTATTCCATATTTTTGGGAGATATCAGTTCTGATATCCTCTACCTTATAATCGTGAGGAGGTAAAATAAAACAATCCTTTATCTCAATTAATATATCATTTCAAATATTAATTAACCTAATATTTGAATAATAATTAATATATTGCCTAGTCAAATAGTTTTGATCTTGTAAACATTAACTAGGTTCATTATGCATGCTTTCAATTTAAATAAATTGTATAAGGATCTGAAAATATGATACTTTCTGATATACAACCACTACAGTTACAAAACAGAGATTTTAAACCAAACTTGTTGCCTATCAAATGCCTACAATATGATAACAAATAAGGGTAATATTCAAAGAATTTTATTAAATATAATTATTCTGCAACATTCTTTTCATATATGAACACAATATGACACATATTCATATTCCAAATATTACCAAATAACCTGTAAATTTTGTAATGCATTCCTGATCTCTGAGTTGTTTCAATCCCCTGTAGTGCTCCTTCTTTTCCTCTGCTAGTTTTGGGATTCTCTTCCTTCTCTATCTACGGCAAAAGTCTGACCCTTCATCCGCTTCAAAGAACTTATTTATAATTTTGAACAATTCGTTCATTCAGTTCCTATAGTTTCTCAACAATTTTTAAAACTGTCATATCAACGAATTTGTTGCTCCATAACATGTTTTATCTTCCTTATATCTCCTTTATAAGGAATCATTATACATTGAACATAACATCTGGTATGTTATAAATTATAATACTCATCATAATTTATACATTGATACTTATGACCTAAGATGTCATAACGGTGATAGATTTAATAAAATCATGTAAACCTAATTGTGATCGTATAATCTTCTTTGTTCTTTGCAGATATAAGCTACCATTGCAACTTTACATCTGTACCTATGTCTCTAGGAACTCGTCCCATATTACCATTACAGCCAGCATAACTATGTATACATCTACTTTACTTCTGTAGCCACCCCATGTATCTCTTTCATAACCGCATTGAAGAATTCACCCATCACAACCACTGTCGTCTCTTTCATAACTGCATTGAAGAATTCACCCATCACAACCACTGTTGTGTTCATACTCATTCATATTATCTTCGCTAGAATTTGTCGACCATGTATGATTATTAATGGCTAATTCAAATTAATATTCACTACATCCATTTATTACTTCTGACTCATTCTATATAATTCCCCAATTATCATTGATAAATCTTCCATTATCCTCAAAATTTGCACAATGCTCAAGTATATATTATCGTTGTTCCTAAAAATATTGAATTCTCATCTCTTTGTGGCTGATATTTAATTGCAACATTCCCAGCTCAAACTCTCTTTTGATGGTGCCCTGTGTTGTGTATTTCCTTGCACGAGCATGACATTGCCATCATCGAAACTATCTCAATCGACGCGAATCTGCGCTGTCTGATTCTCAATTGGTATTTAATAGAACCTCGCGCAGAGTGATATCAATATCTGTACAGGTGAAATATGATAATTATGCTTAAATCAAAATAGAATGTCATCACATGTATTATCCGACCTTCGTTTACATACTGTTGTCGTTGACTCATTCCCCATGTAAGATATTATTGATATCTTTTGTTTGTATTAAATTTCATATCATATCTTCTTTGAAATAGATATTAAAAATATAAACTTTAAAACCAATTGTCATTGTTGTATCATTCATCACAGCATATCTAACAACACTCAAGGTAATTCTCTCCTCATCTGGACAAGTGTTTCTATAAACAAAAGTAGTCAAGCCGACCAGAGACTGTTCACCATCATGATAGCACTGGCATTATTTGAACACAACCATGAAGGTTTACATAGCAGAATTTACAGTGTGGCTGCGTCAGTCTCTAGTAATTCTAGACCTACTTTTATAATTTCAAGCATAGAATTTACCGTGAATTTGTTATCATTATCCATCTGTAAAACTTCCAGCCTCATGTCATATCACTCACAGTTGCCACTCATGTCCAATAGTGACAATCCCACTATCTTCACATAGTGATCATAGATGCTACTCCTGAGTGTATCATTTACTATGTGCAAACTCCTTCGAAGGCCGATTTCATGTCTTCACACTATCCAACGAATAACTCTTGTAATGTAATCATCTATCGTGCTACTCTTCACTGCTGCACAAACATGAAATCCATGATGTCTACTGTATTATTGAGAATTATGCTTATCAATAAGCAATTTTACAAGCCCAGAAATTTCTGTCACTGATTAAAAATGGATGTTGTTGCTACCAAAACCATGCTAGTATACTGTGCCATCCATGGTACGTCCGATTGAACTATCGAATTCATCAACCGTAGTCCGTATTGCCAACACTCTCTTCAGATTTCCCAAATATCATGTTATTGAAGCCTCCATGTTATCCTCGGGCAGATAGCCACCACTGCACCCATATCTTGTTCACAGTCCCGTAGATAGCTTAACCACGTACTCCAACAATGTCTTGCATCCAGCTATTGGCCATCTTGACTATTTTTCCTTGTCTACCTCATAAACCATGTCAATTACTTTAACACCTGCACAACAACAAAACAATATTTTTATTAACGCTTATTTTAAATGTTTCAAATATACTTTTTAAACTTTATTTTAAATAATATTTCAACACCACACTTTAACATAACAAATATAATAAACACATAATGACATACTGAAACAAGAAAACAAATATTTACCATAAAAAAACATTTATAAATAAACCATACAAAACATAAAATAAAATGAAATTCTAATTTACAACATTAACTTAAACAAACAACATAACAAACATAATTAACATACAAACAAACTAATAACATATATAACTTGACCAACTCTAGAGTCCCTAGATTGTGGATCTTAATTCACTAAGGTTTCCAATAGTTGTTTTTGTGTTTCCATATATTCATGAAGTAGAGTAACTATTGTAGTGAGATTTTCTCTATCATTAGTAGGATTACCTGTAGACACCAAAACAGCACCAATCCGATTATGTGACTGCAAACACTTATCGCTTTGGCAAACACAGCCCCCAGGGCAGCCCTCAGAGGTTAAACAGTGGTCTTAACCACTTTCATAGCAATTTTGTAAGGTCAAGAAGCAATTTGGCACACTTGGACACTTTGCCCAAGCATTCGCCTCACCCCGGGACGAATTCAAAATAGAATCCGTCCCACCCCAGACGAATTCTGAATCCGTCCCTGGGTGGGACGAATTCTAAGCTTAACGGGCAAAAAGGCAAATGGTGCCAAGTGGCAGCCCGTAACAGTCAGTTAAGGGCTCCTACCTTGCACGCATGTGTAAGTGGACAGAGGGGCCGTTAGAGGACGGTTACAAAAAGCATTTATCAAAGTTCAAGTCAATGGAAGACTCCCCTCCCTCATGGGAAGACAAGACTGCCACATGGCGCCTATGGCCAACACTTGGCTTTTGTGCTTCCCTCCCAAAAGAGACCCCTTGGGTCTATAAAAGGTGGGACTTTTCTCACCCAAAATAGACAAAGTTGAAGGAGTGTTCAAGCAACGAAGTGCTGCCGAATTGAAGACTCACTTGCATCCCCCTTTGTTCACCTTCCTACATCCACCAATCTCTTTTGCAAGGGAGGTTGTTGGGTGGCCTTTGGAAGCTCGAACCTTACTCAAATCCGATGCATGGACATCCGAACCTACCAATTCGCCAACCCCCCAATCCTAAAAGGTTTTGAGCCCATCCCCGTGGATTGGCTCCAAAATCGAGGGCCAACGGTGGGAGGCCCACTTGGGCACCCCCGCACCTCCCAAGTCCTAATTTTAGTTTTTGAGCACTTTAGATTATTTTTTAGATTGCATTCTGTGTTACTAGGTCTGATTAGTCCATAATTGCAATTTTGTAACTTTTGGGCAGATTTTAGGATGTTTTGTATTGCTTTGTCGTTTCGCTAACTTGCAGGTGTCAAAGTCAAAATCCCGAGGGTGGAGGCCAAATTGGGAAAATCCGACCATCTGGGTCGTCCCAAAATGGCCCCAATTACCTAACCCCCCTGTCTGCAGGCGTTTTGCAGGACCCGGGATCCGACATTGGAGCAGCAGCAGGTCGGTTTCTCCAACTCAGAAGAATTCGTCCCACCCAGGGACGAATTACAGTCAGAATTCGTCCTGCCCAGGGACGAATTCCAGTTTAAGGTGGATTGGCCAGCTGCCTCAGTGGCAGTGGCCTTCTGGTAACTTCTCTTACCTTCTGTCAAGTTTTGAAGCAATTTGGTGTCACTGTATTCACTGTTTTAGGCAAATATTCATATGCATATTTCGTTGGTTTTAGAGAGAGAATGCTTTTCATTTGCAGCAGGTGCTACTGACGCCTTGGTCATTTCTTTGTTCGCAGGAGAAGCAGCAGAGGCGAAGAACTCATCGACATCAGCGGCGGCATCATCTTGGCCCGCCCATTGCAATCGTGGGCACGCGGAAGGAGGAATCATTCAGCGATTGTAATCAAACCCTATTTGCGCTCCTAGCCCCTGAAAAGGGAGGAGGCATCATTGTAACGGAGATCAAAGGAAATTAATGAAAGGGCTGTGTTTTCTTTATCTGATTGTGTCTCTTCCAATGTGTCTCTTTTCCGTTTCATGCAATTTACATTTCTAGGACTTAAGCGTACTTAATTTTGAATGCAATCGCACTTGGTGTTTCCTTTGACCGGAATCTCGTGCTTTCAGTGGCGATCACGGTGGGACCCTGTTCCCTGGTTTTTGAAATCACAGAAACTGATCAAATTTTTGTGTTTGTGCTTGATAGGTACATCTTTTTTTGTTGCAGACTGCTATTCGTCTCTGACAGGGACGAATTCTTTTCTGCAATTCGTCTGACCCTGAGACGAATTCAAATTCGTCTCTGGGAGGGACGAATTTTGTTCTGCAATTCGTCTCCCAGAGGGACGAATTCCTGTCTGCGGATTTTCAGAGCAGAAATTCAGAGACAACAGGAGCAGGCAGAGAAGAGGTAGGGATTTTCATGATCTCTATTATATTTTTTCTGTTTCTATTTCTGTTTCTTTAATTGTTTTCATTTAATCCTGCATTGCATTAGGAAAAGTCATGTATGCTAGTTTCATTTTGTTGGATAAAACGAATCCCACACACATCACGAAACAATCTTAAACCAAGGAGCTGGTCGTAAGACCCCAGCCCTTGATCAAGACCATTGGTGGATTTAATCACCACCTTGGCTTGATTTGCATCCATTTCCCGATTGTCAACTGTTGTTAGGCGTAAATCCTGACGAAGACAGACCGAGCGTAGTTGGGGTGATTCCCATGCGCGCGAGGATAAGTTTTCTATGGTAGGTGCCATTAACAGGACAATCCCCCTTCCGTACCGCCTATGTACCACGTACCTTCTGCTCTCACGTACCTATAGTCTCCCTCTCGTAAGGGCGGGTATATAGAGAGGTTGGTATATCGACCTGGTTGGTATATTGAAGGGGCGACCTTTTTGGAGTTATAAGAGCCTACATGATGCATTTAAACGTTCTACAAAACCTACAAAAACAAAACAAAACATCAAAATGCACTAAACCAGTTTAGGACACACCAAGAATCCTTAAAAGAGATAATCACGGTTTTGTGAATGTGTGTGTTTAATTCTGCTTAGTGTAGACAAAAAAAAAAAAATCATAAAAACGAGATAAAAACTTATTTAGGTAGCATAGAAGCACCGCAATGGTGTACACCCGCAACCAAGCCCAATCAAGGGCGTAAGCTCCGAAGGTACACAAAAAGCGAGCGCAAGTTGCCTTCACTTCAGTCCTGAGGATTTGGTCATACCGCCTTATAGGTCAAACCTACAAAAGAATCCAATTCAGAATCCTCGGTGGGGTATGCCTATTCAAAGCAGCCCCTTTCGGGAAGATGCCTTACATGTAGACCTTGACATAAATAGAGAATCACCTCTTGAAGCTAGGCATGAGTGGCCACCGCACGATGAAGCGCTAAATAGGCACACTGTCCATTTGGAGGGACAACGTGGATATGGCGTCCCTTCTTTACCTATCATCAGAACAGAGAGACCAAATCCGGAGCGCAGGGCTCCTTACATAGGGCGACCTAATTCCGCCCATCCCATTTACACCCGTGAAAGGGAGTATGAGGAAAACCATCGCATTCCTCGAGGGCAACAAACAATGCGGGAACCTTGCATTTCTGCACCAGCAGGATATCATGATCACCCCTTGAGGCCAGAACCTCGAGCACATACCGCTTACCTCGACAGAGGGAAGCGACCCATTGAAACCTTAGACCAGCAAACTCGAGGTAAACACATAGGAGGAACATTTGAATCTTCTGAACAAAATAGGGTAGATCAAATTGACCCGGCTGTCGCCAGATATACCACCCGTCAAGCCCAAATCATGCGGCTTAAACAGAGTCAGCAAGAGATAGAGTATCAATACCGCTTGGATAAAGAACGCATGCAACGCGAAGCGGATGAGTTACGCTATGAAATACCTGAGAGGGGGCCAACCCCTCGCATCCAAAGAGCTGAAAAGTATGAGAGGCGTAATCCGTTGGCGCAAGACAGGTCTCCACGACCTCGTCAAGCTCTGCCTCCAAGACCCCATAGATTCGAGAGGGAGGCAACTCCCCGAAACAATGATGGGTACCTTCAGCAAGAACTTGATCAGGGTCATAGGTTTCGCCCTGAGACTCCTCAAGAATTTTACGAGGAGTATGAACCAGAAGAGGAATATATTGAAACTCCTCATCAAGGCAGGAAGGATGCCATTCGGCCACCCCTCCATAGGCCTCCAGTTTACCGTAACTTGCAACAAGAGCGAACAAGAGAGGAAGAAATAAAATCTTCCGATGCATACCAAGCGCTATTGGAGCGTTTAGAGTCGATGGAGACAAAAGTTGCTGGGCATCAAAAACCCACATTACGTCTACTCCGCAATAATCCGGTGCATCCCTCAGTGCCTACACCTCTTTACCCCGAACACTTCAAGTTGCCTCAATTGGCCGTTTTTAAAGGTGAAGAGGACGCACAGGAACATGTTACACGGTTTCTAAGCCAATGCTTCGGCATTCAAGATAATGACGCATTATTGCTTAGAACATTCATAACCACATTCGCAGGCCCTGCCTCGGATTGGTTCACACAGCTGCCCAAACACAGCATAAGCAGCTTAGATCAGCTAGTAGATGCGTTTCTTGAACGTTTCGCCTTCAACACAAGGAAGAAGGCATCACTTAGTGATCTTGCTAGCCTTAAACAATTTGAGGAGGAAACAATGGCAGCGTACGGGAACCGATGGAGAGCTTTGCTTTCTAAGTTACCCTACCGTCCTCCCATGTCGGACCTCACGCAAATGTTCATGAAAAGTTGTTTAAAATCAATCTCTGGTCTATTGTTGCTGCGACAATACGACAGCTTAGAAGAAGCTTTGGCGCAAGCCGCAGTCATAGAAGAGATTAAGATAGGCGAAGGCGCAATTGCCAAGCCTAAGAAGAAAGAGTGGAATAAAACCACTAAAATCGGGACAACGCAACCACAACACGCTGCAATCAACCAAGTTGCGATAAATGTCCCAGCGCCTGTGCAAGAAACGCAGCCTCAAAAGGCTAACTACCAGGCAGTGCCTCCTGCTTACGAAAGAGATAACAGGAGACAGGAACAGTATCATCAGCGTCGCCCTAGGCGACAATTCACCCCGTATGCGGAGTCTAGGGACTCCTTATTTGACCGCTTGTCGCCGGAAAATTTAGTTACTCTGCCGTAAATCCAAATTTTTGACCCTAACGTTCCCAAGCCTAGGGGGTATAGGGAGGAATTGTATTGCAGATTTCATAGACGCAGAGGACATGACCTAAATGGGTGCTGGAAATTCAAAGAACTAGTCCAGGATTTGATCGAAAATCGAACATTGGTCGTGGACAACCCCATCGCACCTAACAACCAACAAATGGGGGTATTCAAGGACCCCTTTCCTGCCCACGAGGCGTAGACAAAACCGCTCCAAATTAACGAGGTGCGACAAGATCTTCCCGCGCAAGGATTTGTGGGAATGATTAGCATTGTAACAAGGAACATAAAATACCCAGCAGTTGCCCCCGAGGTACCTGCGAGGGAAGTTCCGTCGACATCGCAGCCTCAACAACGCCCAACGCAGTTACCTCCGCCTAGACCTGAGGTCACGATACGAACCAAACTCACGCAGAGTTTGCGGACCACGTCAGCTAGGCTGTCCATCTACGAGCTTATTCAACAATCAGCTCCACATAGAGAAGCTCTTATGGACATCTTAAAAGCCATTGAAGTACAACCCCACGAAGCAAATTCTTTCAACGCCTTCGTGGGACATGTGAAACAATGTACGGAGCCTGTCATCACATTCAAAGAAAATGAGGTCAAAACAATATCGAATGACATGCCGGATCCACCCCTGCACGTTATCGCGCGGGTCAACGGGATCCCGTACAAGAGAGTGCTGATAGATACTGGCTCGTCCAAAGAACATCATAACCACTGCAGCGTTAAAGCATTTAAAACTGCCAGCCTCTCACATCACCGCTTCCACGTACACACTGCGAGCTTTTAACGATGCAATATGCTCGACAGTCGGCACAGTCGTTCTGCCTATACAGGTAGGACAAAAGTCAATACCCACACTGTGCCATGTGCTGGAAGGCGAAATGGCTTATAACATACTGCTAGGGCGGCCTTGGATCAGGGACATGAAGTGTGTCCCCTCGATCGCACACCAGTGCTTGAAGTATGCCTATGAAGGGCAAATACATGTAGTCCCAATGGACTTAGAGCCCTTCAAGTATTGCAATGCGGTACAATTCATACCTCAATCGACCCTCCCATCAACGCATTTGGATTTTCAATTGAATCCATCTAAAAAAGGTCCGATACCGCAGGCACCACTGGTGGCCAATAAGGCAAAATCCCAACCAGGTGAGACGTCATCATTGGCTCCTTCATCATCAACGCCACCTATCGTGGCCCAACAGTAAGGACAAGGGAAAGCAAATCATGGAGGAGGTTAAGCCTCTAGAAGAGGGGTTGCCCACGATCTCAATAATATCAACAGAGGAAGCGCCCAACGCAACGAAAACCAAGATTCCTGAACAACCAAACATGGAATGGACTCAGGAAGGACTACCGTTTCCTCCTACCCAATCATCAACAATCATCGTTGAGATGGCCAAGACAGGCCCGGGAGAGTACATAGTGCAAAATGTTGTGGCAACCCCCACACTCGGAGTCAAGACAAGACATGGGAAGACCTCGCCTTCCCATTGGAACAATCGTCCCTCTAGGCTACCCACTGAACCAAACGAATTTTGTGTATGGGGGCCTTGATCATGGTTCTGAACCATGCGAACAAAAGGAAACAGATGAAGAACCTTTTGTCGAAAACATCAATTATCTGTCGAACCCAGAATTTGCCCTAAAATACCTCGAACAATGCAATTGGCATGGGTATGGGCTAGGCAGATATGAGCAAGGGATGCGGATCCTTTGCCAACCAAGATATCAGATGCCATATGACAAGTCGGGGTAGGGTTCAACCATCCCCTGCCATTAGACATCTTGGTTGAAAACATGCAAGGCCTAGAAATAGGCAACAGGGGGGGATTGGCACAAGACCCGTACGCCAATCCAAACACAGAATACACATTGGGGGATTATCTCCCATGGTCTACAAACACCCCTGGAAATAGCAATAATCCCTCTCCTTTGCTAGAGAGAGGTGAAATTTCGTAGAGCAGTCCTCAAAGAGAACAACAACGGCTGCCGTACATTTTTCTGAAACTGTTCCCCTTAGAGGTTCCGGACTGAAATAACACAGCCTCAAAAGAATCAGGTCCCTCCACTAAGAGTGGAACAACCGCAATGGGACCAGATTAATTCACTGGAACGAGAAGAGTCCTCAATGTCGAAAGCAACAGATGTCGAAGAGGATGAACAATTTTGGATCTATGAAAGCGATTCTGAAGACGAAACTGAAATGGACTATCTCAGACATGCGCGACGACATCACCGTGCTCTAACCCATGAAGATCTAATGGGACAAATGGGTATACGGTTAGGACATGAATGGCACGTAGACCCAACGAGGTGGGACCAAGTGTTAGGCCTATGGCTCCAAATTCAAGATGAGCATCGTCCACCTCAAGATCCCATCAGGACAACAGTACTCAAGGGAAGACCCCGCCTTCCTTTTCGCACATAGAGACGAATTTGCACCTAGAGAGGATCCATTCGTGCCTGTTCCTCGTAGAGCCAGATCCAGAGTATAGGGAACATCTGAAAGAATCAAGTCGTCACACCCGTGGTTCTGGAGACCAAATTCATTCCATCCACATGATCTCCATTGATTTGACCACACCCATCCGCAATCCGACCGATCCATCACGGTCATTGCATCTAAACATGGATGCCATCGACTGGGATCGCGTCAATTCACCATTGTCACCATCATAGTATCGGCCTTTCGGTGAAATGCTTCATTTTACCCCAAGGACAACTCAAGATATTTTTCAGTCAAGAGGGACCCGAGGTCCCAAACGCAGATCTTAACTCACCTGATGATATCCATTTAATCCCAACTCCACATCAGTTGGAGGACGGATCTCACATGTCAGTCGAAGAGACGACTGACGTAGACATCGGCACAGATCCAATGAATCCAAGGATTCTCAAGCTGGGGGTAAGCCTTTCCCCCGAAGAGCAAGCCGATTACATTGCCCTTCTCAAAGAGAAGAAGGAAGTTTTTGCATG
This sequence comes from Wollemia nobilis, assembly GCA_028583015.1. Taxonomy (NCBI): domain Eukaryota; kingdom Viridiplantae; phylum Streptophyta; class Pinopsida; order Araucariales; family Araucariaceae; genus Wollemia; species Wollemia nobilis. The sequence continues at coordinate 433,652 of JAQPPZ010005545.1, read as the reverse complement.
GTCATACAAAGATATGCCAGGACTAGACCCGCAGCTAGTCATGCACAATTTAACGCTTGATCCGAAAATCAAGCCAGTAAAGCAAAAACTAAGAAAGATGCACCCAACAGTGGCCTTGATGGTCAAAGACGAATTGCAAAAGTTGTTGGATGCACAATTTGTCATCTGCGTGGATTATCCGCCATGGTTGTCCAACATGGTTCCCGTCAAGAAGCCTCGACGGGAGGATTCGCATATGCACCGACTTTCGAGACCTAAACAAAGCGAGTCCTAAGGATGATTTCCCCTTGCCAAGCATCGACGCATTGGTAGACGCTACAGCAGGTCACGAAATGCTCTCCCTAATGGACGGTTTTTCAGGATACAATCAAATTCGTATCAATCCTGAAGACCAACTCAAAACGGCATTCACAACGCCTTGGGGGACATTTTGCTATAAGGTCATGCCTTTTGGCCTTAAAAACGTTGGCGCTACATACCAACGTGCTATGACGTATATCTTCCACGATTACATGCACAAAACTTTGGAAGATTACATGGATGATTTGTTAGCCAAGTCTATCTTGCGCTCAGATCATCTCGGTGACTTAAGCAAGATTCTCGATCGCCTCATAGAGCATAAGGTCAATCGAATCCCAAGAAGTGCGTGTTCGGCGTCACATCCGGAAAACTCTTGGGTTTTATAGTCTCAAAACGAGGCATCGAAGTGGACCCAAACAAAGTCAAGGCAATCCTTGAAATTGCTCCCCCAACCACTATCAAGCAGCTCAGAAGTCTGCAAGGAAAGGTCACGTCGATTAAACGCTTCATAGCGCAATTATCTGACAAATGCCGACCAATGAACAAACTATTGCACAAGGGGGTCACATTTCATTGGGATGACGAGTGCCAGTCAGCCTTTGACGAAATCAAACAATACTTGGCTTCACCGCCGTATTGGCACCGCCTAGACCAGGTGTGCCGTTCTACTTATACATCTCAGCTATCGAGGTGGCACCGGGCGCAATGCTAGCCCGAAGAATGAACTTCACAAAGAACAGAGCTACTTACTATCTTAGCCGCACCTCGGTCGGCTACGAACTTAACTATGCATACGTTGAAAAACTCTGCTTGGCAGTGGTGTTTGCTACCAAAAGGCTACGCCACTACATGCTGAGCAACACGACGTATGTTGTGTCTAAGGAGAATCCATTGCGATACATGATGAGTCGTACTTATCATAGTAGCCGCACGGCGAAATGGATCATGTTGTTGACGGAATTTGACATTGAGTTTATTGGGCAAAAATCTATAAAAGGACAAGTCATAGCCGATCAACTAGCAGAGGCTCCTCTTGAAGACGATCAGCCTCTGGTCATAGAACTACCCGATGATGAGGTCTTCCATGTCTCGTAATCGCCAGATTCTAAAGAGCCTGAGTCTCAGTGCCGACATAACCTTATTTTTTGATGGTTCTAAATGCGAGCAAGGTGGTGGCGCAGGAATTGTATTCTTCACACCGCAGGGCGCTCCAATGCCCCTCGTCATTTAAATTAAACTTCCAAGTGCACCAACAACAATGCGGAATATGAAGCCTTGCTCCTAGGTCTTCGGACAACGAATCGCCATGAACATCAAAAGATTGAACATCTTTGGCGATTCGCTGTTAATCGTCAATCAAGTCAAAGGGGTATACCAATGCAAATGCCCAGTTCTAAAGGCCTATAAAGCCCTCGTGGATAAATTCCTGGCAAAACTTGAGTGGTATGACATCGAGGCACTCCCTCGATCATCGAATCATTTTGCGGACACAATGGCCTCCTTGGGGTCACTAATCCCGCAAGACCTTTCCGGTGATATAACAACCATTCAGGTCAAAACCTTATCGCAACCCGCGATGGAGCGCGCAAGCTCAGACTTGACGCCAGGAATCCACATGATCCAGATCGAACCATCTTCGGATAAGTTCTTTCGAATCCGAGACTATTTGAAACACGCCAACTGGGGGTCTTTGTTCTCCCCCACTCCCATTAATAGCAACACAACGCTATTTTTACAAGTTCTCTCCCAATCAACATTTGTTAGGGAAGAACTCCAAAAGGGATTGGCTGTTCAAACTGTCGAGGTATCCGATCAACAGGACTGGTATTTACCAATAAGAGATTACCTCAAGTTAGGTAATCTACCCTTTGGATTGACGCAAGCCGCAAAACGAACATTCAAACAAAAAGCGGCAAAATATGTCTTGATAGGAGACATTCTGTATCGTCGCAGCTACGACGGAATTCTTCTTCGTTGCTTGGACCAGCAAGAGTCCACTTGGGCAATCACCCAAGCGCATGACGGTACATGTGGCGGCCACTTCAGTGGTATGGCCATTGCAAAGCGCATTCTTCGCATGGGCTATTATTGGCCATCTTTAGAGCGAGATTGCTGCGCGTATGTCAAGAGGTGTGTAAAATGTCAACATCATGCCAATCTGATGCACGCACCTTCCCGTGCCCTACAGAAAGTCCACTGCTTGGCCATTTTCGTAGTGGGGCCTCGATCTAATCGAAAAGATCTCCCCGCATCGTCAGGCCGTCACACGTTTATCATAACGGCCACATAATACTTTACCAAATGGGTGGAAGCAATTCCGTTAACCTCTACGACAGGACCCCGCATTGCGGAGTTCATTTTGCATTACATCATATGTCGTTTTGGTATTCCATCCAAAATAATCTCGGATAATGGGCCATCATTCAAGAACAAAGACGTGCGTGCTTTAACCACAAAGTACAAAATTCAGCACAACTTTTCAACACCCTATTATCCGCAAGCAAATGGGCAAGCAGAGGCGTCAAACAAAACGCTAGTCGCCATCCTTAAAAAGACCGTCGCAGACGATCATAAGGATTGGCACATACAAATCCCACTTGCCCTTTGGGCCTATCGCACTAGCATTCGGACGCCCACCGGGGCAACTCCGTTTTCACTAGTGTATGGCTCGGAGGCGTAATGCCTCTCGAGTTGGAAATTCCTTCCCTCCGCATATCAATGCCAGAATTCATCGATGATGACACTGCACGGCAGGCCCGGTTAGACCAGCTTACGTTGCTTGATGAAAGACGCGTTAATGCTCTCGAGCACTTACGTATCTATCAAGAGCGGCTTAAGAGAGCTTACAACATGAAAGTTCACCTAAGAGACTTTCGGGTTGGTGATCTGGTTCTGAAGGAAAACCAACAAAACTCTAATTTGCCGTCCCATATGAGGGACAAATTCGTGGCAAATTGGTTAGGTCCTTATGTCATTGATAGCAAAATAGGACCAGGAACGTACAGGCTAGCTTCTCTTGACGGTATCAAGGAAACAGAACCCTTGAATATCAGTCATTTGCGACCATTTCATATCTAAGAAAGCCATGTACCAAAAAAAAAAAAAAACAACAAACAAACAAACAAAAAGCTCCAAGGATTATCGCAATCTCTTGGTCACCCAAAAAGCTCCAAGGATTATCGCAATTTCTTGGTCAACCCAAAAAGCTCCAAGGATTATCGCAATCTCTTGGTCACCCAAAAATCTCCAAGGATTATCGCAATCTCTTGGTCACCTAAAAGCTCCAAGGATTATCGCAATCTCTTGGTCACCTAAAAAGCTCCAAGGATTATCGCAATCTCTTGGTCAACCCAAAAAGCTCCAAGGATTATCGCAATCTCTTGGTCAACACAAAAAGCTCCAAGGATTATCGCAATCTCTTGGTCAACCCAAAAAGCTCCAAGGATTATCGCAATCTCTTGGTCACCAAAAAGCTCCAAGGATTATCACAATCTCTTGGTCAACCCAAAAAGCTCCAAGGATTATCGCAATCTCTTGGTCAAAAAAAAAAAAATATTTTTTCACCAAAAAGCTCCAAGGATTATGAATTCTTGGTCAACCCAAAAAGCTCCAAGGATTATCGCAATCTCTTGGTCACCTAAAAAGCTCCAAGGATTATCGCAATCTCTTGGTCAACCCAAAAAGCTCCAAGGATTATCGCAATCTCTTGGTCACCTAAAAATCTCCAAGGATTATCGCAATCTCTTGGTCAACCCAAAAAGCTCCAAGGATTATCGCAATCTCTTGGTCAATACAAAAAGCTCCAAGGATTATCGCAATCTCTTGGTCAACCCAAAAAGCTCCAAGGATTATCGCAATCTCTTGGTCACCCAAAAAGCTCCAAGGATTATCGCAATCTCTTGGTCAACCCAAAAAGCTCCAAGGATTATCGCAATCTCTTGGTCAAACAAATCAAAAAAATTCAACAAAAACAAAACAATAAAAATCATCAAAAACAACAAAGATTTGCATCTCAATTCTAGGCATACTCGAATTCATCAAAATCAACAAAAACACCATGCATAAATTTTACCACACTACGATCGATGGTCTGGGAATGTACTAAGAGTTTCAGTAATTCAGTCATCATTTTCCTCTTTAGCCATGTAGTGTACCAAGTCGAACGGATTTTACAAAGGTAGAGTCATACTTGAAATACACCTTGTTACGTAACATCCCAACACAAATCAAACATTAAAATTCCCAAAATTGTGTGAACGAAAGACGAAACCTGCAAAATAATCTAAGTCACCACAAGCGAAACGGTTATCTTGCTCATCCCCCTGTGCGAATGACCCCTAGAATGCTGAGAGTTGGCAAAAGGACAAGCTTCCTCCCTACCCAATTCCCTAAGAATCCCTAAAGTTCTAAATAGTTGCAAAACACAAAAATTTGCAAAATGTCAAAACTCAAAAATTTGACAAACTACAGTGCACACATCAAAAGGCACAAACAACAGTGATTTTCGTCACTCAATATCCCCAATCCCTTGCTCAAAAGAAAAAAAAAAAATCAAAATAAACAGTGATCTCATCACTACAATGAGCAAGTATCCCAATACAATTGAAAAAAAAAGAAGGGAGTTGACCTTGAATCCCTGGAACTCTCAAAGATTCTGTAGGTCATAAGGCAAGCTTCAATACCAACTCGGTAACATAAGTAAACCTCCCGCATGACGATATATCTGTCACATTAACTTGTGTACAGATCAATGTTTGCATGTGGATGAGCTAGCTTATGGCATCCTGGATTACAACGCAGATTAATCTTAGTACATACAACAAAGGAATTCGTGGAGCTAATTAGGTGATCCTCAGTACAGGTTCGGTTGAAAGCCCATCTGGCACTGGCGGTATCCTAACAAATACCACTAAATGAACTCAATTGCACACACAGGGATGTTAAATAACTCGGTCAAAAATAGGTCCGATTCATACCTTGTTCAAAAGTCCTGTAAGATAAAGTACAGTCATGGATAGTGAGTTAAAACTGTCTGAATCTCAGAAAATCTTACATTCATCCCAAAACCATCTGCGCTACTTATCATCCTTATGATACCATCAGAAAATACAAAAACAGCAAAGAAAAACCAGATAAATAAAAATATCATTCATCCATTTCAATTTGCATATCACATAGACATCTAAAACATTTCAATTCGTCATAACAGTCGCATTCATCAAAATAAATAAACATGCATAACAAAAATCAATCACATCATCACATGTACAAATCCAAAAATAAAATCGGTATATATATATATATATATATATCATCAAAAAAAAATGCCCGCAGGCTACAAAACCGGTCCTCAGACCCCGCAATCATATCCAAAACCCAACCTAAGGCGTCGGCCACCATGATCACGTAGGATCGGTGCGACGGGAACTACCCCCCGTGGTGTGGGTCCTACGGGACCCTGCAGGGCGGCTACTGCTAGCCCCCGCATCATGCCTACTACCACCCCCTCATCTAACCGCCTACGACGAGATGATGCCGATCGCTCGCTCGGACTATCCCTCGTCCGTCGAGAAGATCTCGCTGATCGAAGGCTCAGGGAGCCGCCCGCCAAGGCGGATGACCTCCCTCTCCAAGTCTATCCGGTATAGACACCACTCTGCCTCCCGCCGATGATAGATAGACAATGCATCATCGCGCTGCGCCAAAACCCTATCCCGCTCTGCCAACTGAGCCCGTAGAAGATCCCTCTCCAGATCCCGCATCCGTAGCAGCTCTGTAAGCCGTGCAACCTCATCGCCTACATCCGACCCCACCCCCTCCGTATCTGCTCGGATGCATAGGACTCACGGGGACAGTAGCCTGCTCAGGCTCCAACTGCTCCTCCACATCCTGCATGTCCGGCTGCTCCGAAACACCCAAGTCCACATCCTCATCTCCCGCATCCACCATGTCTGCATCATCCAACGGCCCTCCCCAATCACCCCCTGCCGCCTCAGCATCCTCCACTGCCGCCTCCGTGCCTCCCAGTGGACCCTCTCCTCTCCAGCGCCGCAATACCCACCACGAGTCATACTCAGTGGTAGTACCGACGTCATCCACATCCAACACCTCAATCACCGCATCCGATTCCTCGCCCAATGGCACGAGGACCGGTGGCTCCAGATCCCTCTCATCTCCCCGATGCCGATAGCCTACGGGTTCACCAGGCAACCCCTGGCGCACCCCAAACTGTCGTGTAACCCGGCGGTACGAAAAGAACTCATGCTCCGTCCCGTGCCGCCCAGTCAACCATCGCTCCCTCCGTACCCGTCGGAGCCACTCTCCAGCCTCAGGCCAAGCTGGACAGTCCCGATAGGGATGCCAAAACACCTCCCCTGGAGTGAGCCACGAAAAGGCATCAATGTAGTGCTCAACTGCACCCGCCCATCGCCGACTCTGCCCCTGCTCCGCAGCACCGTCGCCACAAAGCCGCATAACCAATCTCCTCATCCTCCATCGCCGCCCGAGTCATCCACGGTAACCCGGTAGGCCTCTCAACAGCCTATGTGCTGCCAACCCCAAGACCGCAACAAAAAATCGCAATCGACACCCTTCCGCTGTCGACAGTGGACCCCGTACAGCTCCCCGTACAGCTGCGCCAACAAAGTTCGTCCCCATCTCAGGATCAATGGTGCCTCTATCGGGCACTCTGCCAACTGCCACACCAAATCCAGCAGGTTCCACGGGAACCTCGCGCCCGACGAATCAGGGAGAAGAATGTTAGAAATGAGGCCCATCAAGAATGCGTGCCTCACTCCTAACACCCCCCTCTCCTTCCACCAGCCAACCAAAATCCCGCCAGCCTGGCAATCCGCCTCGGTCGTCTCCACTGGGTCTGCTACACCCAGCTCCCCCCCATGCCCAAAACATCTCGTGAGTATAGCAGTCCGCTGATCAAACGGAGATGTCCTAATAGGCAGACCATCTATCGGAATCCGAAGCAACCGATAGACGTCCTCAAGAGTCACAGTCATCTCCCTTGTCGGGAGATGGAAAGTATTGGTCCGCGGATCCCAAAGCTTGATCAGGGCCATCAGATAGGCCTGATCCGAAACCACAGGCTCCAGTCGAGCCACCTGCTTGAGCCCAAGGGCATCAAGCCATTCCCAGTCATCATCAGTCAATGCCAATCGCGCCTCAGTAAAGGCAGCGGGTACACGGTACCGGCTCCTAACAACCTGCAAGCAAACAAAAAATAAATAAATAAATAGATAAATAAATGAAAAAGATAAAATTTTCAGTTCTAGGGTTTCTAACCTTAGTTGATAAACAAAAACATCACAAAAAATCTTAAAGTTTTGAAAAGCGCAACACAAAAACAATGCATTAAGTTAAAGCAAAATAAACCCTAGGGTCACTTACAGGTCTCGCCTCGGCTCCGCCGCTCGAACCACTTTGTGCACTCATGATGGCAGAGAGAATTCCAGCAGCGCTTCGCTTCGCAGAATTACCTCCTCCTCCCAGAGCTCCAAAATCGCAAGAAAAAAATGACACAAATGAGCCCAAAATCAAGTTTTGGCCCTTAAATAGGCCTTTTGCACTGGAATTCGTCCTTGACTGGGATGAGCGCTCTGATCAGCGCTCGTCCCACCCAGGGACGAATTCTCCAGCTAGAATTCGTCCCACCCAGGGACGAATTCAGGCCAGCACAAAAAAAAATCAAGAAAAATGACTAAAAATGCACTAAAAATAGACAATAAAACTGCCTAACAGGATTGCAAATGCAACTGACAACATGGGCATACAAAATCGACATCGGGGTCACAAATTATTACTATCCTACTCCCTAAGAAGGCTACCATAGCCGGACCGCTCCACGGGAAGACAGATTTTGACAATTTAATCCCAAAATGGTGTCACAAAAAACAACAAAACAACAAAAAATGCAACACAAAACAAGCAATAAACATTGCCAGACACAAGTACTCTTGCACTTAAACTCTTGGCATAGCAAAATTGATGTCGGGGTTTTAATTGTCACTATCCTACTCCCGAAGAAGGCTACCATAGCCGGACCGCTCCACGGGAGGACGGATTGCCGACAATTCAATCACCAAATGGTGTCACAAAAACAACAAAAATAGTACAAAATTCAACAAAAACACAACAAAAACAATGCCGGACACAAGTGCTCTCGCACTTAGCCTCTAGGCAAAGAAAATCGATGTCGAGGTCCAAATTATCGCTCTCCTAATTCCCCAAGAAGGCTATCATAGCCGGACCGCTCCACGGGAAATAGGTTTTCGACGATTTCACCTCATTATGACATCACCAAAAGGGTTAACACCCACCAAAAATAGGTCCATATGTTGGAAAAATTGCACACGCTTAATGGTAAACCCTCTAAAGGCAACCTTGCACAAGTCATCTTGGGTCAAGCGACTCGTCGCTTCTCTCACGAAGGTCATTCCCTCATCGATTCGTCGCTTGAGGGGGTAGTCACACTTAGTCACCAACCAACAATCACACACCCAATTAAGGAAAACGACATGCATTCAAAGAATCATTGACAAAGACAATCACGCTCCTCGCTTGGGGCAGTAAACAAGCAACAATCAAATCAATCAAACACTTGGCATTTCGTGAATCATGAACACAAGGTTCCCCCCGAGGATAAAAACGCCCTTCACTTGTTCATGATCGATCAATGTCTAAGTTCAAGTCACACCTCACCAAAACAGGTTAATACTTGAAATCAAATTCCTTAGCTCGTCGAAGCAAGGATTCAAGAATGCATGCCCTTTCCATACTTGGGGCATCAAAAGTTGGTTAGGTTACCAAGAAACCCTAATCATTAGTGCTTTGGTTATCTATTTTTGCTCAAGCATCGCGTCACCCGCAGCTGCTTCCCAAAAAGGGGCATCTGTAGACACCAAAACAACACCAATCCGATTATGTGACCGCAAACACCGATCGCTTTGGCAAACACAGCCCCCAGTGGCAGCCCTCGGAGGTTAAACAAGTGGTCTTAACCACTTTCATAGCAATTTTGTAAGGTCAAGAAGCAATTTGGCACACTTGGACACTTTGCCCAGTATTCGTCTCACCCCGGGACGAATTCAAAATAGAATCCGTCCCACCCCAGGACGAATTCTGAATCCGTCCCTGGGTGGGACGAATTCTAAGCTTAACGGGCAAAAAGGCAAATGGTGCCAAGTGGCAGCCCATAACAGTCAGTTAAGGGCTCCTACCTTGCACGCATGTGTAAGTGGACAGAGGGGCCGTTAGAGGACTGTTACAAAAAGCATTTATCAAAGTTCAAGTCAATGGAGGACTCCCCTCCCTCATGGGAAGACAAGACTGCCACATGGCGCCTATGGCCAACACTTGGCTTTTGTGCTTCCCTCCCAAAAGAGACCCCTTGGGTCTATAAAAGGTGGGACTTTTCTCACCCAAAATAGACAGGTTGAAGGAGTGTTCAAGCAACGAAGTGCTGCCGAATTGAAGACTCACTTGCATCCCCCTTTGTTCACCTTCCTACATCCACCAATCTCTTTTGCAAGGGAGGTTGTTGGGTGGCCTTTGGAAGCTCGAACCTTACTCAAATCCGACGCATGGACATCTGAACCTACCAATTCGCCGACCCCCCAATCCTAAAAGGTTTTGGGCCCATCCCCGGTGGATTGGCTCCAAAATCGAGGGCCAACGGTGGGAGGCCCACTTGGGCACCCCCGCACCTCCCAAGTCCTAATTTTAGTTTTTGAGCACTTTAGATTATTTTTTAGATTGCATTCTGTGTTACTAGGTCTGATTAGTCCATAATTGCAATTTTGTAACTTTTGGTCAGATTTTAGGATGTTTTGTATTGCTTTGTCGTTTCGCTAACTTGCAGGTGTCAAGGTCAAATTCCCGAGGGTGGAGGCCAAATTGGGAAAATCCGACCATCTGGGTCGTCCCAAAATGGCCCCAATTACCTAACCCCCTGTCTTCAGGCGTTTTGCAGGTCCCGGGATCCGACATTGGAGCAGCAGCAGGTCGGTTTCTCCAACTCAGAAGAATTCGTCCCACCCAGGGACGAATTACAGTCAGAATTCGTCCTGCCTAGGGACGAATTCCAGTTTAAGGTGGATTGGCCAGCTGCCTCAGTGGCAGTGGCCTTCTGGTAACTTCTCTTACCTTCTGTCAAGTTTTGAAGCAATTTGGTGTCACTGTATTCACTGTTTTAGGCAAATATTCATATGCATATTTCGTTGGTTTTAGAGAGAGAATGCTTTTCATTTGCAGCAGGTGCTACTGACGCCTTGGTCATTTCTTTGTTCGTAGGAGAAGCAGCAGAGGCGAAGAACTCATCGACATCAGCGACGGCATCATCTTGGCCCGCCCATTGCAATCGTGGGCACGCGGAAGGAGGAATCATTCAGCGATTGTAATCAAACTCTATTTGCGCTCCTAGCCCCTGAAAAGGGAGGAGGCATCATTGTAACGGAGATCAAAGGAAATTAATGAAAGGGCTGTGTTTTCTTTATCAGATTGTGTCTCTTCCAATGTGTCTCTTTTCCGTTTCATGCAATTTACATTTCTAGGACTTAAGCGTACTTAATTTTGAATGCAATCGCACTTGGTGTTTCCTTTGACCGGAATCTCGTGCTTTCATTACCTGCACCTACATCCAGGGTCCTAACCTTGATATTATAATGTCGTGTTTGCCTTGTTGATTTGACAACACTCCCTCTCTTTCTTTTTGGTGGCATTGTCCCTGACCATACACAAGATAGAAGGTAGGTATTAGGTCACAATTCCATCTTTGAATTATTCCTCATACCACTAATTAAATGTTCATTTAACTTAACAAATCAATAGTATTGGGTATCATTAGCTACCCTAACCATTATGAGATAAAAATCCTTATATATTTGTATACTTACAAAATTTCATAATCACCTAGTCCATTTATACCTAGGTTTTGCACAAGGAGGCTTATAGTCCTATGACCATGAGCTCTGATACCAAATGTCACAATCCAAATTTTCCATCCTCACTATAAGCAATTTTTCTAGATATAACTCCTATGCTTGTTAGGGAATTTATTTGTCCCTTCTTATTAGAAAACTCTCCCAAGCTTTAGCTAAAGATCTTGGGATTCCTAACTAAATTATTTTCCCACCATAATAATGATTAAGTCTTGTTTCACCTCGATCCTTCACGGGATACACCCATCCCTACATATTACATAAGTTTTTTTATGTAAGTGCACTAGATGTGGTATCAATTTCCAAGCTATCATTCTCATTTATTTGTAAATGAGTTAGCTTATTCCTTTAATTATGTTAAAAGGTTCGCACTAATTGCTATACCGTACATAAGTTTGTCTATGTAGGTGTATTGAGCATGTAGATTTTAGACTATCCTTCTCATATCCATGATGAGCTAGCCTACTCATCATAAGGTTTCTTTCCAAAACTTGATCCATGGTAAATAAATCATCCAAACTCATCTCCACACCACTAGGGTTATTCACGAAAGATCTTATTACTAGTGTAACAAGCGTTACCTAATATTTCCCTCTACTACCTTTACTGTAGTAGAATATATTAGTATAAATTCTTCCTTAAGTGAATTATCTTCACAAGAGCACATTGTATGCCCCTATTGAAATTAGCAACTATATCTTAGTATGAAACAAAAAAAGTTCTCCTAAACCTAGAAACAATTTATTCCAATTTAACTATCAATATTTATCATGCAAAGTTTATCATTATCCCATGAAATTTGTATCAAGTAAATAATGCATCACTAATAAAAATATGAGTCCATAATAAAATGCCCATTCATTTGAAAAGCATAGAAATTGCACTAGAATTTAAATCAATATACCCATAGATAAAGAGATTCCACACATGGTCACACATCTCATATATCCTAGGAACCCTCATGGGGAAAAAACCCAGCCTTAAATTGGTTTCCTTTTATTAATATTAAAATAAGTTTGGTTCTATACATTGTAATAAAGGCACTTCATAATACCCCTTTTTCTTTAACATAATAACTCCTAAATACTTATGTCATTACAATATGGACAAATATTTTAATTCACAAATATAAATAATACAAACCACTAATTTAAGACATACCATAGTGCCCATTTTCTCCAACATAAGAATTTCCTTTATCTTATGTCGTTGCCAAGAATATGTTCTTTATTTCATGCATACAGTTTGGTTCTAAACACTTATACCAAGGACACCATATAATGTCCTTTCACTCCAACATAAAGTTAACATTATTTCCATAATCAAATATAGCTTAGGTTCCTAAGTAATCACTTTGATATATGAAATTGATTCCTCCCAAAAATATTTTGTTTTCAAGATGACACAATAATATCATATACTATAATATCATTTGGTATTCAATACACTTATCATTGAAGTAATCCCTTATACATTAAACATTCTTTGAAATAAAAAATGCTTTAATAGTAAATAGAATACTGTAAATCAGCTACAATAATATTTTCTACAATCAATTATCAAGTCTATCACATTTTAACATTGTAATATTCAATCACCCAGTCATCATTTAATTCATTCTTATATTAAAACAATGATATAAACTCTCTTGGACCTCAAACCTACTTCTAGTGTCCTACAATAATTTATTAATTAATAATTTTAAATTGCTCTAATCAAGTTATGGAAACGTATTGTCTTCTTCTCCAGTTATAAAGCATATTTTAGTCTCTTCATAGATGTAGGGCAGCTTAGAGTATATGGAGTCGACAATCTCCATAGTTGGTATATATTAATATAATCTTAAATTATCCAAATGAGTGGTATTTTTCTTATAAAGAAAGGTCTTTATTCTTACCTTTGCCTCCTATACTGGAAGATAACTTCATATTACACTCCACACAAATTAAATTCCTTACCAAAGTAACTTCGTTAGGAGAAAACAAGGTAATTCTATTGTTTTGCTATTGGCTATAGTAGTATGCATGTTATTATTATCTCATACATGTGTCTAATTTCCAATGTTATATAATTATAACTAGGTATGACTTAGGTTTTAATATAATAGCACAAAGTCATTATCTTCCCATGGTGACCTTAAATTATACACAAACATTGTTCACTTGTTTTCTTTGTAACTGAATCACTTAATATACAAGCAATATAAGTTTGAAACACTCGGTGTACAAGTAATTTAAGTCATATTTTATCCCTGTAATATCTTTAGGTTCTATTACTTTACAACTTTACAAGAACACAACCACATCCTACACAATCTTATGTTCCAAATAAATACTGCAATGAAAGGAAGGGTCCAAGGTTAGTCTTCCTAGAAGATTCTTTTTCTAAAGCTTTGGCATCTTATTTGACTACACCTGAAAAGCTAAAAGAACTTCACAGGTATTTCTATAACACCTAAACCAAAACCTTGAGCTCTTAAATGGTTATGTTTCTCATTTGCTATGATAAAGGTCTTCTATGCTATATTTCTCATTCCAGTAGTACTCCTATTGAATTCAGTAGACTCACAGTTGCATGCACATAAAGGTTTTTCAATCATAAAGAAAATGTTTTAACCGACAAACCTTGTTACCAAAACATACCTCAGTATAAGTTGGTGCTTAAAGAAACATATAGGACACGTCAAGATGTGCTCTTCAAAACTTACCTCAATTACACTAGATAGATACCGCAAGCATTTTACAAATGATAAGCCTGTATTTTTAGCAACTTCAATCTCTCTCCTTTCCTCCGGTGTCTCCCTATCATATCACCATCCTTTTTTTCTACTTTTCTCCCACTCAAAATAAACATAACAAATCCTTTCCTCCATCATCTAGTTTCGCTGACACAACATTGAGGGTGTGCATCCACTATGCACATATTCCTCCTTTGGTTTAGGCACGATGGAGTAGAGAAAATCTACTAGCAACAAACATATATTCATTTTGCATAAATCTATACCAAAAATTTTCACCAGAACCACAAATGGGTGTTTTAATATTACATATTGTTGATTTCTAGCTGAGCTATGTGCCCACCGCACAAAATAATTAAGCCTCTACTTAATGAGTCTTTCCTTTTTCCATAATAAATGGAAATAGTAATTCTCACTAGAAATTTTGAATGAACAAAACAAAAACCTTATTCATTATAAAATTTAAACAAATAACATCATATCCTTACCTTATTTATGCTAAACAATAATGTCTAACACAAGATAAATTCTCCTATATCCTCTTTTAAAAGGAAGAATGATAACTCTGTTGAGCAAGGTGTAGTAGCAGTATTGTCATTGTTGTCAACACAGTCAGATAGATCTATTGATGCAATGGACAGGAAGTTCAAAAGCTATTCAGATGCAGAAGTGAGGAGTTCAAAGGTTATTCAGAGTATGTACAGTTATTTTCCAAGAAGACCGAAGTGGCCCATTTGCAAAAGATCAAAGAAAAATACAAGTAATAAAAGTGTCACGATATCACAACATATACAACAGGCAAGAAAAAACTATCGTGATTTCACGACATGTTGGAAGAGAGAGAAGATGCAAGAAAAACTGTCACGATTTTGTGACATGTTGGAAGAGAAAAAGAAAGCAGGAAAAACTGTTACGATTTTGTGACATGTTGGAAGAGAAAAAGGCAAGTGGAAAAATTGTTGCGATTTCGCAACATGTTGGAAGAGAAAGAGAAAGCAGGAAAAACTATCACGATTTTGCGACATGTTGGAAGAGAAAAAGACAAGTGGAAAAACTGTCGTGATTTTGTGACATGTTGGAAGAAAAAGAGAGCAGGAAAAAGTGTCACGATTTCACGACAAGTTCGAAGAAAGAGAACAAGTAAGAAAAGTGTCACGATTTTGTGACATGTAGCATTTTTACGGTCCAAAGCAAAGAGAGAGAGCAAGAAGGAAAAAGTGTCACGATTTCGCGACATGTAGCATTTTCGCGGTCCAAAGTGAAGAAAGAGAGCAAGAAAGAAAAAGTGTCGCGATTTCGCGACATGTAGCATTTTTGCAGTCCAAAGCAAAGAAAGAGAGCAATAAGGAAAAAGTGTCGCGATATCGCGACATGTCGCATTTTCGCGACTCAAAAAGGGCAGGAAGGAAGAGAAAGAAAAAGTGTCATGATTTCGCAACATATCGCATTTTCGTGACTAAAATAGGAGAGAGAAAGTAAGTTTGAAAAGTGTTGTGATTTCGCGACATGTCGCATTTTCGTGACTAAAATAGGAGAGAGAAAGTAAGTTTGAAAAGTATCATGATTTCGTGACATGTCACATTTTCATGACAAAAGAAAGAGAGGAAGCGTAAAGAAGCAAAACTGTCATGATTTCACAACAAAAGCAGAAAGCAAGACTTCGAAAGCAGAAGTGTCGTGATTTCATGACAAAAGCAGAGAAGAAGACTTTGAAGGCAAAAATGTCATGATTTCATGACAAAAGAAAAGAAGTAAAGTATGAAAGCAGAAGTGTCATGATTTCGCAACAAAATTAGAGAAGACTTCAAAGGCAGAAGTGTCACGATTTCGCGACAAAAGCAAAGACGAAGTATACGGAGGCAAAAGTGTCATGATATCATGACATGTATTTTTGCGGGCCTAAGCAAAGAAAAGGAGCAAGGAGAAAAAGTGTCACGATATCGTGACATGTTGCATTTTTGCAGGCCAAGGCAAAGAGAAAGAGGAGAAAGAAAAAAGTGTCACGATATCACGACATGTTGTATTTTTATGGGCCAAGGCAAAGAGAAAGAGGAGAGAGAAAAAAGTGTCACGATATCGCGACATGTTGTGGTTTCATGACAACAGCAACACAAGAAGCTCCAGAGGCAGAAATGTCATGATTTCGTGACAGGTCATATGTGCGTAAGACAAGAAGAAGAACCCAACTAAAATGAGAAGTATGACAATGGATCGACATCTCTACAGCATTTACAGGGGCAAATACAGAGTGAATTCATGTAGCTAAAATATGAAGAGTGAACAAAAGTCAGTGCGGCGGCTACAAGTACTGTTATCGAATGAAATCTTCGAGCGATGGAATTATCGAATATCTTCATGAGTTGAAGCCGACTAAGATCAATGACAACCGACTAATATTAGGGTTTACATTTGTTATGCAAGCCAACTAAGATTAGGGTTTTCATCATGAAAATATTGTTATAAAAGGAGGGCTATTTGGAGAATTTTTGTGTTGTTGCATAAGTCATCGAATGCATGTCGAAGTGTGAAATGTGGTCGTAAGAGCACAAAAAGTGCAGAAGCGACGAGATGATGGCAAAGTGTGCAAAGTGAGCAAAGAGTCATGTTGAATTGTCCTAAGTGCATTTGTGAGTGTGTAGATAGAGCAAAGTGCGCAGAGAGTGAAAAGGTTGAAATTTTACCAAGTGCGGTTGTGATTGTGAAGAGAAAGCAAAAGGCATAGAGAGTGCAAAGGGTGAAGACAAACGCAATGTGTAGTTGTAAGGGCACAGAGTGTATGAATACAGTGTGCAAAGGGTGCGTAGAGAAGTGACTCAAAGAAGGTGAAGTGCGGCTGTAGATCGTAGAAGATGTGTCTGTTCCATAAATAGTGAGAGAGATTGGGTAAGCGATAGACCAGTCAGGGTCTTGTAAAAGTGAAGGTATCTTTCAGACAAACTTATAGATTCAAATTGAAGTCCAGGTTGTAGCTTGGCATCAGGGGTTGGTGCTCCTTTCTGTTGGTGCAGATAAATTAGGGGTAGGTGCTCCTTTCTGTTGGTGTAGATAAATTAGGGATTGATGCTCCTTCTAGTGGGTGCTGGTAAATTGATTATAAAGTTGATGCTTTGCAAAGGCTAGATTTGGATGGTAGTCCAAGCAGTCATTCTTGAGAAGTAGCTAAATTGGTGAACCTCTTTAAATCTTGTGTTGTGTGATGTTCTCTTATGATACTTGCTTTAACTAGTTTTAAGGTTTCATTGTTTCAGTTTTAAGAGCTATAAATTCAAGTATAAAGAACTACACTGATTCACCCCCCTCTTAGTGCCATTGTAAGGCTAACAATTGGTATCAGAGCCAAGTTCCCTTATCAGGCTATATCATCTAGGGTTGATCTTGGATTAGTATGCAATGGGTAAAAAAAATAGATCCTCCTCCAAAAGGGCATCTTAGTTAGTTTCAGTTCCTGTGGAAGAGAAAATTGAACCAAAAAAGGTTGAAGACTTCTCATCAAACAAAGCACCTTTGTTTGACGAAACTAATTACGTGATCTGAAGAATCAGGATGCAGGCATATCTTTGTGCTTTGGGATATGACATATGGGATTCAGTAGACAGTGAATACACAATACCTATCACTCCTCCAATCGATGCTACCGATAAAAATCTATTTGAGAATGACTCAAAAGCAAAGAATGCTATCAGGTGCGGATTAGTAGACAGTGAACTGGTAAAGATCATGAGTTGTAAAATAGCAAAAGAAATATGGGACAAACTGAGGATTATTCATGAAGGAGACGATGAGATCAAGGAGGTCAAGTTACAAACACATCAACCTCAGTTTGAAGCTTTAAAGTTGAATAACGATGAGAACATAGAGGCATATATGCTGAGATTTAATGAGGTCCTAGAGGATGATTCTAAAAATGAAACAGGTAGAGGTCTTTTCATGACACTCGTAGAAGAAACAAAAAAAGAACAGAAATGTGATGAAGAAGAAATTGATGCAAAAATAAATTTGAAAGAGGAACTAATTGCATCTCTGGATGAATTGAAGATAGAAAGAAAAAGGAATAAGGAAATCTCAAGAAATCTTGAGGATGCAAATGAAATAATAACCAGTTTGAAAGTACAAGTAGAAGAATTCAAAAGGATTGAAGAAACTCTCAGGTCATAGATCAATGAGAAAGAGATTGGTTGCTGCAAACAAGAGGAAGAGATTGTTTTATTGAAGAAACAACTAGAAGAGGCCAATACAAATCTCAAATTTGAGAAGAGCACAAAGTTGCTAGATAAAATGATAAGCCAACAAAGAAGCTCCATGGATAAGCGTGGTCTTGGATATGAAGCTAAACAACCTTCATCTTCCAACTCTGCAGAGAAGAAGTTCACTATTGAAGGATCGAAGCAAGAAAAGTTTGAAGTTGAATCTTCAAAAGGAAAAAAATATTAAAGGAGATCTACAGCAAAGCAACCACAATAAAAGAGGTTCTATCACTCTCACTCTATTCATACTAATACTTTTAATGGCTATTGTTTCAGATGCAACCAATATGGTCACAAGGCAACTTATTGTGGATTGAATAATAAATCAAAGAGTTATGCTGGTAGAAATACATCTACATTTTTGAGTGAACAGTATGTACAATATTTTTAATGTAATGTTCATGGGCACATAGCAAGGTTTTGTCCAAGCACTTTTGTATCTAATCTAAGGAAAAATAGTAGATTTTACCAGACGCAAAGAACGCAACACAGACAGGGAATAAATCATGTACATAAAAGAAAGGAAAATAATCATTCATCAAGGATGCACAAGAGACAACCACACAAGAGAAATGTTTGAGTTCATGAAAAGATGCAAAACAAGGATGTAATTGAAAAATCCAAGCCCGAGTTCAAGAAATTTTGGAGAAAGATAGAAGAAAGGAAATTGTGTCTCCTTGGACTGAAGGAGACTACTCCTTTATTGCACTAAGCAACTCTAGGTAGCACATACTCAGGGGGAGCAATCTTGAAGTTTCATTTTAATTCTCCTATGTATTTGTTTGATTAATTGAGGATGAAAGGAAAGTAGTTAGGGAAGTTGTCATATAGTTTTTGAAGTGTGTTTTCAGTTCATGTAGTTGTTTATGGAAGTGTCGTGAAGGGTGGTGATTAAATTGAGAGTTGTCATTATTGGTAGTATTGCTATATGTCATTGTTGTACTGGTGATGGTTCTTACTGCCACTGTCCAAATTTAAGGATTATAACAGTTCAGATAATTTGGTTAGTGAAAGAATGTTGCCCTAGCCGCATATATGTGTTTCGATAAAAGCAGTGTGTATTTGAACTGCACATTGACGTGAAGATTGTTAGATCTATTATGATGTTGTGGTGAAAAATATTGAAGTATGATTATTGATTCATGTTTAGCTCATCAATATGAGCAACTTTGTTTTGTGAATCATACCTATCCGAGGTCTAGAAGTATGAGTTTGAGTAAGGTGCACTATAGTTGGCCATGAAGTGTTTGACAAAATGTTGTCTCCTAATTCGAACAGTTGAAAGTAAGGTGTGACTAACAATGACTGTAGAAAACATAGACCAAGTTGAAAATGTAAAAAGGGATTTGGTTGGTGTTGTGGTACAGTGTTTGATGCTTGCACAGATTTGGTTGATACATGCTTCGACTAGGGTTTGTGATAAAGGGATGTTCATTGAGGTGATTGGTTGAGTAGAGTTGATTGAGCCTAGTCAAGTGATTGGATGCATGTGGTTGTTCAAGTTCCATAAAATAAACTATTATATATTCTTTATTTGAGTTGAGATTGAGATTTGAGAATAGAACATATAGAGTCTCTAACAATTCTCTTTATGCTTCTATGAGATTGATTTGAGTTGAGATTGGGATTTGAGTATAGAACATATTGAGTCTCTAAGAATTCTCTTTATGCTTCTATGAGATTTAGTTGATATATTGATTGAGCATTAAGTATAGAACATATTGAGTCTCTAACAATTCTTTATGATTCTATGAGATTGGATAAGTTTTGTGTGACCTTGTTAAGCAGATTTGAAACAAGCCTTTTCACCCTTATGTACCTCAAGGGTACTATGGAATATGGGTTATGGTATCCAAAAGATAAAGACTTCACCCTTATTTCATATTCAAATGCAGATTGGGCAGGAGGTGTCGATGACAGAAAGAGTACCAGTAGAAGTACATTCTATCTTGGAGACAGATTGGTCGCATGACACAGTAAGAAACAAGAGTCAATTTCTTTATCGATAGCAGAAGCAGAATATATTGCAGCGACAACAGGTTTTATGCAGGTATCACTTTTTGAAGGAGAAAGTTGCGGAAGGAGAGGTTAAGTTGGATTTTGTTCCAACTATAGAGCAAGTAGCAGATATATTCACAAAACCATTGCCCAAGGAATTTTTTGAGTACCTTCACAATAAATTGGGAGTGGTCACACTACCCAAGAATTGACTAGCTACAGGGATCACATTTTGAGGAGGAGCATTTAAGTATTTGATTATCTTTTTGCCCATGTTCATGATTTTTGCTAAATGTAATAAATTTTGCCTAAGAATGTTGTGCATTGACTTAGGGGGATTCTGTAGTAGCCCTTTGGTATTATTGTCAAAGGGGGAGAAGAGTTACAGGAAATTACACATGTGTTGCCAACAATTCCAAAGGGGGAGATTGTTGAGCAAGGTGCAGCAACAGTATTGTCATTGTTGTCAACACAATCAGATAGATCTCGTTGATGCAGTGGACAGGAAGTTCAAAAGCTATTCAGATGTAGAAGTCAGGAGTTCAAATGTTATTCAGAGTATGTACAATTATTTTCCAAGAAGACCGAAGTGGCCCATTTGCAAAAGATCAAAGAAAAAGACAAGTAAGAAAAGTGTCATGATATCACGACATATACAACAGGCAAAGAAAAACTGTCGTGATTTTGCGACATATTGGAAGAGAGAAAAAGCTAAAAAAATTGTCGCGATTTTGTGACATGTTGGAAGAGAGAGAAAAAGCAGGAAAAACTATCATGATTTCACATGTTGGAAGAGAGAGAAAAAGCAGGAAAAACTATCGTGATTTCGCGACATGTTGGAAGAGAGAGAAGAAGCAAGAAAAACTGTCACGATTTTGTGACATGTTGGAAGAGAAAGAGAAAGCAGAAAAAATTGTCATGATTTTGTGACATGTTGGAAGAGAAAAAGGCAAGTGGAAAAACTGTCGTGATTTCGTGACATGTTGGAAGAGAAAGAGAAAGCAAGAAAAATTGTCGTGATTTCGTGACATGTTGGAAGAGAAAAAGACAAGTGGAAAAACTGTCACGATTTTGCGACATGTTGGAAGAAAAAGAGAAAGCAGGAAAAAGTGTCGTGATTTCATGACAAGTTCGAAGAAAGAGAACAAGTAAGAAAAGTGTCGCAATTTCACGACATGTAGCATTTTCACGGTCCAAAGCGAAGAGAGAGAGCAAGAAGGAAAAAGTGTCACGATTTCGTGACATGTAGCATTTTTGCGATCCAAAGCAAAGAAAGAGAGCAAGAAAGAAAAAGTGTCACGATTTCACGACATGTAGCATTTTCGAGTCCAAAGCGAAGAAAGAGAGCAAGAATGAAAAAGTGTCGCGATATCATGACATGTCATTTTCGTGACTCGAAAAGGGCAGGAAGGAAGAGAAAGAAAAAGTGTTGCGATTTTGCGACATGTCGCATTTTTGCAACTAAAACAAGAGAGAGAAAGTAAGTTTGAAAAGTGTCACGATTTTCTGACATGTCGCATTTTCGCGACTAAAACAAGAGAGAGAAAGTAAGTTTGAAAAGTGTCGCAATTTCACGACATGTCACATTTTCGCGACAAAAGAAAGAGAGGAAGCGTAAGGAAGCAGAACTGTCGCGATTTCATGACAAAAGCAGAAGTGTCACAATTTCATGACAAAAGTAGAGAAGAAGACTTCGAAGGCAAAAATGTCATGATTTCACGACAAAAGCAAAGAAGTAAAGTACGAAAGCAGAAGTGTCGTGATTTCACAACAAAAGCAGAGAAGAAGACTTCAAAGACAGAAGTGTTGCAATTTTGCGACAAAAGCAAAGATGAAGTATACGGAGGTGAAAGTGTCGTGATATCGTGACATGTATTTTTGTAGGCCTAAGCACAGAAAAGGAGCAAGGAGAAAAAGTGTCACGATATCACGACATGTTGCATTTTCATGGGCCAAGGCAAAGAGAAAGAGGAGAAAGAAAAAGTGTCGCGATATCGCGACGTGTTGCATTTTTGTGGGCCAAGGCAAAGAGAAATAGGAGAGAGAAAAAAGTGTTGCGATATCGCGACATGTTGTGTTTTCACGGCAACAACAACAAAAGAAGCTCCAGAGGCAAAAATGTCATGATTTCACGATAGGTCGTATGTGCACAAGACAAGAAGAAGAACCCAACTAAAATGAGAAGTATGACAATGGATCGACATCTCTATAGTATTTACAGGGGCAGACACAGAGTGAATTCATGCAGCTAAAATATGAAAAGTGAACAAAAGTCAGTGCGACGACTACAAGGACTGTTACCGAATGAAATCTTCGAGCGATGGAATTATCGAATATCTTCATGAGTTGAAGTCGACTAAGATTGATGATAGCCGACTAATATTAGGGTTTACATTTGTTATGCAAGCCAACTAAGATTAGGGTTTTCATCATGAAAATATTATTATAAAAGGAGGGTTTTTTGGAGAATTGGTGTGTTGTTGCAGAAGTCGTCGAATGCATGTCGAAGTGTGAAATGTCGTCGTAAGAGCACAAAAAGCGTAGAAGCGACAAGATGATGGAAAAGTGTGCAAAGTGAGTGAAGAGTCGTGTCGAATTGTCCTAAGTGCGTCTATGAGTGTGCAGATAGAGCAAAGTGCACAGAGAGCGAAAAGGTTGAAATTTGACCAAGTGCGACTGTGATTACGCAGAGAAAGCAGAAGGCGCGGAGAGTGCAAAGGGTGAAGATGAACACAAAGTGTAGCTATAAGGGCGTAGAGTGTACGAAGACAGTGTGCAGAGGGTGCGTAGAGAAGTGACTCAAAGAAGGTGAAGTGCGGCTATAGATCGTAGAATATGTGTATGTTTCGTAAACAGTGAGAGAGATTGGGTAAGCGATAGACCAGTCAAGGTCTTATAAAAGCGAAGGTATCTTTCAAATAAACTTATAGATTCAAATTGAAGTCTAGGTTACAGCTTGGCATCAGGGGTTGGTGCTCCTTTCTGTTGGTGCAGATAAATCAGGGGTAGGTGCTCCTTTCTGTTGGTTCAGATAAATCAGGGGTTGATGCTCCTTCTAGTGGGTGCTGGTAAATTGATTGTAAAGTTGATGCTTTGAAAAGGCTGGATTTGGATGGTAGTCCAAGCAGTCATTCTTGAGGAGTAGCCAAATTGGTGAACCTCGTTAAATCTTGTGTTGTGTGATGTTCTCTTGTGATACTTGCTTTAACTAGTTTTAAGGTTTCATTATTTCAGTTTTAAGAGCTGTAAATTCAAGTTTAAAAAACTACACTGATTCACCCCCCCTCTCAGTGCCATTGTAATACTAACAAACTCTATTATTTATTCTTCTTGCCATGAATCTAATGGATATAACTTCTTCTAAAACAATATTATCATGAAGCAAATGGGTTTGATCTATCTTAGTTTACTTCACTCATGCAAATTCATGATATGTAACTACATGAAATGAATATTCATTCATATTATCCTCAAGATATTTTATAAATAAACCACCACATCATTTATTTATCTTATGACTTCTCGTTCTCAATGGCAATTCTTTCTTCCACCCATGAGAAAACTTGTTCCTGCAAAAGTGTAAATCCATCAGCAAAATCATATTCTTTCATAATATATATATATATATATATATATATATTGCAAAAACTAATTGTTAAATAATCAATCATTCCATCACAAAAATAACATACCAAATCATGAATCCATCTAATGCTAAGTTTGTCAAGGGAGGGTCATGACAATGTCCTATAAATATGGCCTAAAAATATTCACTAGTAGGTCTTGGTTGGTGTCTAGGTGTAATCCAAATGTTGCTAAGAACATCTATACTTTGAGTCTTTTGCGGAATTACTTCATAGAGAAGATGGTTACCTCTCTTTTTGAGGTTAACCTAATCAATCTTCGACAAGGTTGTTTACCCTTGAAACCTATTTTCAATAGAGTGATTCCTAATCTTCTCTCGATCAAAGTAAGAGAAGGATTTTAAGGAGAGATGGCTCTTCCTTCTACCTTCTCTAATACCACATGTTAGAAACTACTTTGATATTGTGCATTATGAAATTATGGATATTTAAATACATTTGATGCCCATTTTTGGTATAACAAACTTGTAATAAATCCTATAACTACCCTTAACCTTTAGTGCATGTACAATCCTTATGATGGGTGGTTATAAGATTCTTATTATCACATGGGCCATGATGTAAGAATTCCTAACATCAATATGTTCCTATTTTAGCCAACTCTTTGGTTATCTCCAACCACTTCTTGTCTAGAACTACTCCAACCTATTATACCCTTACTTTCTCACAATATTGAGTTTAATACTAAAGTGCAATGGTAGTAGCCTAGTACTGCAATTGTCAACATTGTATGTATGTATTTGTGAATTTGATATTTTAGTCCTTCATAAATTCTAGCTAAAATATTTTTACCAAGAAAAATTTTAAACACTTCTTTAGAATTTGTACAAGTACAACTTATTTTATCTGTAAAAATGCTCGACAAATATATTATACAATTAATAATAAAGACATTGTAACATAATAAAGTTAGAAACTTATCAAATGGTATAATTTCAACTAGTTAAATTTCTCAAATGTAAGGACACCTAGGTTTGAATCTATTCCAATGCTACATGCATAATTCCCAAGTTGTTATAATACCACTATGTGTTAATTTACTTTATTCCAATAATATTCATAAAATATTACATCCTTGTAAAGTTATATATAATCCTTGATTTGTTCAAATTTTTGTACAATTCTCTAATTGTCAACCTTCATTTGGTTATCTTTGACCACTTCTTGTCTAAAATTATTCCAATATATTGTGCCATTCCTTTTGCACAATATTGAGTTTGTAGAAATGGGATCCAACACACTACAACACAATTCCATTACCACTTAAATGAACCAAGTATACAATATGAATAACTTACAATTATATTGCATATGTTGTGTACACAACGTATATCAAACTGCTTGGCATAGTACTAGACTACCTAGAACAACACTTAGATTACCTGCAGTAATGTTCAAATGGCCTGATAGAAGTATCTCATGAATACATGACTGATAAAACCAATTTATACTACCACATGCAATGCCAACTTACAACACCAACCTTAATACCATGCCAATGTTCCCACCAACCTCTTATCAACTTTTGAATGAATGAACAAAGGATCTTATTTATACAACTAAGGAGGTAGTTGCTCCAACTAATTACCTACCCAGCATATCATCCTTTTCTTAATTTACATTTCATTTCATGACTCACATTGACTTTATTATTGATATCCATTTGAATTACGTTGACATTTCATTTCATAACTCCCTTTATAACTTTATTAATTATTCATATGCATTTGTCACACTTTGTGTAAGAACTACAAAATGACAAGACTTATTCATTGATCAACTTGCCTACCTAAATAGTTTTATATTGAAGTGCAATAGTAGTAGCCTAGCACTACAATTGTAAAAATTGTATGTATACATTTTTTAATTTGATATTTTAGTCCATAATTCTAGCTAAAATATTTGTACCAACAAAAATTTAAATATTTCTATGGAATTTTTATAAGCATAATGTATTTTGAATGTAAAAATGCTCTACAAATATACAATGAGTAATAAATATAGTGTAACATAATAAATTCTCAAAACTTATCAAATTATATAAGCTCAACTAGTTAAATTCCTAAAATTTCAAGGACACCAAGGATTGTATATAACCTAACGATATATACATAATTACCAAGTTGTTGCAATACCACTATTTGGTACAATTTTTTTATATTCCCAAAATATTCATAAAAGCTTACATCCTTCTAAAGTTATATATAATCCTCCTAATTTTATTGAGAAATTTAACACATGGTAGAAACTATTATAATAATCTCAAATGGTTTACTTATATTTTATCATGACTGTACTTGTGGGATAGTGAAATGACATGGCCTTGAGCTCTCATCAAAGAAACCTAAGTTCAGTCTACAACAGGATGTTTTGTTTGAAAAAAAATTATCATGACGAGTTAAGTTAATGAATGTTAAATAAGAACTATAAATTAATTGGAAAAGTGCGTAAATGTCAAATACAAGTCTTGAAGTTGGTGCTCACGACTACAAGAAATAAAGGTCAGATATTTTGGTGGTTAACAATTGCTATAACGAAAAATAAATGAGTTAGCCCTGCTCTCAAATTTAAAAGGCTCTATAGTCACTATTATTAGACCTCTTCACTAAAGAGAAAAAAGAATACAAGATAACTAGAAATAGGGATTATGAAGCCAAATGACTAAAATTAGGGGTTGCAAAGAATTCCAATATTCAAAGAGAAGCAATGTGTGGAAAAGAATTCCAACTCTTAAATATCCTTACAAAATCCTCCCAACATGTGAGAAATAAATCTGAAGTTCAAGATCATTTTTTAAATATCCTTGCCATAATGGGAGAGGATACATTGCAAATTAATTTTCAGTAGTGTAAATATATGGAAATAAAGAGTTGGATTAGCTGTAAATAACAATAAAGGAAATTATCACATAACTTTGGTTGCATGAGCTCATAATGGAACCCTACAAGAGATTTATAACAAGATTGAACTAACTTGTTGATAAATATTTATTATAGAACTCAAAGTATAGAACTAGATGATGTGTGTCTAATCAAATCTTAGCTCCAATGATTGATAACATATCATTCTCCTCAATGCTTCTTACAAAATTCTAGAAAAGCCATTAGATAGAAGGACAAAGATAATCAAACTTATTTAAGGAAATTTTATTCTTAAAAACCTTGTCAACACTTCAAAAGTATATTAAATGGACTCATGAATTTAGTTAAAATGCTCTTCAAATGCTAGACTTCAACGGGGCTTGCAAGAAGGTTGATCAAGATTTCATCTTGAACATATTGGATTGGCATGGATATAGTCCCTTTTACCTCTTTCACATGTTCGCAAAATCCTGTCCACCAGACATGACTGCCGTCTTGCATGTTTTGCTTTTAGATATACATTAGAGGGTTGAAGTGTTAAGGTAAATGATAAATTTCACCAGTTACAATCAATTACTTAATATGCAATTTGCAAAGTCTTGACCTCATGGTTGCTCAGAATGCCTATAGAAGCAACACATCATGTTTGGATATTTTTTTTAAGTATCTGTGTCTATAAGAGGTAGAATTATGTGATATCATAGGGTAATAAAACAAAATTCGAATAGAAAATACAAGCTTGTAATAATGATGATCTCCTCTAAGTTGAAAAATCTACAATTAGAATGAAATCTTAGTAGCAAAACACCATCTCTATCTATCTATCTATCTATATATATATATATATATATATATATATATTATTGTACAAGTGGGTTGCATCTAGTGGCTTGGAAGGTTTGCACTTCCAAAGGTTAAAAAAGGTTTAGGAATAACAAAAATTTGAAACCAAGGATCAATTATAGTATAAAATTGGATAGATGGGACAATGGTTACACAAATTTCATGGCAAAAGTTGAATTCAACATCAAGTAATAATAATCCAACACATCCAAGAAATGGCAGCCCGTTCAAATTATGTGATATCATTGGAATACAAAGGCCTTCAAACTCATAGGGTCAGCACCCAAACAAGAATCTAGACCACCTAGTAAATTATAACATGTCATAATTTTCAAGATCTTCTTGGACTTTTCCAATGTCAACTGGTCCTTTTGCTCTATTTTTCTTAAAAAATAATGCAACAAAATACTCCTATATATTGAAGGGATCTTCTAAATGAAGAGCAATAATTGCAGACAGATAATTAAATCATGCTCAATGATTTCATTGGTACATGCTAACCTAGGCTTCTAACACTTCAAATAATGACTCTTGAAAGCTAACAAATCCATGGCTCCCATATTTATTGGAGATACTAAAAGTGGAGAAAGACTATTGTCTTTTTTAATCTCTGACCCAAACTATTTGTATGATAAAGTATATCACAAATTCCCTATTGCATCATATTTGAATAAAGTATAGGGAGTTCACAAACCTGAAGAAAGATGATAAAAGAGACATTAAGACTTTAAAAATCAAGTCATTCTTTTAAACACAATTTTGGGATCACTAGTGCTTCACCAAAGTTTGGCAGGCAAAAGGGCTAAATAAGCCAATAATACAAGAATCAATGGGGCATGCATTTTGATAATATTCATCTATAAGGGGCTTTCAAAAATTACTACAGGTAAAATTGAGTTATGTATTTATCATTCATCTCCTAATAGGCCATCATAAGAGGTACCTAGATAATCAAAGAGTTGTAAAAAGGCATTAACCTAAAAAGATAGTCATATAGGATGTAGATTTTTTAAGACTCAAATGCTTATTTTTTCTAGACTTTTTTTATTTATGGTAGGGTTTTAAAAGGGCCCCAAAACCTTATTTACAATGGCATTTTGAAAGGGACCCTAAACCTTTTACAATAGGGAGGAAACCTCCAAGAATAAAAAAGTGTAGAAGAAGACGGTCTCGACGAGACTATCTTCAGATCCAACAGAACTGGGACACAGGATAATCTTGAGTGGAATAGGATAAAAAAAAACAATTTAAAAGGTAAATCTCACCCAAAGAGGCCTAGGAAATCGAAGACAGACAAAAAATATTCAAAATGGAGAATCCTACCCAGGAGGCCCAAGATGGAAAAGCTGGAAGAAAAATTGAATTATGGGATCCCGCCCAAAGGGGCACGGGAACCCAGAAACCCATCACAACTAAAACCACTCAGCAAGAAAACCATTCTTGTAGAGAAAACTACTACAATAAAAATCAAAATATTATTTCTCACCTTAGAGAAATATGAATATTGAACAACCTAGAATCCCCCCCATATTAAGGAATAGGGATGCAGAACAACCCAAAAACCCACCTAGAATGAGGAACAGGGATGTGATTTCCTGCTTATGATATGGAACAATAGCATGAAGATATCACCATAGGTAAAGAGATCTCACTTCAAAGGAGATGTGTTGCATAGCTAATAGACAAGAAATCCCAGAGAAGTATTTATCCACTAAGGCACCTAAGGATTGGATGGGACAATCACATGCAAGGATAGCCATGAGAGATAAACTTCTATAGTAGGCAGGCATGCATAGGGTCCCCCTCCAAGACCAAGAGACTACAAAAATCCCATCAAGAAGTCACCCATAATAGATTACCACTAATCCCACTGACTATCCAACCAGAGAGAAACCAAAATACAACATTCAACTACAACTACACGAGAAAGTACAGGCCTACCCTAGACCAGAAAGGATCTATAGAGAACAATTCCAATGGTGATCCCTAAAAAGGACAACAAAAGGATCTTTTGAGAAATATCAAAAAACCTCGAACCCTCTCCATAAGCCTATATTGAAACAGTTGCAAGATCTTCCAATCTATAGACGATAAATCTGGGTCCCATTCCAAGACCAAAAAGGATACAAAATAAGACCCCATGTTGTAAATAAGATAGGAATTTGGGACAATGGGAGATGTCTTTCATGAGCCTATCATCGAAGTAGATGGAGGAAACTTTCCCAGTAGAAAGCAAAAAATCATAGGCCCCCTCCAAAGACCAAAAATATCTATCTGGAAATGCTTCGAATATCCTGCTCATGAAACAATCCAAATGAAAACAATCCACCACCATAAACAACCAGAGAAAGATACTTTAGGACTAACCGTCAAGCCACAACAAGCATGTTGAAAATGGGAAAAAACATCCTGAGAAACCCCAAAATAATCTCGTGCAGGTCTTGGAAAGTAGTAGGGAGATCCCAGGAAGATCATTCCAGTAGGGGATTCGCAGGACTTTAGGAGGGAAAACAAGGAAACTAAAACGGGGGTCTCTTGCCCAGAAAGGGAGACTACCCCACTTCCCCCCTCACCATCCATTATATTTTCTAGACTTCATAAAAAAGTATTTCATGTAATTTGGATGCTTTTTGGTGTGATATAAGATGTATTTATTCCAAAAATAAAATAAAATAATTTATCACATATGTATTAGAATGTTCAACAAAATAATTATTTACATTAATCATCTAATTGTTGTTGGTCATCAAATCTGCCCAGGAAAGGATTTGGGTAAGTGCATGCGCCCTAGACCTGGACCAACATTGAAAGGCCGAAGGGAAGAGATGCCCCTCGTGCCAATCTCCGGAGAAAGGTCGGATCCTATACTACACTACTAGATGTTTAAGATAAGGGTGCAGGAAAGAGATAAACAGAGTAGGGGTGCAAGAAAGAAATAAAAGGGGTCAAGGGAAAGGATGTCAATGATTTGAAGTGGGAAAGAACAGGAAGCACGATCGCTAGCCAATAGCTTGAAACAGAAGAGAACACCAAGAATATAACAAAATGAACACAATATTAACTTTCCTATGTATCCTCTGGACGAGTTCCAGGATTCTACTTTCCCTTTCATCGAAATTCAGAGTTCAGAGTAACGACGATTAGGAAAAGTGAATATAACAGAAACACTATCCACAGGCAGCATAAAAGAAAGTCACTACCGCGTTTTCCTCCCCTATGTATCCTTCGAGAAAATTTTAGGGTTCAGTCCCCAATCGCATACCTAAATCCAGGATTCAGAATTACAACATACAAATGAAGAAAGATGAAAGAAATAAACACAGAAGGCAGCATACAAGAGAGAAATAGAGTCCAAAGCTCTTTAGTATTAATCGTAGGAATACAAGTTACAACAGCTTTCTAGCAGAAATTTCCCCCCCCTTTTACATTACAATGCCTGGGTTTTTATAGAGGACCCGACCCTCTGAGCCATAATTACACAAAATGGAGGAGTACACCCTCGAAACCTGAGAAGTCGGCTCCTCGCGGCCCTCGTGACTGAGCTCTCAAATCTATTACCAAAATTGGAAACTGTGACCGGGTCAACCGTGGAAACTTGCATTAATGAGCCGTCTGAGCATCCTTGGCTTCTGGGTGCAATACTCGAGTGGCCACCATGCTTGTCGGGCTCTTCATCAGAGACTGATACTTCATTTCCAATTGCCAAAAATGCGCAGCTAGTTTTTTGGGCACGTAAAAATGCATTTATGAGGCACTTGATCACCTCGGGAAAATACCCGGCTTGGAGCACGTGCCCTTGAAGTGCTTCGCTAGTTCTTCATTCACAACTTCGCTTCGCAATGGACTTGTGCCAAAGCAGATTCTCCTTGATTTGCACTTCGCATGGTGGAGCTTCGCAAAACAGCTTCGGGGGTGAGGAGGGCCGAAGTAGATTTCTTCCTCAAAATGGGGTCTTCACTTCTCGCTGCTTCGCTGTGCCAAAACTGCTTCGGCGAGGTCCTTCGCCCGAAGTAGATACTTCGTTGATGAGTCTTTGAAATGCTTCGCCGCGATCCTTCTTCAAAACTGCGATTCGGGGGTATTTCGGCCGAAGTGCATCCTTGCCTTCAAAATGCATTTTTTTTGCTTCTACTTCGGGTGAAAGTACTTCGCATGAAAGTTTGCCGAAGCAGATGCTTCGCAATGACTTTCGATGAAGTAGAAATGGTTTGCTGGTGAGGAGGCCCGAAGTGGGTGCTTCGACGGGTTTTCGGTGAAGTATTTTCATCATTGTGCTCCTTCGAATCCCGCTTCGCAAGTTTCTTGCCCGAAGTAGCCTTTTGAAATGCTTCGGGTGTGAAGTAGTTTTCATTCTTCTTCCTTTGTATTTTTCCTTCGACAACATCGCTTCACAAAAATCTTGCCCAAAGTAGCTACTTGAAGTGCTTCGGGCCCGAAGTAGTTTTCTTGCCTTAGCCAATTCGGACCGCGATCTTTCTTTGGTGAAGTTGTTCTTTTGAAATGCCGCTTGAATTCCGCTTCGCAAAACTTTTTCTCGAAGTAGCTGTTGGAAATACTTTGGGTGTGAAGCTCTTTTACGCCTTGCTAGAATTTCTCCTTTGGCAACGCCGCTTCGCAAGGTTTTCGCCTGAAGTAGTTGTTTGAGGGACTTCGGGCCCGAAGTAGTTTTCATCCTTAGCGATTTCTTTCGACGAAGCTATCTTCCTTAGCTTGTTCGACAGCGAAGCTCTTTCTTCTTCATTTTATGTACAAGGGGGTGGCAGGGAAAGCCAAAATTGCTGCAATGCTTGAAAATGTTGTTTCTAAAAAAAAACAAGGGAACAAATTCATGAAATTGAAAGAAATACTTTACAAAAAATTTGATTTTTCTACCCCTCTGTGCAATGTGACAAAATTGTCAACATTCTTGGTGGCTCGTGGGGCAACGAGCTCGTCTCGGTGGGAGAACCCTTAGCCTTGATCCATTGGGCTAGAGTTACCTCCAGACCCTTCTCCTTTTTCTATCTTCTGGGGTGCTCCCACAGCTTGTTCTTGTTCTTCTTCTTCTCCTTCTTCTGTTGCTTCCTCTGGCGCGGCTTCCTGTTGCGGTGATGGGGCAAGGCGATCATGGATATTTTTCATAGTTCGATGGACATGAGCCTAGGCACCTTTTGAGAAAGGCTCTTGATCTTGCAATGCCTTAACCAAAACATGAAACCGATCAATCTACCCGATATCAACATGTTTGGCTCTGGTGAATAGATCGTTTAGGTTGGCTGCAATCTTGCAGTATCTCAGAATGAAATCTATGATCTGCCTTTCCGTTATCGGCTCTGCCCATTCGTCTATCTCTGAGACGTCACCTTCAAACTGAAGCCATGTCGGCTTAAGCTCTTCCTTGGTTAAGAGGTTCCCATCATCATCTATGAAGCTCGGGAAACCTAAGGAAGAGAGATCCTAGAAATAGCCTAGCGATGCACGCTGCTCATTTTCAAAAACATCCAGGAGGTCCTTCGCCTTTTGTGCCTTCTTCACCTTGGAAAAGAAGGCATGAACTATGGCTTGAGCCGTGGACCAATCCCTAGCCATCCGACTCATTGCAACGATCTGCAAGTCCTGATATTTGGTGTTTTGGACATCAAAGGCCAATTTGAGTCGGCCTCTAGCTTTCTGAGCGACCTCATCTATGGTTGGTCCTCCTTCGGTAGCGGCACGTTGTGCTTCGGTGATGTAGGTTAAAATGGATAGGGCACTGGAGGCCCGGGATCTAAAATTTTTTAATAGGTGTGAGCGGATTTCTTTGATCCTGCCTCTGTCAAACAGCTCCAGGTTTGCTTTTTGGTGCAACTATTGCTGCAACTGCAAGATCTTGCTTTCAACTTCCTTGGCCTTCAGATCATTCTCGGCCTGTCTCTGTGCTTGGTTCTCGGTAGTACACTATTGTAGTATTTGCTGTTTTAGGGCGTGTGTTTCTTTTTTCATCAGCTTACACTGCTCCTCTGAATCCTCCAGCTTGGAGCGGATTCTAGCTAGCTCTTCTTCCAACTTGATGTTGGCATTTTCTGCTTCAAACCTACATTGATTGGC
Organism: Wollemia nobilis; assembly: GCA_028583015.1. Taxonomy (NCBI): domain Eukaryota; kingdom Viridiplantae; phylum Streptophyta; class Pinopsida; order Araucariales; family Araucariaceae; genus Wollemia; species Wollemia nobilis. The sequence continues at coordinate 400,010 of JAQPPZ010005545.1, read as the reverse complement.
GATGTTCGCATGCGCTCGAAAAGTTTTGATCCTGACGTGCATGGATTCAGATTCATTGTCAACATTCAAATGCTCCAGGTCCTTGGATTTGTCTTGGTAGTCATAGTCCATTGGAGTCATTTCATCCAGGGGCTTCTGGACCTTGGGGATCTTTTTTACTTTATGCAACTTCCCAACCTTCAAATCGAAGATGACACATTTTTCAACCTGGGCCAGAGAGCGCCCTCTCTTCTTCCTCGCCTCCTTCAACATTTTGTCTATGTTTTGTCGAGCTAGGAGTAGCTTCTCGGCTAGAGGGCGTTCCTTGATTAAGGACATCTCTGATTCAAATGAGGCTGGATCTCCAGCCAAAGGGGTGAACAAGTATAAAGAATGAACAGGGGATGCCTCACCAGAAGGTTCGATGACAGGTGTGACGGGAGCTTCGGCCAGTGGAACAATGTTGTGTATGATGGGAGAATGGGCTACAGGGTCCGGCATTGGAGTGCTATCTTTGCCTTGGATAGGGGCTAAAATAATGGCGATGTGGGTAGGTGAAGTAGTCTCAATAGAATTGTCTCGATCGGATGACTCGAGTGGAGTGGGGCTAAGGCATAGTTGGAACGGCAACGGACAGTGCATGAAAGAGGGAGAGACTGATGGGGAGACTCGACCGAGACCATGGTAGACTTGTGAGAGACCAAGGCAAAGGGTGGAGAGTGCATACCTGCATGCCCTTCTGGCAGAGCGGCCGTGGTGACTTCTTGTGTAATAGGCTCCTGCTCCTTTTGGCCTTCGGCACTCCCGACTTCCATGACTTCTACTTCGGGGTCCCCTTCTGGTTGGAGGAGTTCCTCCACATCAATGATGTCTATGCTTGGGACTGTCTCAGCACTTGGTGGCACTGCACCTTCAACACTTGCTTCGATCGGGCTTGATGTAGGTTGTCCAGCATGAGCACTTGGGAGCTTCGTGCGAGGTCACTTTGGGTGGCTCGAAGGCACTTGAATTTGCTCTTGCCTCTTTCTTTTCTTCCTCTCCAATGGTTGCTCTACCTCTTCGGCACTTGTGTCATGGCTTTTTGATGGTCCCTGTGGTAGTGCCTCTGGTGTAGCTTTGGCTTCTTCCTCTTCTTCTTCTTTCGAGGCATCTTCAGCTCCTTTTGGGCTTTCGCCCGATCCTGGGGTAGCTGGAGGAACAAAATCGGCAAAGGATATGGACTTCCAAGTCCCAACATTGGCTTCATAAACCATTGCGAAGTCCTTATCTGCTGCCAAGAGTCCATAAGAATTCATCTTTTGGTGATGGACTCTCATTATCCACCACTCCCTTAATTTTTCCTCACTCCAATTCTTCAATTCTTCCTTTAAATCATCCTTTGCCTTTCTCCAAAACGTGGAGCTTGGAGTTGGGAGGGGGTACTGGTCAGGGTCAAACTTGACCTCCATAGGGTAGAACTCATGCCAGGGAGGCAATGTCCTCATCCTCTCCAAATGCCACTCCAGATCCTTCCCATTGGGATTATTTCTTTGCTCCACAATTTCGGGGTGGGGGCAGATATGAAATTTCTTGAATTTTAAGTGATCCCTCATCACTCCCAAGGGATCATAGAGCCATTGTTGAGGAATCTGGAGCAGGCCAAAATTGGCAAGCTTCTCCTCCAGGAATACGTTCTGTTTCAAGGCAAATACTTCAATTACCCCCATCCTGAAGGGGAAGTCACAGGTATGTGCCCATTTTCGACCGTGGCCATAGACGATGTTAGTTGCGTCGCTCTACCGAGCGACCTCCAATGCGAACTGGTACTCGGATGGGAAGACAGGTAGCAGGAAGGGCTTCCCTATGAAGCCAAACAGGTGAATCACCAGTCCCTATGTCAATTGGAAAACATCTCCCTTCTTCTCCTGCACCACTCTATCTCTCAAACTGAGGGGCACCCGAGGGCAAGAACCCTTCAACAAATGCATAGCGGGTCCCAAAAATTGTTGGTTAAAAGGATAATAAGACTCTGTCCTCGATAGGAGGGGAGTCCACTGGTACACACGCAAAGGATTTCCATCCTTTCCGCTCGAAGAAATGGCGATATGGGGGAATCGCTTATGTACATGGTAGAAAAACAACCAAACCAGGAAAGAACAGGGTGCGAAGTATTGGCCCGTCACCGAATTCTTCATGTTGGTGAGCCGCGTATGCAAGGTTCGGGCCACCCATTCTACCCAATCGAAGAAAACTGGGTTGGTGTTTGGTCTTGAAGCATCGAGGGCATAGAATTCCCCTCTCGAAATACATTCGGCCAAAGACACCTGCCAGGGTTGCACCGAAGCATCTGTCGACAGGCCCGCCACCCATGCAATGATGGAGAAAATATCGGTGTTCTTGAAGGCCGCCAAGGGTAAGGGCATCTGGGGTAGCTTGTTTGAAGGGAGCCCACTTTTGAGGTTCTCGTGCAGGAATTTCAATATGTAGCTGTTGGAGGTGAACCTCTCCATTTGTTCGCTCAAAATGACGTTGCGAACCGAATAACCCTTGGGTGGACCTTGCTGTGGCGCAAATGCTGCTTGCACATCTTCCTTCAGAATGGAAAACAATTTATGACCTGAAGCGTCCAACACTTGCCTGGATGCAGGCTGGTAATTCTGCGCGATAGCATAGATTAGTTCAGGACAGTGGTGAGCAGGCGGGGTCAAATACCAGTAGATCTGAGAGTAATATGCAGCAGCTCTCTTATTCTCTGGGGTGAGTCTGCTCTTCATAAACTCAATAGTGCGTCGGAGGTCGGACACACCCTTAGAGAGCTCTGTGTCTCTAATTTTTTCCCACCCATCGATTGGTGGTTCTACAAGCTGCTCCTCCTCAGAGTCATCTCCTTCTTCTATCGGCTGTTTTTCTGGGCGAGGGGTGAGATTGATCTTCTTTGGTGTATGCTTTTTCTCTTCCTTGCCCTTCTTTGTTTTTTTGGGGCCTGCTACTTTCGGTTCCTTTCCTTTCTCCTTGGAGTTTTTCTTCCCCATGTTGGATGTCTTGCAGCAGAAGCAGGGCTTACAGTGCAGGGGACTTTGGCACCAAGAATTTAGATGCAAAGGGCGTAAGACTTGCAGATTAACAACAAAGGCTCTTTAGTCTTGCATGAATTGATGGATGAATAACCTTCTCTCTGCTAGGGCCTCACGTTTTATAGCCTTAAAAGGCAACTACCTAAATTTATGGCACCTACCATAATTAAACTTACGCTTCGGACGGAGGAGGTTGTCGTGCTCTTTGATTGGTTCTTCAGCGGGGTGGTACGCGGGGCCACATGTTTTGATGATTATGCCTTGCATTGGAGACGCAACCCACTGCCACCTCATACCTGAGCGCGAGCTTTCCTCTTAACCGAATCACCTCGGGATGTGCTCCGCCACCTTTGCCTTAAATTCATCCACTTCGAACTCTTTTCACGGTTGTTGTCTGCACGTTCTCTGAGACACATTTTAAATGCTTCCACTTCGGCGAAGTTGAAATCGTCATTGAAAATGCTTCGCGGTGAACCTTTGGTGCGGGCTATTTTTTGATGCTTCAGCCCCGAAGTACTTCTCCTTCACCGCGCTGCCGCTTTGCTTCGCAAAGACCGCCTACCGAAGCTTGCCTTCTTGGAAACTGCTTCGCCAAATTTTGCTTCGAAAACTGCTTCGCAAGGGCTCTTTTAAAATCTACTTCGCAAAACTTCTGCCCGAAGTCGCCTCTTAAAATGCTTCGGGTGCGAAGCTCTTTTCATGCCTTTTTCCCTTTTGGTAACGCCTTCGGTCTTTCGAAGACCTTTTGGAAGCCAAAGTACTTCGCTGCGAAGCATCTTGCATCCGTTGCTTCGCACTACAATTTGCCGAAGTTTGTTCCTTTTGGAAAACGGTTCGTTGGATTTTCTTTGAAAACTGCTTCGCTCACACTTCTTTTGCGAAGCATTTTTCATGCCTTAGCTTCAAATTTTGGTTCGGCCCTTTGAGGGTAAAGTGTTTCACTGCGAACCTTTTTGCAACCGCTACTTCGCATCAAGAGTTCCCGAAGGAGATTCTGGAGTGTAACACTTAGCTTTTGCAATCTCGAAATAGGATGTATATACACAAATGAAAAATTATATACAAAAGTACATACACACATTTTTTTTTTTTTTTTACAAGTCCAACCTCAGCGATGAAAAGTCTTCAGATGAAGACCATTAACAGAAATTGGTAATACCTGGCCATCTGCATCTTTGAGGATGAAAGAGTTGGCCGAGTTCACCTTCACGATTTCGAACGGTCCATCCCAGAACGCGTCCAATTTGTCATGATTCCCAGGCTTAGCCTTCCAAGAATCCCACTTCCATACTAGATCTCCCACTTTGAATGTGCGATCGGATGATTTCTTCTTGAACCAATCTCGGGTGACCTGAGCATGCTTAGCGAAGCTCTGGTAGGCCTTCTCGCGATCTTCCTCCAACTGTAGCAACTGAGCCAGTCTATTTTCCATAGGATTGACTCCTTCTTCTAGCAGCTGCAATGCAGGGATCTCTATATGAGTAGGTAGAATGGCCTCCTTGCCATACACTAGGGCGTAAGGCGATGTCTTGATTGACTTCTTGACAGAAATTCGATCGGCCCACAAGGCGCGATCTAGAAGGAGATGCCAAGTCCTTTTGTTCGTCTCTATGAGCTTTCTTAGCACCCTCAACAGAGTCTTGTTGGTTGATTCCACCAAGTCGTTGCCCTATGGATAGTAATTGGAGGATACTTTATGATATATCCCATATCTGTAGAGGAATTCATTGATTTTGGCACCTGCAAAACCAGGACCATTGTCTGTTATGACTGCTTCGGGAATGCCAAACCGGGTGATCAATCCTTCAAGGAAGGCTATGACAGTCTCCTGATCAGCATGCTTCGTGGGAACTGCTTCGGCCCATCTGGTAAAGTAATCAGTCACGGTCAGGATGAACTTATGCCCAGTGGAGGAGTTCGGCGATATGACCCCTATGAAATCCAACCCCCATTGTTGAAAGGGCATTTCTACTTGTATCGGTTGGAGAGGCATCAAAGCATTTTTGCTTCGGCCGATGAACTTCTGACACTGCTCGCATTTGCGACAAACCGCGAAGGCATCAACGAAGAGTGTGGGCCAATAGTAACCCGCCTTGATGATCTTCAGCATCGTTGTTCTCCCTGTGAAGTGGCCTCCAGATAATCCTGAATGAAATTCTCCCAAGACTCTCCTTTTATCATCATCTTTTATGCACCTGAGAAGGACGCCATCAATGTTTCTAAAAAATAGGCCTTCGGGGCGCAAAGTATATCGGGTGGACCGCATCCTGAAATGCCTTCATTGTGAAGCATTTAGATGTGAAGGACATCTACCTATGTTGAAGTATTCGATTATTTCACTGACCCAGTCCTTCTCGTCCTCTTCCTTGTTTGTGAAGCATTCTTCTATTGGCGAGTCATCCCACTGAGATTCTATAGCTTTGGCCGCTACGCTCTTCGCCAGTTCTTGACATAATGCACGACCGTGAACCAGTTTTGTGGGTTTGATCTCGATGTCGAACTCTTGTATCTTACTGACCCAACCGGCTCTTTTACTACCCAATTCTCCTTGGATGATGAAATTGCGCACATCGAGGTGGATGACAAAGACTGTAACCCGACTTTGGGAGATGAATTGCTTGAACTTCCTAAGAGACTTCATTACTGCATGCACCTGCCTTTCTATGAAATTATATTTTTCTTCATGAGGATTTATCACTTGGCTTAGAAACGCAATGGGGCGCTCTTCGCCATCTTCCCCTTTTTGTGTCAGGACCGCAGCATAGCTCTCAGGTTCTCCTATAGCATATAGGATGAAGTCCCGATTGTAGTCAGGGTTGGTGAGGACCGGTGCTTGAGAAATTCGGGCTTTTATTTCTTCGAATGCTTCTTTTCTTTCCTTCGTCCAGATGAATTCTGCACCTTTCTTCAAAATTTTGGACATCGGCTTGATGACCTGGGCGAAATCTGGGACAAACTTCCTCACGAAGTTAATCTAGTCGAAGAAGGATTGAAGTCCTTTCTTGTCTACTGGGAGTGGGAGCTTCATTAGAGCCTCAGCTCTATCAGGATCTATAGTGAGACCCTTCTCTGATATCGCATGTCCCAACAACTTCCCTTCGCTGACTACGAATATGGACTTCTTCGGATTGATTGAAATGCCAAATTCTCGACACTTTTCGAAAATCTATTGTAAGTGTAAGGGGTGATCCTCCCTTCTTCGGGAGAAGATGGTCATGTCATCTAGATAGATAACAATGACCTTATTCAAGAGCTCACCAAAAGCTAGATCCATGGCCCTTTGAAAAGTGGCACCCGCATTCGAAAGGCCGAATGGCATCCGCTGGTAAGCAAATGTGCCCCACTTGGTAGTGAATGCGGTTTTATGCTGGTCTTCATCCCTGACCCATATTTGATTGTATCCAGAGAAACCATCGAGTAGGGAGAAGCGTTGAGCTCCAGCCATCGAATGCAAGATCTGATCGATCTACGGGAGAGGGTAGTGATCTCTGAGAGAAGCCTGGTTCAAGTTGCGAAAGTCCACGCACAATCGTATATCCCCATTCTTCTTCCTGACTAGGACTAGATTCGCTACCCAAGAAGAATGTTTGATGGGATAAATTATCTTTGCCTCGAGCATTTTTAGGAGTTCGGCCTTCATCAAGACTTCGATCTTTGGATTGACAGGCCTTTGCTTCTTCCGAAAAGGTTTGATCCCTTCCTGCAACTCAATTGTATGCTGGATCAGTTGTCGATCGTATCCCCTTAAGTCTTGATAAGACCAAGCCACTGTGTCGGGATACTTTCTACACAGAGATCGGATCTGCTCTAGCTCTTTCGAAGTGCAATTTGTTCCAACTTTTATTGCTTTCTCGGTTCAAGTTCTAAATCTTGATACCGCTTTGCATTAACTTTGATCCTGTGAGAAACTGCTCGATCATTCTGATCAAAGAGGCTTTCAAGAGTAATTAATCCCTTAGGAAAATGATTATTCTTCAATTGAACTAGCCCTTCATATTCTTCTTCGTCAGGGCTTCTGCTCTCAACCGTGGTCGCTTCTTGAATCATAAAATTCACAATCTGCTCATCACTATCAAAGACTTGCCAATGCAGATCTCTGTCTGGGATAGAGGGCCTGTAAATCATCCTCACAGCCTTAGGCTTATGCACCATGTCTTCTACTGGAGAATACTTGGCTGCGATGGATGCTAGAACATCGACATGTCGATTCTTTTCTCTTGGAATAGACTGCAGATTGAGAGATTCGAACTGGTCGAGCAAGTCCCATACCCTATTTCGGTATGACTTGAGATAGTGCTTCTTTGAAGTGCACTTGTTTGTGACTTGATTGCATACCAATTCAGAATCTCCAAAGATTTGGAGATGCTTTATGCCCAACTTTTTTGCTTTTTTGAGTCCTAGGCATAATGCTTCATATTTTGCTGCATTGTTGGTGCAACTCCACACCAATCTGTAACAATATTCCTTCTGCTCTCCAGAAGGTGATACTAGAAGGATCCCCGCCCTGGTGCCATTTTTGCATCGGGCACCATCGAAGAACAATTTCCATAGTCCTTCGATGAAGACCTTATCTTCTGACTTGATGTTTTTCTCAGGCTTGGCGATGGCATAACATCCCATCTCGGTTTCTATCATGGCATTAAAGTCTGCCAATGAAAACTCATCTTCACAACTTAACTGTGCGAGGGACTCCTCGACCAGATCCATCTGCTCTATCTCTTCCACTATCGCATGCACAGGATCGCTACTTTCTCCTTCGGACATCTTTTCTACGAGGAAGGTGGAAGGCTTCTCATTGTAGATTTTTACCTTCTTCCCTTTAAATGGAATCTCCAGATGGGAGTAATCCATAGATAGATATCCACCCAGCTTCGCTGTAAATTCTCTCGACAAGCACATACTGAAGTAGGGCTCAAGGTCAACGACTACCACCTCTTGTATAACTGTGATCTGAGGCATCTTGTGTAGTCGGATAGGGATGTCCTTGATCACTCCTATGGTCTTCACAGGGGTACCATCCAGCTGGAGCACGCCATGGCTGCTTCGCATGTATTCCATCCCTATCTCTTCGCACACCGCTTTGGGCATGACTATTGTCGTGGCTCTAGAGTCAATCATACAGTTATGTACAATGTACCCTTCCATCTGTAGAGATAGGTAGAATGGCGGTGGCCTATTCTTCCCCATAATGGATGTGGACAAGGTCTACACTAGGGCAAGTGGTGCTGCTTTCCTTGCTTTGGTTATCTTCAATGATTCTTGCAATAGGTCCACTTGTCTAGGTAATTGCAATGTGTCGTACAGACTGATTTTGGCTGGAATCCTCTTCAGCTCATCCACAATGTTGTACGCCAGGGAATTGGGCACCTCAGGTTCTTTTCTTGGCTCATATTTGGTGCGATACTATTCCGTAGCTTCGACCCTTTGTCGCTTAGTCAGCGAAGGAAGCTTGAGCTTCTCTCTAGCTTGTTCCTTAGTTTCCCCTTGCGATGGATTTGCAGGGGCCTGTTGGGCCTTCTCTTTGACTGGTGTAGGCTGTCGAGCTTCGTTCGAGGCCGAAGGAGGTTGTTGTCCTTTCTCGTGATGAGCATGCACCTTTAAGGGAGCCATTTGAGTAGCATCCACCTCTATCGACCTCTTTCCTCCTCTGGTAAGGACCGCAACTAGCTCTTCTTCACCAATTATCAAGTTCTGATTCAATTGCCTGATGACATTGACTTGACCACCATGACTACTACTCGCCAGTGTTTGTACATAGTGTTGGTGCAGCATGCAGGTATTCTCTTCGTGAGGGTCATTACACGTGGAGCACCAATGTATATAATCGAAAGTGCTCGGGGCTTCGTCTATTGCAGCATTTCTTGTCGAAGCTCTTCCTTGCTGGACCGCCTGATCTTTAGTAAGCGCAGGTGTAGGATAAGATCTTCTCGATAGAAACTCTTGTTGCGCCTACTTCTTCTTCATAATGGTCATGTCGTTAGACAGGGTCTACACTGTGGAGTTCAGGGACTGAACTTCTTGCAGTATTTTGGCTTGCATGTCATCGGCTTTTGGAATCGATGGCAATGGAGCCATTGTTGGTATTGGAGGTAGGGCAGGGGGTTGAAATGGTGCTGGCAGTAGAGGGAATGCCGAAGTGACTATGGGCTGCAGAGTCAAAAAAGTGGGAAAATGAATTTGTGGAGCAGTGATTTGGGATACAATGGGATTCGGGTTCCAAGATGAGATCGGGAGTGCAGGGGTTGCAGAGATCTGCGAAGCGGCTACGCTCGCATACTGGGATTGATAGAAATCAGGAAGTATAGGCATCGGCATCCTTTGGGGAAGCTTACCCACAGCTATTAGATCCATTTCTACCTTCTGGGCTAACTCATACAACTCAGGGAAGGTATTGATGTTCGAATACCTTACCATCACACTGATATCAGGATTGAAAGCTCGAAGGAAATAGTATGCTACAACTTCATCAGATGGCCGAAGTCCAACTGGTATTCTTTGCCAGGTTCGAGCGAACCTAACATTGAAGTCTGCAATCTCCTCTTGTGGATGTCTCTGGATCGTTGTGAACTGCTACAGGAGAGAGGTCGGATCGGCGGACTCATTGAAGCTTCGCATCAATTGTCCAGCTAACTGGTCCCATCCCGTAATGGTACCGGGTGGTAAAGATCTGTACCAGTAGAGGAGTTTTCCTCTAAGGGATAGAACCAAAAGCTTCACCATAACGTGCTCTTCTATGATGTCATGGATCGCCGCCAGAGAAACTATGTCCTGGATGTGCTCCAGAGTAGTCTTCCCAGTTCCATCGAACGTTGGGATCTTCTTTATAGCAGCAGGAGGCACTTGCCCTTGTCCCGCTAGATTTAGCGGTCTCGAGGAATTCCATGCTGGGAATAGTCTGGGCGGCTGTTGCTGCTGCACTTGTTGTTGTTGTTGTTGTTGTGCCATATTTACACTTGGATTTTGAGAAACAAGAATTCCCGAAGCTCCTCCTTGATGGCTAACAGGACGACCAATAGAAATGGAGGCACTAGGATGCTTCGGTGAGTTGGGAGGATTAGGAGGAAAGCTAGCCACTGTGCTATCAAAAGTAAGGCCTTGTTCGTCAACAGCGGCCTCCTACGAGGATGTTCCACGTAACAGAGACTCGGGGGTAACTAACCTAGATCGTTCCCCAAAGGCGTCAATATCTAGCTCAAAGAACTCAGTTTCCTCTCCTCTATTCCTAACTCTCCATCTTGTTTGCATGAAGGCACAGACTTTGGTACCGATCTTTACAACTTAAAGATTCTCGGTTAGACAGAGTCGCCAGATGCTAAGAGTCTTTCGGTAATAAGAGCATCGGTTCTCACTACCACTCAGAAGGTGAGACTGACCGGGTCCCACCGGGCGTGCCAAAAACTGTTGGTCATCAAATCTACCCAGGAAAGGATTTGGGTAAATGCATGCGCCCTAGACCTGGACCAACATTGAAAGGCCGAAGGGAAGAGATGCCCCTCGTGCCAATCTTCGGAGAAAGGTCGACTCCTATACTACACTACTAGATGTTTAAGATAAGGGTGCAGGAAAGAGATAAATAGAGTAGGGGTGCAGGAAAGAAATAAAAGGGGTCAAGGGAAAGGATGTCAATGATTTGAAGTGGGAAAGAACAGGAAGCACGATCGCTAGCCAATAGCTTGAAACAACAGCGATACCAACAAGAATATAACAAAATGAACACAATATTAACTTTCCTATGTATCCTCTGGACGAGTTCCAGGATTCTACTTTCCCTTTCGTCAAAATTCAGAGTTCAGAGTAACGATGATTAAGAAAAGTGAATATAACAGAAACACTATCCACAGGTAGCATAAAAGAAAGTCACTACCGCGTTTTCCTCCCCTATGTATCCTTCGGGAAAATTTTAGGGTTCAGTCCCCAATCGCATACCTAAATCCAGGATTCAGAATTACAGCATACAAATGAAGAAAGATGAAAGAAATAAACACAGAAGGCAGCATACAAGAGAGAAATAGAGTCCAAAGCTCTTTAGTATTAATCGCAGGAATACAAGTTACAGCAACTTTCTAGCAGAAAGTTCTCCCCCCTTTTACATTACAATGCCTGGGTTTTTATAGAGGACCCGACCCTCTGAGCCATAATTACACAAAATGGAGGAGTACACCCTCGAAACCTGAGAAGTCGGCTCCTCGCGGCCCTCGTGATTGAGCTCTCAAATCTATTACCAAAATTGGAAACTACGATCGGGTCAGCCATGGAAACTTGCATTAATGAGCCATCTGAGCGTCCTTGGCTTCTGGGTGCAATACTCGAGTGGCCGCCATGCTTTCCGGGCTCTTCATCAGAGATTGATACTTCATTTCCAATTGCCAAAAATGCGCAGACTGGTTTTCTGGGCACGTAAAAATGCATTTATGAGGCACTTGATCGCCTCGAGAAAATACCCGGCTTGGAGCGCGTGCCCTTTGAAGTGCTTCGCTAGTTCTTCTTCGCAACTTCGCTTCGCAATGGACTTGTGCCGAAGCAGATTCTCCTTGATTTGCACTTCGCATGGTGGAGCTTCGCAAAACAGCTTCGGGGGTGAGGAGGGCCGAAGTAGATTTCTTCCTCAAAATGGGGTCTTCACTTCTCGCTGCTTCGCTGTGCCAAAACTGCTTCGGCGAGGTCCTTCGCCCGAAGTAGATACTTCGCTGATGAGTCTTTGAAATGCTTCACCGCGATCCTTCTTCAAAACTACGGTTCGGGGGTATTTCGGCCGAAGTGCATTCTTGCCTTCAAAAGATGCATTTTTTATGGCTTCGGGTGAAAGTACTTCACATGAAAGTTTGCCGAAGCAGATGCTTCGCAATGACTTTCGACGAAGTAGAAATGGTTCGCTGGTGAGGGGGCCCGAAGTGGGTGCTTCGACGGCTTTTCGACGAAGTGTTTTCATTATTGTGCTCCTTCAAATCCCGCTTCGCAAGTTTCTTGCCCGAAGTAGCCTTTTGAAATGCTTCGGGTGCGAAGTAGTTTTCATTCTTCTTCCTTTGTATTTTTTCCTTCGGCAACACCGCTTCGCAAAAATCTCGCCCGAAGTAGCTACTTGAAGTGCTTCGGGCCCGAAGTAGTTTTCTTGCCTTAGCCAATTCGGACCGCGATCTTTCTTCGACGAAGCTGTTCTTTTGAAATGCCGCTTGAATTTCGCTTCGCAAAACTTTTGCCCGAAGTAGCTGCTGGAAATACTTCGGGCACGAAGCTCTTTTTTATGCCTTGCTAGAATTTCTCCTTCGGCAATGCTGCTTCGCAAGGTTTTCGCCCGAAGTAGTTGTTTGAGGGACTTCGGGCCCGAAGTAGTTTTCATCCTTAGCGATTTCTTTCGGTGAAGCTATCTTCCTTAGCTTGTTTGGCAGTGAAGCTCTTTCTTCTTCATTTTATGTACAAGGGGGTGGCAGGAAAGCCAAAATTGTTGCAATGCTTGAAAATGTTGTTTCTAAAAAAAAACAAGGGAACAAATTCATGAAATTGAAAGAAATACTTTACAAAAAATTTGATTTTTCTGCCCCTCTGTGCAATGTGACAAAATTGTCAACAATTGTCATTTTCATATGTATAAGTGTATTCATTACTACTCTCAAAGATGAAATAACTTTAACAGTAAAAACAATAACAATTTCCACGTAAGTACACCATCAAAATTAGTCAAGTTTGTAACTCTACTCTTGACATTGGGATGTTTACCATTGTCGTGCATAGAACAAAAAAAAATTATGTTTCCATCAACCACTTGCAAGGCCAAAATGCCATAACAATCACCAAACCACAGACCATCCTTGATACATGTAACCACATGGATAATTTTAAATATCATCCTTAGTCAAGGCAGTATAGATGAAGTTCAATAATCAATAACCGTAGTTTATCGTATTTAGACATCAATTTTGACTAGCCCTTGTAGGATCCACTATAATTTTATCTGAACTAGGATGAGTATTTTGCCTTGGAAATATCAAAGGTTCAAATCTAAATTTGAATGTACTCATGAAAGTTCACATTATTGTTGGGTACACAAATACCTTGCCTCAGACCATATGGTCCAAGATACTACATATCACAACCCATACCATAACAATTTCAATACCTCCAACATAGGCCAAGTTCCCTTCCAACAACCTACCTATACCCCTTCCTTAGGGAACCTAAGGGCTTTGCACAACAACAATCTTGAGATGTAAATTTTAACTAATGTGGTGAAACAACTAGGTTCAAGAGTGGGCATGATTCAGCCTCCTAGTTTCACCTACAACTATAGATAAATTTGCAATCAACCTTTAGACCCTGTCATTACCTCTAGGACCTACCCTAAGCATTCTCCAATATCGGTTTTGCCTATCTATAAGGGAATAAAATACCCAATTGAGCATTTAAGAATGTTTAGGACACCATGTCATGATATCATATATCATGACATGTTGTTGCTAAATGCATTCCCTAAGAGCCTTAGTGGTATGAAATTAGAGTGGTATTATCAACTGGTTAATCATTCTTTGAGAAAATTTGAAGAGACAACTAAAATGTTTGTTCAACAATTCAGTGCCTATGTTGAAAAAATGTGACTATGAAAGACATCTACATGTTAAAATAAGCTAAAGATGAAAGTTTTTTTCAAAATTTCTATCTTGTTGGAGGAGTCTAGTTGAGCGTTTGAGATATATCTTACCGTTGGAACAAAATCTGCCTTTGGTTAATAGTGATGCGCCTTAGACTTTGCCAACATTGAATAGATAGATCTTGCTTGAGATCATCTGTCTAGTCTCCAGAGAAGGCTGGTTCCTTTGAATTTTTTTAGAGAAAAGGGGAAACAAGAGATAAGGGAAATATAGCCTAAGCTAGAACTTTTATATGGTGCAAGTTAGACAACATCAAAGACAGATTTACTTACTTCTATCCAAAGCATTTAAAAACACATTCTAAAGCAGAAATTATATAATTCCGGATATGATTTCTGATGTTTCGTTTAGCATGCGTATATATTAGATTCTTATTCCAAGCAATATGATTTATGTATTGCGAAAGTTCAGATACAAGAATGACTCAATCTACAATTCAATATTGTGAGCAGAAATAAAGAACATTAATACATACACTTGCACGATATGAACCAGAAGCCAATGGGAGATGTGATTTTATTGCTTGTATTCAAAGTACGTACACATAGTCTTGTAAACATCCAAGAGCCGACCTCCTTTTTTGGAGTCGCTCACCCCTATATATACCCTAAAAGAGTATCTTCCTAAGTACATCTTACTTATTTTACAAGCAATCATCTGCAGTTTCTAACAATACACAACGGATTTCCCACGATTGGATAGATTGGCAATCATCCAAATGAACCCGCCGAGTTATAATCAACAGACCATTCTTCAAAAATTGACACCTGATGTCAGTGCTCGTCTCCAGTTGCAAAAAATATACTTTATTCCTTTACAGCTGGCGTGTCGCGAAATCACGACATTCTTTCCTTGCTTTGGTCTTCTACTGCTTCCAGCCGCGAAAATGAGACATGTCGCGAAATCGTGACATTCTTTCCTTGCTTGGCTCTTCTGCCGCTTCCAACCACGAAAATGGGACATGTCACGAAATCGTGACATTTGTCTCTTCCTTTGCTCCTTTGCTGCCTCCTGTCATGAAAATGAGACATGTCACGAAATCGTGACATTCTTTCCTTGCTTGGCTCTTCTGCCGCTTCCAACCGCGAAAATGGGACATGTCACGAAATCGTGACATTCATCTCTTCCTTTGCTCCTTTGCTGCCTCCCATCGCGAAAATGAGACATGTTGCAAAATCATGACATTCATCTCTTCCTTTGCTCTTTTGCTACTTCCAACCATGAAAATGAGACATGTCATGAAATCACGACATTCGTCTCTTCCCTTGCTCTTTTGCTACTTCCCATCGCAAAAATGAGACATGTCACGAAATCATGACATTCGTCTCTTCCTTTGCTCTTCTGTCGCTTCCAGCCGCGAAAATGAGACATGTCACGAAATCGCGACATTTGTCTCTTCCCTTGCTCTTTTGCTACTTCTCGCCATGAAAATGAGACATGTCACAAAATCGCGACATTCGTCTCTTCCTTTGCTCTTTTGCTGCCTCCCGTCGTGAAAATGAGACATGTCGCGAAATCGCGACATTCTTTCCTTGCTTTGCTCTTCTGCCGCTTCCAGCCACGAAAATGAGACATGTCACGAAATCACGACACTTTTTCCTCTTGGCTCTTTCTCTTGCTCTTTAGCCGCGAAAATGAGACATGTCGCGAAATCGTGACATTCTTCCTTGCTTTGCTCTTCTGTCGCTTCCAGCCGCAAAAATGAGACATGTCGCGATATCGCGACACTTTTTCCTCTTGGCTCTTTCTCTTTGCTTTGGACCACGAAAAAGCAACATGTCGCGATATCGCGACACTTTTCCCTCTTGGCTCTTTCTCTTGCTCTTTAGCCACGAAAATGCAACATGTCGCGATATCACGACACTTTTTCCCCTTTGCTCTTTCTCCTTGCTATGAACTGCGAAACTAAGACATGTCACGATATCGTGACACTTTTTGCCCTTTGCTCTTTCTCCTCGCTATGAACCGTGAAACTGAGACATGTCGCGATATCGCGACACTTTTTGCCCTTTGCTCTTTCTCCTGCTCTTAGCCATGAAAATACATGTCACGATATCGCGACACTTTTTCCCTTTTGGCCGCGACAAAGCAACATGTCGCGATATCGCGACACTTTTTCCCTTTTGCTTTTCTTTTTGCTTTGAACCGCGAAAAGGCAACATGTCGCGATATCGCGACACTTTTTCCTCCTTGTGGTGTTTTGCATTTTCTTTGATATTTTGCATATGGGCCACTTCGGTCCTCTTGGAAAATATGCAAAAAGGAGCATCAAATGTTTTTCTGTAGTTAGTCACTTTTTGACTAACATTCTTGGCACCTTCCGGGGGATTTTTTGCTTGCAAAAATTTTGAACCAAGCCTTTATCCATTGGGTATCGGAGTCAACAACGCAGTTGTAAAAATAATCTTTTAGAGAAAGACAAAGAACACAGGAAAATGCACTTAGATCAAACGTGAACATTACCTCGCCAAAAACTCCCTTTATACCTTAGTATCTCTATTCAAAAAAAAATGTCGACTTTTGATTGGCTGTGACTGAAAATCTTTTTTTTTGTGTTAAGGCTGAAAAAACGGTAATATTTACAAATATTGTCTAAATATGCTTATATTATACTCGTACATATAATTCCTTTTTTTGCTTTTGCCTAAAAGGCTTAGCTCCTTTTTACGCACTTCTCTGATCTGGTTCCCTTCCTCTTCATCCTACAGATCTCGACTGGCTGAGCAATTCATTTCAGGGATTAAGAAATCCAGTACCTGTTCATCATTTTCAAAAACTTGCCAAAAAATATTTTTATCAGGTATTGAAGGCCTGTATATAAGTCTAACAGTTTTAGACTTCTGAATAACATTACTTACAGGACAAAAATTAGCTCCCACCGAAGCTAACAAATCTGCATGGGTATTCTGTTCTCTAGGGATAAACTTTATATTTAGGGCCTCAAAGGCCTCTAAGAGATCCCACACTTTGTTCCTATAAGCCTTCAAATAATCCTGTCTACTTATACCTTTTTTGGTGACTTGATTCACAATAAGTTCTGAATCTCCATAGATGAGTAACTGTTTGATTCTCAATTTCTCAGCCTTTCTTAACCCTAAGCACAGGGCCTCATATTCTATTGCATTGTTGGAGCAACTCCAAGTCAACCTGTAAGAGAACACCTTTTCCTTTCCAGTGGGGGAAATCAAAACTATTCCGGCACCTACTCCATTCTTGCACCTAGCCCCATCAAAGAAAAGCTTCCACAAATGATTCACATAACCATCCTCTTCTAGGGAGGGTACCAATTTTCTTTTTGGTTTCTCAATAGAATAGTTTCCTATTTCTGTTTCTATCATGGCATTAAAGTTCCGTAGAGAAAACTCGTCCTCGCTTTGGAGCTCTTCTAATGTTTCTTCCATCGAGTCTTCTTCTATTGTTTCTTCAGATCATCATATTTACACGATCGGCTTCACCAATCCTTTCTACATGAAACGTCGATGGTTTCTCATTAAAAATCTTGACCCTTCTACCTTTGAAAGGTATCTCCAAATGAGAATAATCTAAGGATAAGTATCCTCCTATCTTTGTTGTGAACTCTCTGGATAGACACATACCAAAATAGGGCTCCAAGTCTACGACTACTACCTCTTGTATGACTGTCATCTGAGGCAAATTATGCAGTCGTATGGGAATATCCTTTATCACTCCTACAATTTTTACTAGAGTACCATCTAACTGTAGGACGCCTACGCTACTCCTAGTGTACTCCATTCCCATAATATCACATACTGCTTTGGGTATCACAGTGGTAGTAGCGCCTGAATCTATCATGCAGTTGTGGACAACCCATCCTTTCATTTGAAGGGATAAATAAAATGGGGGGGCTGTTCTTACCAGTGGCAGATGTCAAGTTCGTTAGAACCATTTTCGAAGATGATGCAGTCCCACCTCCATTTTTCATTGTCCTTAGGGATTCCTGTAGGAGATTGATTTGACCTGGGATTTGAAAAGCATCATACATACTTGCCTTAGAAGGAGTCTTTTTCATTTCCTCCACTATACTGAATATAGGTGAATCAACTATCCTTTCTCTTTCTTTGGCAAAAGTTTCACATTTATTTTTGTATCCCTGGGTAGCTTCAGTTCTTTGCCTTTTTGTCAGTGAGGGGAAACTCAACCTTTCCCTAGCCTGTTCTTGGGTTTCATTTTCCCCCCGAGGAAAAAAATTCTTTGTGTGTTTCTTGCCCTTGAATTTTGGCTGGAAACTGATATTCTCTTTCCTGAGGGAGACTTCCTTTAGGATTTTCTTTGGGAACTTCCTTGGGAGTAGGGGAAACATCCAAAGGTTGAAGCTCTTTAGGGTCTCGCTTTGTAGTGGTTTCTTACCCGATCTTGTCAAAACTCGAAACTTTTTCTACCGTAGGCATCATGAAGTTGTGGTCCTCCTCTCTAATTATATTTACATGGCTTTTCATTTTTTATTTACTCTTTTCAACTGCTATACTTTGTACATAATGCTTGGTGTATTATACATGAACTTTCCCCATGTGGATCGTTACATGTAGTACACCAAGAGTTAGAATCAGTGGGAGGCTCATCAACCTCCACTGTCTCATTTGTATATACCGTGCTCGGTCTTACATGTCCCCTATTGCTTGATTGTGCTGCATCTCCTGTTACTTGAGGGAACCTTCTTGGCAAAAAACTCCTTTCAGCCTCTCTCTTTTTCATGGACGCCATTTCATTTGACAATGCCTTCATTGTATCAATTATGGTCGTGTATTGATCACTGGGGGAGCTGATGCAAGGGGTGTGGCTGGTAATGCACGAAATGCAGGAGGTGCAGCTATAGCTGGGAGGGTCTGCATTGATGGGAGTGCAGGAAGTTTAGAGATTGACGCTTGGGAAAACTCTGGTAAAATTGGCAATAGAGTCTTTGATGGATATCTTTTTGTAGCGATGAGATCAGCTTCACCCTTTGTGGCCTCTACATAGATCCTAGGAAAAGTGGTTACATGGGATTGCCTTATTATCATACTGAGCTCTGAATCAAAAGCTCTTAGATAATAGCACATAGCTTGTTCTTCCGTGGGCTTTAGGCCTTGCAAAACTCTATCACGAGTTCTGGTAAACCTGATGTTGAAATCTTGGATTTCTTCTTGTGGATGCCTCTCAATGACAATGAATTGATTCAACAATGTGAAAGGATCCGCATGTATATTGAATTCATCGACTAGACGGTCGGCTAGTACTGCCCAAGAAGTAATGGATCCAGCGGGAAGTGCTCTGTACCAATAGAGCATCTTTCCTTTCAAAGATATAATCAACAATCTGACCATTACATCTTCCTGAGTGATGTTATAAACAGATGCTAGCACTGAAACATCTAAATAGTGCTCATCTGCTATTTTGCCTGTTCCATCAAAGGTCGGTAAGGCTTTTAATGCAGCTTGTGGAATTTGGTGGTGTGTTCCCAAGTTCAAAGGGCCAGTTTGATTCCACACAAGATGCACTGGGGCAGGGGCAGCTGCCATGATTGCTAAAGGAGTTACAACTGCTATGGGATTAAGAAATCCAGATGCTCCTACAGTGGGTGGTAAAGAGGTGCTAATCGTGCCGGGCGGATTTGATCATGTGGCTAGCACAGGGTGTGCTTTTAGGCTTTCGAAATGTAGTTCAAAAAAACTTGATAGGTTCTTCAGAGTTTCTAGCTCGGGATCTGGTTATCATATGGCTATATAACCAGAAGGCTTTCTAGACAAGGTCTTTCTTTTATGGTCTAAATGCAACGGAGTCGCCAGGTGATTTTTCTTGAGATTTTGCAAACAAAAGGCTCTAAAGGTAAAACACCAAAACTTATACAATACTGTGGGATTGCTAGTCCCACCGAGCGTGCCAAAAATTGTTGGAACAAAATCTGCCTTCGGTTAATAGTGATGCGCCTTAGACTTTGCCAACATTGAATAGACAGATCTTGCTTGAGATCATCTGTCTAGTCTCCAGAGAAGGCTGGTTCCTTTGAAGTTTTTTAGAGAAAAGGGGAAACAAGAGATAAGGGAAATATAGCCTAAGCTAGAACTTTTATATGGTGCAGGTTAGACAACATCAAAGACAGATTTACTTCTATCCAAAGCATTTAAAAACACATTCCAAAGAAGAAATTATATAATTCTATATATGATTTTTGATGTTTCGTTTAGCATGCGTATATATTAGATTCTTATTCCAGCAATATGATTTATGTATTGCGAAAGTTCAGATACAAGAACAGACTCAATCTACAATTCAATATTGTGAGCAGAAATAAAGAACATTAATACATACACTTGCACGATATGAACCAGAAGCCAATGGGAGATGTGATTTTATTGCTTGTATTCGAAGTACATACACACAGTCTTGTAAACGTCCAAGAGCCGACCTCCTTTTTTGGAGTCGCTCACCCCTATATATACCCTAAAAGAGTATCTTCCTAAGTACATCTTACTTATTTTACAAGCAATCATTTGCAGAATCTAACAATACACAACAGATTTCTCGTAGATTGGCTAGATTGGCAATCATCCAGCAGACCTGCCAAGTTATAATCAACAAACCATTCTTCAAAAATCAGCACCTGATGTCAGTGCTCGTCTCTAGTTGCCAAAAATATACTTTATTCCTTTACAGCTGGCGTGTCGTGAAATCATGACATTCTTTCCTTGCTTTGGTCTTTTGCTGCTTCTAGCCGCGAAAATGAGACATGTCACGAAATCACGACATTCTTTCCTTGCTTGGCTCTTCTGCCGCTTCCAACCGCGAAAATGGGACATGTCACGAAATCGTGACATTCGTCTCTTCCTTT
Organism: Wollemia nobilis; assembly: GCA_028583015.1. Taxonomy (NCBI): domain Eukaryota; kingdom Viridiplantae; phylum Streptophyta; class Pinopsida; order Araucariales; family Araucariaceae; genus Wollemia; species Wollemia nobilis. The sequence continues at coordinate 379,509 of JAQPPZ010005545.1, read as the reverse complement.
TCTCCTTTGCTGCCTCCCGTCACGAAAATGAGACATGTCGCGAAATCGCGACATTCTTTCCTTGCTTGGCTCTTCTGCCGCTTCCAGCCGCAAAAATGGGACATGTCATGAAATCGCGACATTCGTCTCTTCCTTTGCTCCTTTGCTGCCTCCCGCCGTGAAAATGAGACATGTCGCGAAATCGCAACATTCATCTCTTCCTTTGCTCTTTTGCTGCTTCCAGTCGCGAAAATGAGACATGTCGCAAAATCGCGACATTCGTCTCTTCCCTTGCTCTTTTGCTGCTTCCCGCCGTGAAAATGAGACATGTCGCGAAATCGCGACATTCGTCTCTTCCTTTGCTCTTTTGCTGCTTCCAGCCACGAAAATGAGACATGTCGCAAAATTGTGACATTCATCTCTTCCCTTGCTCTTTTGCTGCTTCCCACCGTGAAAATGAGACATGTCACGAAATCGCGACATTCGTCTCTTCCTTTGCTCTTTTGCTGCCTCTCACCGCAAAAATGAGACATGTCGCAAAATCGTGACATTCTTTCCTTGCTTTGCTTTTCTGTCGCTTCTAGCCATGAAAATGAGACATGTCGCGAAATCGTGACACTTTTTCCTCTTGGCTCTTTCTCTTGCTCTTTAGCCGCGAAAATGAGATATGTCGCAAAATCGCGACATTCTTCCTTGCTTTGCTCTTCTGCCGCTTCCAGCTATGAAAATGAGACATGTCGCGATATTGCGACACTTTTTCCTCTTTGCTTTGGACCGCAAAAAAGCAACATGTCGCGATATCGCGACACTTTTCCCTCTTGGCTCTTTCTCTTGCTATTTAGCCGTGAAAATGCAACATGTCACAATATCGCGACACTTTTTGCTCTTTGCTTTTTCTCCTTACTGTGAACCGCGAAACTGATACATGTCGCGATATCGCGACACTTTTTGCCCTTTGGTCTTTCTCCTCGCTGTGAACCAGGAAACTGAGACATGTGATATCGTGACACTTTTTGCCCTTTGCTCTTTCTCCTGCTCTTAGGCGTGAAAATACAACATGTCGCGATATCGCGACACTTTTTCCCTTTTGGCCGTGACAAAGCAACATGTCGTGATATCACGACACTTTTTCCCTTTTGCTTTTATTTTTGCTTTGAACCACGAAAAGGCAACATGTCGCGATATCGCAACACTTTTTCCTCCTTACGGTGTTTTGCATTTTCTTTGATATTTTGCATATGGGCCACTTCGGTCCTCTTGGAAAATATGCAAAAAGGAGCATCAGATGTTTTTCTATAGTTAGTCACTTTTTGACTAACACTTACCTCCTTGAGACATGCTTGAGATATTTATTGGAAATATACAAGAACGAATATCTTACAAATTGGAAACTACAACTATCACCTTTTTGGAACAAGCAATAGATCTGACAAGAAGGGTAGAGCAATACCTTATTAGAAGAGGTCAACTTAAAGTAAAAGAAGATAGGACCACTAAAATACAATATAAGAATAAGCATGTAGTTGGTGATGGGGTAATAGATAGTAGACATGTTAACAGTGTTGTTAACACCCTACAAAATATGGTTCTTTGCCAACCTCAAAAATCCCCACCAAGAAATTTCACAAGACTCAACATGCCTATGAATGTGATCCTACAATAGCTCTTAGAAGCTAATATGATTGAGTTACCTCCCATAAGGCAACCTGATACCATGATTGATTGGTATAAGTCTAGTCAACATTGTGAATATCATAAAGTAGATGGGCACATGACATAAGGATGTAAGAGGTTGAAACATGTGGTTCAAGACTTAATTGATGAAGGTCGCCTTGTCATAGAAGGTTTTCAGCCCAATCCTCCAATAAACAATCAACCTCCTACTCAACAAGCACCAACAACTAATCAAGACATGGGAATTTTTCAAGATCCCCTACCTAAACATGGTCAGCAAGTAGCTAATCAAGTATCATATTGTAATGTGCCACCTCCCTATGATAATATGGTTAATATGATAGCAATAACTACAAGGTAACAAACACATATTCAAACAACTCAACATTCTCAACAAGAGATGAGTTCTTCATCCAACCCACCTTCAAAACTCGCTTTAGTTTTGAAGAATACCCAAAAGATGAGCACAAGGTTAGAAAACCCACCTTTAGTGTTGAAGCCACAACATAAAGTCTCCTTTGACATTCAAAAACAATTAGCTTGTACCCCATCCAAGATCTCTCTCTTAGAACTTTTGCAAACTTCTCTTATTCATAGGGAAGCCTTGTTGAAGCTCCTAAGACAACAATATGTTCCTTAAGACATTTTCCCTAGTGCTATAGCTAATATTGTAAGTTCTCTTGGGATACATCATATCACATTTTTGGATGACGATATTCCTTCCTCAGACTTACGAGGGGATTCTTCCCTCTACATCACTGCATTTATTGGAGAAATTTTTATCAAACGGATTCTGATTGATAATGGTTCTCTCAGTTTATGCACTTATCACTTCTTCCAAAAGTTTAGATTAAAAGAAAAAGATTTAACTAAATCCGATATCATCATCAAATATTTCAACAATGAGTCCCAAGAGGCTTGCGGTATTATATCCCTCCCCCTTAGGGTTGGATCTAAGATCCTAGACACATTTTTCTATGTGGTGACTTGCCCCACATCTTTCAATATTCTTCTTGGACGTCCTTGGATTCATGCGATGAGGGTGGTCATTCCTACTTTTCATCAATGTTTGAAGTTCAAATCTAAGAATCAACTAGTCACCATTTTGAGCGATCCTCACCCATTCAAATATTGTTTTATGGTGGAGCAAGATCAAATTGATCTTAATTTATGTCCAATTTTCTCATCTCACATAACTAAACAACTTGAAAATATAAAAGTGAGTGAGGAACCACTCATTAATGTTTCATCACGGGATCAAGTTAATCATTTTCTTTCAAAGCCTCTTTTGGATCTTGCCAAGCTACCACCTTCACAAAGGACTATAGGTTTACCCTATAAGAAGGGTGAAGTTGTACACATTGGTATGTGTACCTTTATATTCACAAGAGTCTCCCTCGAGTAAAATATTTATCGTAACAACCCTCTTCCCCTAGAGTGTTCTTTTACCATTGTTACCTATCCGATGATTTACTACTTCCCAAGAAAATTCTATCTAGTATGGGATATATAGGTAAAGTTTTGGAACCATAACATAAAGGCATTCAAGAGCTTTTGGAAGTGGATATTTGGCCTGGTAGATGTGGTGTAGGCTACATCCCTAATAAAAACCAACCTTTACCCTTTGCTAATGATGATCACCTTGTTACTTATGTTGATTATTTAGATCATCAAAGCTTGGAGTGAAGTGATGAGGATGAGGGTCCCCCTTATCCCTTAGACATTATTTTTTGCAATATGGTAACCTTGGTGCATATGAAGCAAGGTGTGACCCCAAAGGAGTATGCTAAAAGGAATACCTCTTGTGACTTAGCTCATGATAATATCCCCAAGAATAGCTTCTCCTTTGATGGGTCTATCCCTTGTGTTGTGCATGTTGCATCTCCTCATTCTCAAGGGGACCCTATTCCTCTTTCTCATAGGGACCTTGTGAATTTGGGACTCTCCTCCTTTTATCAAAAAGAATAGCACAATTAGAGTTTGCAATGAATTTTGTGCAACATCTCCCCAAGAATGTGTTGTGGATGATTCCCTTCGTGATGTGAATTATGAAGGTATCCTCCACTATAGCCCTTTCTTTCATAGGTCCATTCCTTGCACTACCATATTTTTTGTTAAGATAGGCGACACAATTAGAATTTGTGCCAACTTTAATAACTTAAAGAATCAATGAACCTAATCATCTTCAAACAAATGAGAAACCCCTTAAAAACAATAAAAATTAATAAAATACTATGTATGGCATTACATTTTGTCTAGTGTGCATCTGGTTTGCTTGATTCATATTGCATGACTACCTATCATATTTTGCATATTTTGACTGACAATTTGTTCCACCGTACATTTTTCTTATCATACAATTTCATTGTTGCTTGTTCATCCTTGCATGACTACTTGATCATATAGATTCTTGAGTATTTTATGATAATGGCAAGTGATCACACTATGGCTTTGATGCCTAGAAAATCCCCAACCTAGGGACCATTTTGTGCATTTTGATCACTACATTCACCCATACCATCTTCTCTTCTTATCTCTTCTTTCTTTATATTTCATGACCTTGAAATTTTTCATTGCTTATATCTCTCCAAGTCAAGGGATATAGTTCTTCTCTTGTATATCCTTGTCATTTGCATATTTTCATTCGTCAAGACAAGGATATACATTTTTCTATCTGATTGTCTACACTTTCACACTTTTTTCCTTCTTCATTTTTTGATGGTTAAGTGATCCTCGTGGGATAGGATAGACACCGCATGAACATCACTCATGATGTTCATACAACCACTGACTATCTTACGCACACATATTAACCATTGAAACTTCAATATGGATACACACACTCACCTCTTGTTCTACTCCATTAGATTTATTCATACACCTTTTTGCACACACCACACCCCTATTGGGTAGTACTTGCTTTTACACATCATTCACACACAATACACCCCATATGAGATCAACTTCATGGTCAAGAGCAAGGAGCAACCTTCATTCGATCATTTGTGAGCATACATCCTAACGGTATATCTCTTTCTCTCTAGCCATCTTAGCAAGCATTACACTCCTAGTGGGTAATCGCTCCATAATTGTCCATCCTTTTGCAAGCATAACACCCTTACAGGATAACTTCATGGCCACACATAAGGGGCAACCTCCATCTCAACCATTTGCGAGCATACATCCTTATAGTGTTCCACTCCTTTTTCTATTTCTTTTGCTTAGTCTTTTGGAGCTTTGTTTTCATCTCCTTCTTCGTCATCTATTTTTCTTCTTTTTTTCTCCTCTTCTTCTTTCCATCTATCCATCCATGCATTTCATATTGCATATCATTTTAAATTTGCATTTAGTTAGATTCATTCTCTTTCATTAGTTTATTTACATTCATTGCATTCATTATGTTTGTCATCACCATGCATAAATAAAAAATTAACACTAATGCACACACACTTTCACACCATAACATAATAAATCCCACAATATTATATTAATTGATAAGTAGTGAATACATGTTAGCTAGGTCGGTGCACCACAGTCCAAGCCCTATGCACTTGGCCCTTCCCAAGGATGCATGCCACAATCCAAAATTGGCATATCACCTTGATCCCAACCCTAGCTCTATGAGCTTGTCTCCTTTGCTCTATCTATTTATGGTGGTCCTATTGGGGGTATGTTCATAGATCCCATAGCTATCCATGATCAAGACCTCGAGTGACTCTATGACTAAAGGGACACTGGTAGCTACACCCTCTAATCCATCGAGTCTGCTTGGAAGTACAAATCCTAGTAGAAGGTCTCCCTCCATACTGTTATGTCTCACCTCTCCTCTACCCTTTGTAGTTGCTCTTGTAGAAGGTAGATCCCCTCACCTAGCTAGCTACTCATTGCAACAACAATCCCCTTAGCCTAGGTCCACTAACGCTCCTACTCTAGCTATCCCATCTCCCCTATAAGGTGGCTCACCTCAACCCTTGTTGCATCACGCTTTGTTGTGACTTGGCCTAGTTGTGCTCGAAGAGTGTCTATCTCCCCTTGCATGGCAATTGCCTTGTCTGTAGGTCCCTTCACTACCCTCTCTAGGTCTCCCTAACTCGTAGGCCCACTCAATCCTACTTGTGCCACCATGGAGATACCTCTAACTATCCTCCCTATATCTGACCCAAAGAGAATAATGATGGTCCTCATGATGGTCACCACCTCTACCCTGACCTGTACCCTAGCCTACCTAGGAGGTTGCAACATCTGCTCTCATTGCTTCATTGTGCATCGGTTAGCCTCTCAGAGCACCAATTGCATCGATCGACCCATGACTTGGTGCCTCTACACTAGCACCGATGGGGAGATCCTTTGGGGCATAATACTCCTATACCATATCTTATATCTAAGGGCTACCCCGACATCATTTACTCTAGGATCGATGTAGAGGGGATCGTCCAAGTCCTCCATGAACCTATCCACATCAGGATCCCCTCTAACTCTTTATGGATCCCTCCTCACCCTTCGGTACTAGTAATCCCCAGGTCTAATATCTCCTAGATAATCTTGAACTGTCATTGTACTCGATCAAATCAATAAAGCTCCAACTCACCCTTCTCTGTGGTGATCCATCGAATCCTCCTAACTCGAGCTAGCTCCTCTGCATCCTCATCCCACCTAAAGTTTATATGCCACGATCGCCATATGATTTTATGGTCCCATAGCTCATCTATGACACATCTCCCTAGTGGCAGAATACTTACGTACGACCTTTGTGTATGCTCTAGGTCTCGGGACACCTCGTATCTTGTTGGTCACTCTGGGTCAAGTAGTGGCCCTTGTAGTGCATCTGGCCTCCTAATGGCTATGTGCTTCTAGCACCACACCTAGAGCAATGCTATAAATACTAATCATGTATGTTGTTTGTATATAATATTGTACAACATCCTATACAAAAAATTCAACATATACGACCCCTATGCGAACTACACATAATGGTCTCACATGTTTGTCACCACTTATACTAGTGCCCATGGTAGGTGTTGTCGATTCATGTGGCACACTAGCAATCCTGCCACCACTCCACAAAGCACAGTCATCAATGCCCCAATCCTATATTATCGTGATATGTTATCAACATGAAATCTGCTCTTGCAAATCTCATGTGATGGGTCACTTGTCAATCTCTTTGTTGTTTTATGTGGTGCCTGTGCTCTATAAACCATTCTTCCCTTGATGGTTATCCTCAATATGCACCACACGTCATCTAGTGTGATGGTCATATCTCCTATTGGTAACTAGAATGTGGAGGATTTTGGGTAGCATCACTCTGCCAACGCTATCAGTAGCACTCTGTCAGCCTCCACCCGAGGCATCTTTACCAAATATAAAAGTCCCATTGCACCCAGTGTGCATCTCTCTATTGGTGTGAGCTCCTGTAGTGCCTCCTCAAGGGTACTCGATCACCATTCCTTGCTCTCAAGGACATCATGTTGTAATAAAAAGAAAAAAAATTTTTCATTAATAAACACACTAAGAGCAACCTTTTTTTTTTTTCGTCGAATCCATGCCTCGTGTCCTCTAGGGCACAGATTCATGAATCTACATCTTGTATGGAATGGGGTATGAATCCGGTTGCAACTAGAGTTGGTCAAACTCATGGGTGGTCATCAAATCCATGCCTAGGTCTTGCATGAAAATATCAAAAAATAAATAAAATTCATTAAAAAATTGCTAAAAATCAACCTAAATCTAATTGCTAGCTAGCATTTTGGTTCTTACCTATGCCCAGTCTGCTGCTACATTGGCCTCACCCCTCGCAACTATCGCTCAATGTGTGGGAAGTGTCATTATCTTATTTTATCCAAAGTCCCTTTCTCATTTTCTCGTGCGGTGAAAATGAGTTAGGTTTTGCCTCCCTTTTTGCTTTTGTTTCTCCTTTCTATCTTTTTCTCTCTCCTCTTTCTTCCTTCTGGCGCTTTTTTTGTTGTTTGCCACCCTCTTTTCTTTTGAGTCCACCTTTTCAATTTTTCTTAGAAATTTTACATTCCTCCTAAAACGCGAGGGGCCATCCTAGCCTGAGAGGCATTAATGTCCCTAATACCTTGATTTGTGTGTCAAATGTTCAAAGTGTCTGAAAGGACACTATTTATGCACCACCCCTTTCTTCTAAACTGACCATCCATTTTTCCATTGTGTTTGTCATCATTTTCGCCCATAGGTGTCTACATATTTCTTTGACACATTTATTAGGCCATAAATGCATCAAAGAGGGGGTAAAATGTAAACACAAAAAATTGACCCACCCAGATGAGTCATTTTTCCTTAGGTTTCTTTGTGAGGTTCTCAAACTTGCTAGGAGCAAGTTTGGCCCCTTTTTTCTTGTGTTTTGCCTTGCTTTTTTTGACCTTGACCGAATTTGTGCCTAATAATTTACGAGACGTGGATCGACAAATTTAGGGTTTTTCTTCAAAAACCTAAATTTTAAGTTGACCCTTTTGGGACGTCGACCTAATCAAGGTTAAGTTTCATTTTTCCCATATTTTAGCCCTCCAAACCCTTTATAAATAAAGGTATTGGATCCCTTTTTTCTAGAAATTACCTAGTGAAAACCAGTTATGTTCTTGAGATTACAAGCTAGCAACTGAAAAAGTTCATGCAAAATTAGAGTTCTCTTGTCTTCTGGTGCTCTTAGTGCTTTGGTGTTCTATTTTTGGTGTGTTCCTTGTGATTTTACAAGTGGATATGACCTTGGCAATAATTTGTCTTCTTGAGGGAGGAGAGGTCTTCCACCTTTGCTCTTGCTTCTTCCACGAGATCACCAGGTTGTTTCTTTGCATCCATTAGTTCGCACATTCATCCTAGTTTATGTTTTGTTGCATTTTGGTCTTTGTTTTAGGGTTTTAAACCCTCTTGTGCGATTGTGTGCCCCGTTTGCAATAGGGTGCGAATTTGGAAAAAGCCCTACTTTTTGCTTATCGAGCATTTTGTGTCCATTCCGACTCTGTTACCTAATTCACGTTTGATATCCTACAGGGCACATATACGATCAAGTCAGGTTTTGGGGTGATTGTTCATCCTAAAACCTTAGGGTTTCATTTTGCATACCCTCTACATTTTGTTTCATATTTGTTTTGCATTCTATTCTAACTGTAATCATTTTGTTTTGCTTGCATTTCATAGTAGCTTGGGGGTAATTATTTGTTCCCAAACCCTAGTTTTCAAAATTGTCTTCTTGTTCAAACTTTGTATCCATTATGTTTACATATTCATTTGTTGTTCTATGCTATCATATTATGTTGTGTTTGTTCCAAAGGTCAAAGCTCATTTTTATTATGAATGGTCAGCTAAAAGGACCTAGGGGGCTTGATTGTTGCACCTCCAAACTTAGTCTTACAACAGCCTAAGCAGACCCCCAAACACTAACCATATTTTTTAGAGTTTTTGTGAAGCTATTTTGCAGATTTGAAGTTGTGGGATATTCTAGATGCAAGACAAAGCTTGTATCAAAAACCATATTAGATAAGAGCCTTTGGTAAAGTTGTTAGGTTGTGTGTTGTTTACTTTTGTTCACACCTAGGTTATAAAAATAAAATGAAAACAATCTATTGCTTCCTAAGCATTTAAAACGAAAAGGCATATAGTTTTGCATCTAGGGTTTAGTCTTGTTTGTGCATTTCACTTGGTCCCTTGCTCAAAGAAAAATATTTTATTTCTTGCAACTTAGGGTTAGAGATCATTGAATCAAAGAATCATACTAGGGTTAGATATTGTCTTTTTACATCTTGTGTGTTTTGCATTGTTCTTTCATTTCCATAATTTAGCATAGAAAGACCAAACATAGGTGATTGTTTAATTGACACATTTAACATTTCCACCCCAGACTTGGAGCGATTCCTAAAATTATTCCTCGTGAACCTGTTTCTTTGTGTCCTTGAGTGTAGAGAATATAACAACCACTACAGTCACCTCAGCTTCTAGTGGATCTAGTCGAGATATGCGATGTGCAATTTTTCCCTCTATAGTTAGGTTTACCACACTTGATCCTCTTAGTTTACCACCTCTCTTCAACAAGTTTGATGGCTTCTCTAGTTGATTAACAAACAATTTCAACATTCAAGTGTAGGATTGAACAAACTTCATCCCACTTTGCTTTATTCTATAAATTTTTTAATGACCTTATCTTCATTGTGTAACAATTTAAATTCATTCTTGAAGACCTCACAACTCCTTCCAGATTAGGTACTTGCCCTCTAGGAATGTCATATACTAGTTTATTGTGGTTCAATGCAATGTCCCAAGATATAGCCTCCAATCTACCTCATTCATTTTTTTATTGGTAATCCAAATCATGATGCAACTTTTCCAATGTTTGAATGGGTCTTCTCTTTCACCACCATGAAAACTGAGAACCCATACATTAGTTGTTTTGCTAACCAATTGATTCAGCAACAATCACTCCTATGGCAAACTCACATCATGCACACTGTTAAATGCACCAACATGCACTTTGATATCATGTTAGACTTCATCATGCACATAATTGAATGCACTAAACTATAGTTTCTCATGTCAAACTCTTATCTCGTGTTATCGAATACACAATTATGTGTTTGATCTAATGTTGGAATCTTGTTCCATGCATTGTTGGATGCACAACGCATGTTAATCACATCTAAGAGTATCATCCTTTCTTGTCAAATCAGAATTTTGTCTTTATATTTGTTATTATTTGGACCATTGTCTACATTGGCAAAAAATCTACATTGCTATCAATTTATGTTTCCCATCTTTCCTCATCTTGAAGAGGAAGAGGTATGAGTGGATTATGATGCTTGTCAACCATACTTTACTCTTCCCATTATCGTTGCTTATATTTCAAAGCGAGATGCTCTTTGTAATTGTGTCACTAACTTCAACTCAACTATGTGCAAGGGATGACACCAAGATATGGCATGTGGGAGTATTCTAGTCATGCATATACCTAAACGAGGCAACATGCTACAAAACAATTCCATATATAATAAAGAACAATGAGAAAAACTCATAGATACATGTAAATACATAGGATGTATACTCCATATTCCAATCATTTGCATTAGATTAGGGTTTGGTCAAGCTTACAATATTCCTATAATCACTGCACCTTGATCATAATCTGACAACCAACTACATACTCTATGCTATTATAGACCACACAACTACATCTCTCTCTCTCTCTCTCTCTCTCTCTCTCACACACACACACTTCAACAAAGATAGAGCATACATTTAGGTATCACAAGAATTGGTGTGCAACTGCCAACTACCATATGTACCTAACTACATGTGCACATAAAAACATAAAACACACCCCATAACACATGACGTGCTAATCATTACATTATTCATTACATTTAACATAACATATGATACACTGTACAACACGACATATGACATGATATAACAACACCAATAGTTGATGCACTCATGTGGACACGAAAATTTGACCCACCCAGATGAGTCATTTTCCTTGGATTTTCCTTCGAGAGGTTCTCAAACTTGCAAGGAGCAATTTTTCCCATTTTTCTTGTGTTTTGCCTTGCTTTTGTTAACCTCAACCGAATCCACACATGGTAAATTACGGGGTGTGAATTCAAGAAATTTAGGGTTTTTCTTCAAAAACCTAATTTTTAGGCCAACCCTTTTGGGGCATCGGCCTAATCAAGGTTAACTTTCATTTTTCTTGCCTTTTAGCTGTTAGGATCCCATATCCTAACATTTCCTTATTATTAACAATATTGTAATTAATTTAATTATTAATAGTATAATTAATAATATAATTAATATTATATTATTAATTATTAATAGTATGATTAATTATATTATTAAATTATTAATAATATAATTAATTATTATGTGAACCGTCATATTGAGCGGACGTAGGATTAGGGTTAGGGTAGATATAAATGTGTGAAGGAGTAATATTGTAAATCATCCATGAAATATATAATATATGATTTATTAAATCATTGAAGGGACTTCTCGACAATTCAAAAGCGATTCTTTTAGATTTAGGTTATTTATTATTTATTTATCATTTTATGTGCTAGGAACCCTAGGTTCCTACCATTTGGTATCAGAGCCATGTGGGACCCAACCATGTGGGATTTGCTCAAGGAACTTCATCAAATAACTTTTCTGTGTGAGTATCAAACTCGATTTGAGGATATCACCAAACATAACACAGGGTTGGATGAATCAATTCTCATCAATAGATTCATTAGTGGATTGAAAGAGGAAATTAGAATGGAGGTGACAAGGTTCAATCCCTATACCATGATGCAAACCTATGGATTGGCCAAGTTAGCCGAAGATAAACCCAATGTTCAACATCGAATAATAATAAGAATAAGAATCATAGATTCCAAGGAGGGAGCCCCCTATAGCGGCAAAGCAATTACAAGGGAACCCCCTTTGAGTGGCTTGCGATTAAATTTTACATTAATTTATTAATATTTTTCTAGTAAGACCTTGGGGTCTTACCATTTGGTATCAGTTAGACCTTGTACAGTTTTATATGAGGTGTCCTCACTTCTGACATTTGCACTTTATGATTGATTTTTCATCAAATTCATATTTTAATCGTCCTTCACCTCTACCTCCTACAAGTTTATTCCTTGATTGTGGTTGTCTTCTTTCTTGGCGATTATTCCAGTATCCGCCACTTGTCTCTCCATGTCCTCTCTTCGAAGTGCTAGGCTTCTCCTCTTTCTTCTCCTCCTACACCATCATTGTCTAGTGCCAAGCACTTCTTAGATTGAACGGACAATCTGCAATAACATGACCTGCAATTTCACAGATATTCAATATGCTTTATTTGGGAAATTCGCTTGGTGTATCCTAATTTGTAATCAAAACACCAAATGATCTTTTCTTTCTTCTTTTCAACCTTCATGGCATTTATCATTCTTTCTAGGTATTTTAGCATGGCATGGATTTTTGCACTGATTATCAGAATCATTATCGTGCTCATGGCTCATACTTACTCTAGATGTTGCTATCTTCATCTTGCTTTCGAGGTTTAATGCACAATCAAATGCTTCCTAGTAAGTGGTTGGTGAAACCACTTTCATCTTTTTATATCAGAATCATCATCGTGTTCATGGCTCATACTTGCTCCGACTATTGCTATCTTCATCTCGCTTTCCAGGTTTAATGCACAATCAAATGCTTCCTAGTAAGTGGTTGGTGAAACTACTTTCATATTTTTATATTGTGGCAACACCCTATCTAAGAACCATCACTTTTGTAGCCCCTCAACCCACTTTGCCTTCATCTTCCTGATGAGTTCTTTTAGATGATGATTATAAGATTTAATATTTTTGTCCTTTTTTTCTTTATCGAATATATATCTCCAATAATATCTATATCATCTTGAAGAAATCGAAACTCCATGTTGAATTCGGTTTTTAATTTAGTCCAATCTATGAAGGGTTCTCCCTTTAAATGCCAATCAATGGCTACTCTTATCATTGTTGGGAACAATCTTAGAGATGCATCTTGATAAGTTACTCCATTAGCCTTCCATAGCATTTCACATGTTCTAGTATGGCATTCAAGATCCTCCTTCATGTCTCCTATGAATTTTGATTACTTGCCTCTAGCTACAACAATATTCGCTATTTATGGTGATTGTTCATTGTTCTCTTCTCCACTCAATGAACCTTTCATTGATGTTTGATCATTTGTAAACAATCTTTGGTTGCTTCTTGGTGCGCTTATGCTCCGCGATCTCCTTCACAAATATACAAGTGTCAGCTCTAGTCTTTCAAGCACTCTCGCCCACGGTTTTCCTTGTGCTTAACTTCCATCCTATGCAACTTTAGGCACTTTCCCCTACACTTGTGCTGAAGTCACCAATTGCTTTGCCTTGTCTTGCACATGATCCACGTTGACACTTCCACCACCACTTGCGTTAAAGTCCACCTTGGCCCGATATTTGTTTGCACATTGCGTCTCCACTTGCACGTCATCCTCTATAGTCAAAAATAATGGTTGCCACTTTCTTCACCTCCTTCATCCAAACTTCCCTCCTCCTGAGGGTTCCACATGCACTCCACTTCTAGCGTGCATATTTCCTTGCAAGCAAACTTCGTCAATACTCCAATGTTAACATGCGAATCTTCCTCACTGACATGTAGCTCCTCACTGCAAAGTCCGACGATGCACCCTGTTTAATGCGCTATCAGGTGGGGACTAACAAGATAGTGTAAAAAAAATTATAAGTGTCCCGTCCGACTTCGCAAATTTTCCTTGCGTTGCCCGACTGTGCACACCAAAATGTGTGCACTTCGACGGGCGCGTCTCAGGGGCATGTGATGATTTGAAATTTTTTCTAAGTGTGAGGTCCTCCTAAGAGCGGGGTTTCATAGTGCGCAATCGGACGATGCCCATGAGCACACTTGGTTGAGGAAATAAAATAAACCACAAGCTTTACTTAGGGTTTCCAGCACGTTTGTCGATTCAAAATGCCCTGAAATGTGTGCCCAATTGGCGGCAATGACGTCATTAAAGGCACGAGTTTTGAGATGCTTAAGGAATGATTGCGCAGTTTTTGAAGTGGGTTTCATAAATGAAAAGCGCACCCGGGCCCAATGATGTACAAGTTACACTTTCCAACAGAGGATCCCACGTGTAGCCGTCGAGGAATAACGGTGCTACTCACCCACTTCGAGCAACCAACTTTAAATTCGCCAGATGCCATTAATGCTGCTTTTACCTAGTTGTAGAAAAGGTGTTTTACTTGCTCAGTAATATCGGTATTGTTAAAAGGAATTCGAGTTACACTATGAAATAAGAAAAATCATGAATTTTACCAGGTTTAGCTATAAATTCTGGTAACTCTCGACGCCATGAGTGGGAACCGAGCATAGCAAAAGGAAAAGCACCCATGCAAGCGAAGTTTATCTCGTCAGAAGAAGCATCCAAGGAGCAGACTGTCTCGAGCGCTCATGAAAGCGAAGCGCCAAAGGAAAAAAGGGGAAGAACCAAGGCGAGAAGTGCTAGGAGGCAGGGTCCTCCCCCGTTGCCCGTAGACCATCTAGCCAAATACAAAGACAGTGATTATTCAATTAGCCTTATAGACCTTCGGCTTTCTTTAAAATATTGGTCCAACAAAGTTTCATCAACCACAGAACACGAGCGGCTGCCACTTGTCAGAGTATTTATCATATAAGACAGAAAAGTCATCATCAACGGACAATGTCTTTTTCTCTGATTTCTTGTGTCGCGTACGACACCTCATTATCCAACATTCCATGATTTTGTCTTTTGCCCAGCCAAGCAGTGCCACCTTTGCGAGCAGTCTTCTGAAGCCATCTGATCCCACTTTGTGATCTTCATTGTGCTCGGGATTGTAGTCTACTTCTACATAGTAAAATTCTTGCCATGGTGGCCATGACTGCATCTGCTCAATGTGCCATTCTAGGTATGCTTCCGTCTTATTACACCTTTTTGACATGATTTCCTTTCGTGGGCAACTGTGCACGAACTTTCCTCTTACCCCAATAGGGTCATACTTCCAGCGTTGCGACAACTGCACCAGGCCAATGCTAAGGAGGGTTCGCTCTAGATATACATGTTGCCCAACCTCATGAACCTCGACATCGCCCAAGGTGAAGGGATAGGTGAAGAGAGGGCTTTTATTTTTTCCTTGGCCATACTCTTCCTCCATGCAATCCATTTGTCGTGCTGCCTCGAGGCCAAAGTGGTATTCTGTACAGAAATACGACAGCAAAAATGGTTTCCCCTTAAATCCAAAAATTCTAATGACGACGCCCTAAGTCAACCGGAAGGTATCCCCAAATTGGTTCTTTGACAAGTGCCTCGTCATAGCATGAGGGTAGTGCACACGGCCATTGAAGAGAGCCAGGGCCATGCCCAAAAATTTAAAATTGAAGTCGTAATACGACTCCTTTCTATACAGCAGGTTCGTCCATTCATACATCGGCAGCAACGCGCCCTTCTCGTCCACCTTCTACACTTCAACAGTATTCATCATGTAGTGCATGTGGTATAGGCACAGCCATACAAGAAACGAACAGTGCCTGAATTCTATTATCTGTTTCTATTGCAACTTCACCAGATTGGAATGGATGGCGTAAGCCACCTAGTCTGCCCAATCGAAATAAATTGGGTGCCTTCCCCTTTTTAGGGCACTTCAGTCATAGAACTCTCCATGCAGAATGCATTTGGCGAGGGCCAGCAGATAGGGGTGCACCACCTCGTCGGTGCCGCAGCCTAGAACCCAGGCAAGTATGGTGTATATGTATTGGCTTTTGAACTATGCCAAGGGTATCGGGCACGATGACCACATTGAAGCTGGTAGTGGGTGTTTCAGATCTGAATTGAGGAAATCCCTCATCCACTTAGATTCGCCGCCCCTAGCAACCTGGAAGTATGCCATTAGGGTCTGGCTCGATCCCTGGTGCGAACGCTGGCTGGACACTTTCCTTGAAGAGGGTAAACATGACTCTTCCAAGGCAGTCGCAGACCTGTCGGGTATCTGGTTTATAATATACTTCGATTGACTCAACCAGCTTCGGGCAGTGGTGGACAAGAGGGCACAAGAACCAGTAAATATTCGACTTGTAAACAGTGCCAAAATGGTGCGAGGGTGAAACTTTGTTGGACCAATATTTTACAGAAAGCCACAGGTCTATAAGGCTAATTGAATAATCATAGTCTTTGTATTCAGCTAGACGGTCTACAGGCGGTGAGGGAGGACCCTGCCTCCTGGCACTTCTCACCCTGGTTCTTCCCCTTTTTTCCTTTGGCACTTCGCTCTCATGAGTGCTCGAGACAGTCTGCTCCTTGGATGCTTCTTCTGATGAGCTAAACTTCGCCTGCATGGGCGTTTTTCCTTTTGCTGCGCTCAGTTCCCAACTTATGGCGTCGAGAGTTACCAGAATTTACAGTTAAACTTGGTAAAATTTGCGATTTTTCTTCTTTCACAGCGTAGCTCGAATTCCTTTTAGCAATACTGATATTACTGAGCAAGTAAAATGCCTTTTCTACAACTAGGTAAAAGCAACATTAATGGCATCCAATGAATTTAAAGTTGGTTGCTCGAAGTGGGTGAGTAGCACTGTTATTCCTCGACGGCTGCGCATGGGATCCTCTGTTGGAAAGTGTAACTTGTACATCACTGGGCCCGGGTGCGCTTTTCATCTATGAAACCCACTTCAAAAACTGCGCAATCATTCCTTAAGCATCTCAAAACTCGTGCCTTTAATGATGTCATTGCTGCCAACTGGCACACATTTCGAGGCATTCTGACTCAACAAACGTGTTGAAAACCCTAAGTAAAGCTTGTGGTTTATTTTATTTCCTCAACCAAGTGCACTCAAAAAATGGGCGTCGTCCGATTGCGCACTATGAAACCCGTGCTCTTGGGAGGATCACACTTAGAAAAATTTTCAAATCATCACATGCACCTGAGACGCACCCGTCGAAGTGCACACATTTTGGTGTGCATAGTCGGGCAGCGCAAGGAAAAGTTGTGAAGTCGGATGGGACACTTAGAAAAAAATTTACACTATCTTGTTAGTCCCCGCCCGATGGCACATTAAACAGGGCGCATCGTCGGACTTTGCAACGAGGAGCTACATGTCAGTGAGGAAGATTCGCATGTTGACAATGGAGTATTGACGAAGTTTGCTTGCAAGGAAAAATGCACGCTAGAAGTGGAGTGCATGTGGAACCCTCAGGAGGAGGGAAGTTTGGATGAAGGAGGTGGAGAAAGTGGCAACCATTATTTTTGACAATAGAGGATGACGTGCAAGTGGAGACGCAATGTGAAAACAAATATCGGGCCAAGGTGGACTTTAACGCAAGTGGTGGTGGAAGTGTCAACGTGGATCATGTGCAAGACAAGGCAAAGCAATTGGTGACTTCAGCACAAGTGTAGGGGAAAGTGCCTAAAGTTGCGTAGGATGGGAGTTAAGCACAAGGAAAACTGTGAGCGAGAGTGCTTGAAAGACCAGAGCTGACACTTGTATATTTGTGAAGGAGATCGTGGAGCATAAGCACACCAAGAAGCAACCAAAGATTGTTTACAAATAATCAAACATCAATGAAAGGTTCATTGAGTGGAGAAGAGAACAATGAACAACCACCATAAATAGTGAATATTGTTGTAGCTAGAGGCAAGTAAAAATGCTCAAAATTCATAGGAGACATGAAGGAGGATCTTGAATGCCATACTAGAACATGCGAAATGATATGGAAGGCTAATGGAGTAACTTATCAAGATGCATCGCTAAGATTGTTCCCAACAATGATAAGAGTAACCATTGATTGGCATTTAAAGGGAGAACCCTTCATAGATTAGACTAAATTAAAAACCGAATTCAACATGGAGTTTCGATTACTTCAAGATGATATAGATATTATTGGAGATATATATTCAATAAAGCAAAAAAGGACAAAAATATTAAATCTTATAATCATCATCTAAAAGAACTCATCAGGAAGATGAAGGCAAAGTGGGTTGAGGGGCTACAAAAGCGATGGTTCTTAGATAGGGTGTTGCCACAATATAAAAATATGAAAGTAGTTTCACCAAACACTTACTAGGAAGCATTTGATTGTGCATTAAACTTGGAAAGCGAGATGAAGATAGCAACAGTCGGAGCAAGTATGAGCCATGAGCACAATGATGATTCTGATATAAAAATATGAAAGTGGTTTCACCAACCACTTACTAGGAAGCATTTGATTGTGCATTAAACCTCGAAAACGAGATGAAGATAGCAACATCTAGAGTAAGTATGGGCCATGAGCACGATAATGATTCTGATAATCAGTGCAACTATCCACGCCATGTGAAAAGACCTAGAAAGAATGATAAATGACATGAAGGTTGAAAAGAAGAAAGAAAAGATCATTTGGCATTTTGATTACAAATTAGGATACACCAAGCGAATTTCCCAAATAAAGCATATTGAATATATGTGAAATTGCAGGTCATGTTATTGCAGATTGTTCGTTCAATCTAAGAAGTGCTTGGCACTAGACAATGATGGTGTAGGGGGAGAAGAAAGAGGAGAAGCCTAGCACTTCGAAGAGAGGACATGGAGAGACAAGTGGTAGATACTAGAATAATCGCCAAGAAAGAAGACAACCACAATCAGGGAATAAACTTGTAGGAGGTGTTGGTTATGAATCTGCCATGAGGAAAGGATTTGTTGTTATTGCGCCCAGATTCGCCCACCAGATTGAAATGCCGGAAGGTAGGAATGCCTTATGTGCCAATCTCTGGAGAAGGCCGGCTCCTATGGGGGGTTGTTTAAGATAAGAGTGCAGGGAAAGAGATAAAAATGCAAAAAGAGATAAAAGTGCAGAAAGAGATTCCAAATGTGATTGGAGTTGGGTGGGGGGAATAAGCAGCATAGCAACGAATCAATCACCACTACTAACAGCATTCATCTACAAAAACACATTGAAACTACAGCTATCAACGATCCCATGTATCCTCTATCTATGCATTCCAGGAATACCTGGCCATCAAATGCTGGAGTCCAAAGTTTAGTACAACAACAAGCAATGACTAAAGAAACATGAGGAAAAAATGACAAGGAGAGGCAGCACGTAAGATAAAAGATAGTAAGCAGAGTCAAGTATATGTCTGTATTTGAGGTAAACGCATATCTACAATTTTCCCCTAGCAATATATTCCCCTTCCACCACCTTACAATGGAAAGGTGGTGGGTATTTATAGCCCAAAATTCCCCTCGATTACATTCATGGGCACGAAGTCCCAAGCAAGACAGTAGCTGACACAAGCGGCCGAGGAGCTGCTGATATTGACTTCTGTCGGGCCAGATTGTCCTTGCAGCATGGTGTCCCTGAAGGTGGTACAGCTACGTGGCAGTGCGTCGGGTCAAGTCTTCAGTCAACAGGAATGCAGGTAGGTGCGATAGATGGCACTTCACATCGGCTTAAATGATGACAAGTGATGTCGGTAGTGTAGCCCATGCTTTGTCCTTGTGCGGTCAAGTCTTGGCTCGAATCCCAAATATGGACACTTGTCGGATGTTGAAGTTTGACACACGTCTGCCTTGAAAGGCAGTTTATCCAACTTTGCTAGGAATTCGAGCACCATCTGGTTGTGCAGGAGGAAAACAGCACAGTTGGGAGGCCCTCTTGCCTTAGCAAATTTTTGAGTTGACTTCACCCAACTGCGCACTGGTCAAAGGGCGCACTCCGACTTCGCTGCGAATTTGGGCTGCGCACTGGTGCTTGGTTGTCTTCATCCTGTTCAAACTTCGCACTGGAAAATGGGCGCACTCCGACTTCGCTGTGAAGTCGGGTGTCACCCCAGCACTTGGCCATTTTTTTGCCATGTCGCTTCCCCTAGTGCACCCGAAAGCAGGGCGCAGCCCGACTTCACTACAAATTCGGGTTGCGCCCCTGACACTTAGTCAGATTTCGCACACTTTGGGTTCCCTACTACGCTCTAGCTGAGGGGCGCACTCTGACTTTGCTACGAAGTCGAGTGTCACCCCTATACTTAGAAATTTTTCAAGGTGCACCTGCTAAAGTTTTACTGGGGGAAGAAATGGGGAAAGAAGAAGAGGAAATGAAGAAAGGGAGAGAAGGATAAAGGGGAAAATGAGGAGGAGGGAAGGAAAAGAGCAACTCTTCTACAAAAACCAAAAACATTGCACCCCTATGCAAAATGTGGCAACATTCTTGGTGGCTCATGGGGTGTCAAGCTCACCTCGATGCAAAGAACCATGCCTTTATCCTTTGGGTGCAAAGGAACTTCCTTCCCCTGTCTTTTGCTGCTCTGGTTGCTTACCTTGGGGCAACTATTCTTCTTCATTTTCACTTTCACCAGTTGCCTCCTCAGTCTCGCCTTCTGAATCAGAAGGTTCTCCGCTTTCGGCCTCTAGCTTGCTGATGCGTTCGACCACAGCCTTAGCTTGATCCCAGACTACGGCTTGGAAAGGAGAGGGGTCGCTGATTTCTCTAAGTACTACATGGAATGCAACGATCGCGTGCAGGTCGATGGTGTCAAATCTTTTTCCCAACTCCTCAAGGGAAGAGTTGATTTTGTAGTACTTCACCACCATTTGAGTGACCTGCGCTTCTTGAACTGGTTCTGTCCATCCATCGATTTCGGTTGTATCTGCCTCGAAGGATAACCAGTTCTATTTTACCTGCTCAAGGGTGAGGAGTTCATCATCTCTAACATAGCTCGGACACCCGTGCTCGGATAGAACGTGAAAGGGTGCCAAGAGAATATGTCTTTCTTGTTCTAAGGTGTCCAACGCCTGCCTGGCCATTTTGATCCTTTCTATCCGAGAGAAGTAGGTGTGCAAGGTTACCCTTGCATTTGCCCACTCTGAGGCAAGATGAGACATGGGGGAGATTCAGAAGCCAAAATTTCTTCAATTCAGGATAATAAATCAAGAACTGTCAAGGATTTGACGAGGTGGGCTTGCAACCTCGTAGCAGACTTGCGTGCATCTCCTTCGCCTTGCTCTTTGAAAAGGTCATCGCTTGTGATGCTTTCTCTGTGAGCTGTGACTACGCCTGTTCCAACGAACTTTGCAGTTGTGAAATCTGCTCTAGCACTACTTTTCTCTCTTGCTCGGCTGTCTTTTGGGAGGTGGTCAGCTGAGCCTTAAGGTCTTCAACTTCTTGCTGCGTTGACCCCAACTGGGTCGTAGCCCTCGCCAAGTCTTCTTCGAGCTGCCTTGAGGTATTCTACAGCTTGTAAAAGTGCCTCCTGGGTCTCGAGATGTTTGACAAGGAAGTTGTCTTTTCTACAACGAATACCGCGGATCTCATACTCTTCATTGATATCATCAAATTTCTTCTCCTTTTTCTGAAGCTCGTAGTTCACCTCGGTCATATCACGGAGAGGCTTCTTCACTTTAGGAATCAGCTTCTCTATCGTAAGCACTCTCCGATTTAGGTCAAACTTTGTGCGTTTGATCGGGGCGGCTATCCCTTCGGCCCTTCTGTGCTTAACTCCCTGAAGGAAGGAGGCAGATCCCCCCGTGGCTCTTATTGCCAGAGGTTGGTCCTCTGTAATGCTCATGAAATCGAGGTCTTCCAACTCCTGGGTCTGTTGCGGCATCTTTCCCGTGAACAATGAAGTCGGTGGGATGCCAGAGGGGGTGGTTACCTTCGAGGGCGACCGGGTCCTAGGAGTGATAGGGGTTTGGCTAGACGGCGCTGGTAGGGTTTCAGTTGGTTGGGGTGAAGGATGTGGAGATGAGGGAGCGGCTTCAGTACTAACCGTGGGTGATGGTTCTAGGGTTTGTCTCAAGGACTGAAAAGCATTGGGATCCTGGGCAAACTAGTCAAAGGAGTGCAAGTCGCTGGACGGTGGGGTGGCTTGAGCTGCGCAGGATGCGGCCATGGATTGCCCTGATGAAGTGGGAGTTGGGGTTTTTGTAGGGCCGACGTGGACTTGGGCAAATGGCACAGAAGACGTACCTGCAGTCTCCGCCTGAGCCGATGTTGGAGGGATGGTTGCAGCCTGGACGCGTGCTTCTGGTTCGGGGCTGTTTAAAGAGACAACCTCCGACGCTGCTGTTTGCGACTGCTCCATGGCTGGTTGCTGCAGTGGTTCCTTTGGACGTCTGGTCTTCTCAACCTTTTTCCTTTTCTTTTCTCCTGACGCTGCGGTTGGTCTCGAAGGAAGCGACAATAAAGGGGCAGGCGTTGATGTCCCCACGGTAAATTTGTACCTGGGGCACGCTGGGAGGATACTTACCGCACTTGGTCCACTGGCTGGCGACGTGAATGTCTTCTCTCTTGATGGAGGGGCCTGCTCAGGAGTTGACCGTACCAAACCTTGCGTCGCTTTGGGCGCTGCTATAGAAGTAATAGGCTGCATCGGGCCCACTTGACTGCTGGAAGGAGTCACGCTGGAAGTCATCGGGGTTGACAATGACTGAGGGGTAGCCCTTCTTTTATACCTTATATTTGCACCTCGGGGAACGCAAACATGAAACTCGAAGGGCTGCCACGTGTCGACGTGTTGATCATATAGTGCCAAAAATTCATCATCAATGACAAGATTCCTCCTACTTGATTTGTCGTGTTGCATGTGACACATAATTTTCTAGCATTCAAGGATTTTGTCCTTATGCCAGTTAAGCGATGCCACCTTAGCGAGGAATTTCTTGAATCCTGCTGACTCCATTCGATGGTCCGAATTCCGTTCAGGATCGTAAGTGACCTCTTCGCAGTAAAATTCATGCCACGGTGGCCATGACTGCATCAAATGAATGCGCCAATAGAGGTCCGCACCTGTCAAGTTCCTTCTTTCTTGCATGATCTCAGGTCTCGGACAGATGTGCGTGAACTTTCCTCGGACTCCGATTGGGTCATACTTCCAGCGTTGGGGCAGCATTACCAGGCCCATCTCCAGCAGCTCCTGTTCAAGATAAACGTGCTGCCCAATTTTGAAGACTTGAATATTGGCCCAGGTCATAGGATATTTGAATATGTGACCACTTTTCTTTCCCTGGCCAAATTCCTCTTCGACGTAGTCCATTTGCCATGCCACCTCCATCCGGAACTGATGGTCTATGCAGAAGTAGGGCAGCAAACATGATTTTCCCTTGAATCCATAGATTCGAACAACAATACCCTAGGTCAGCCTAAAGGTATCTCCAAGCTCATTGTCTATCAGATGCTTTGTCATAGCCACTGGTGGTCGAGTCGCGCCATGGTTGAACAGTCCCACTGCTTGGCCCAGAAAACTAACATTAAACTCGTAGAACGAGCCCTTTTGATATAGGGACTCAATCCATTCATACACGGGGAGGGGCTCTCCTCTTTTGTTCACCTTCCTCAGGTTAGGGACGTTCATCCGGTAATGCATATGGTATAGGCATAGCCATGTGAGGAATGAGAAAAACCAAAAGTCCGTTGACTGCTTCTGCTGCAGTCTCACCAGGCTCGCATGAATTGCATAGGCCAACCAGTCCACCCAGTCGTAGAAGATTGGGCGCTTCTCGCTCTTTTGCGCTGTGGAGTCGTAGAACTCCCCATGTAGGATGAACTCGGCCATCGCCAGCTGAAATGGTCATACCACTCTGTCTGAGTCATAGCCGAGGACCCACGCTAGGATGATATAGATGTATCTGTTCTCGAATCGGTCCAGCGGTATGGGGCCAGTTGGCCATTGCCCAGGGTTTAGCGAAGTCTTTAGCTCTGAGTTAAGAAACTCTCATCCGCTTCATCTGCAAAAATATGGCAGTCTGTTCTTCGATGCTCACCCTTCTGACAATTACGTCTGGGCTGTACTGAAGCCCTGGGGCGAACGTCGGCTGGATGCTCTCTCGGAAGAGAGTGAACAACACCCTTCCTCTGTTATCGCATATCTGCCACGCAGCTGGTTTATAATATTCGGCAATCACCTCAACCAGCTCCGGACACCAGTGAGTCGGAGGGCACAGGAACCAGTGAAGATTTGAATTATATGCAGCTCCGAGGTGGTGAGAAGGTGGAACCTTACCCACCCACTTTGCGATAGTCAGGCGCAGCTTCGTGATACTGATGTAAAATGAACCATCTTTGTACTCGAACAGACGATTGATCGGTGGTGATGGAGTTTGGCCAGCTACGCGCCTCTTTGTTTTGGATTTTTCTTTCTTGCCCTTCCGGGGCGCTCGTGCTCTCATGGTCACTGGACTCGGGAGACTTGTCGCCTTCGCACGTTTCTACACTTGATTGCGTCTGTATGGGTTCTTTTCCTCTATCCATCCTTGTTGGAACAATCAGACCGGGACAAATACTTTTGAGCTTGTCAAGCTTACTCTCTACAGTCCGGGAGTCAGCTTCAAACTTATGAATTTTTTGGTCGTGCCAGGGTTCTTTTGTAGACAGTGGCTGCTCATTAATGGCGCAAAGGAGGGAGTTAGGGTAGTTTGCTTTGGGTTGGTGGAGGCGTTATGATATTGGCGGTTGTGCATGGGCCTTTTTTTGAAAAACATGATTTATTAGCCGTTAGCCCCAAAAAATGTGCCTTACCCTTTAAATGTGACATCATTGGTAATCGTGTAATCATTTAAAGCCTCTTGACTGTCATGTCATCGCTGATGTTGTTGCCACCATTGGGCACACTTTTCAAAGAACATAACCCAATTTAACCTTATGCCAAGTTTTGCCCTGGGCCCGCACTTGTGATTTTTTCATTTTGTGTGGTGAGCTGTTCGGACTTCGCCCAAAATTCGGGGCGCAGTCGGACTTCACATTGAAAACGGGTGCAAGTCAAACTTTGCCCAAAAAATAGGCGTAGTCGGACTTCGCTCAAAATTTGGCGAACTTCGGATTTTACACTTAGGCGCTTTCAGCTCCTTTTGTCGAATCACCCATGGTGCGCCCGAGAGTGGGGGCACACTCGAACTTCACTCAAAAAATGGGTGCAGTCTGACTTCGTGCAGAAAACGGGGCGCGCTCCGATTCTTGGCGTTTCTTTGTAGCCTTCCGCCTGATTGCGCCCTTTGGAGGGGGCACAACCCGACTTCGCTGTGAAGTCGGGTTGGGCAGCTAGTCTTGGACACTTTAGCCTTTTCTTTGACTACCTTCTTCCCTACTTCGCCCCATTTGGTGAGCACTGCCCGACTTCGCTGCGAAGTCGGGGAATTGCCTCAAACTTGGGCTACTTGAAATAAAACTAAAAACTAAAATATTTACATGCTAAAACTTGAAATACAAAAAAAAGGGAAATCTATACAAGGAAGGGCCCCTTCGGGCACCTTCAGTGGTGGTACAATTTTAGGTGGAACCCATTAACGGGAATGGGGAGAGGATGTCCCTCCATGTCTCGAAGCATGTATGCATTGAACTGGTTCACCTGGGCAATATGATAGGGACCCTCCCAGAGGACATCAAAATTTCCATGGTTGTCGGGTTTGGCCTTGAACGAGTCCCACTTAAGCACCAAGTCCCCGATTTTGAAAACTCGGGATGTGGTGCCTTTTGCGAACTAGCCATGGGTTGCTTCAGCATGTTTCGTGAAGGCCTAGTACGCTTTTTCTCTCTCTTCCTCCAACTGCGACAATTGGCAAAGTCTGTCCTCCACCGGGTCTCCGCTACCTTTCTCCTCATCGAGCATCCAAAGAGCGGGTATCTCAAGGTGAGTCAGCAAGACAACTTCTTTGTGGTACACGAGCACGTAGGGGGACATTTTGATGGACTTCTTGAATGAGATTCGGTCCACCCATAGCGCCCGATTTAGGAGTAGGTGCCAAGTCCTCTTGTTATTCTCCACTGTCCTTCGAATGATTTTTAGTAGATTCTTGTTGGTGGACTTGGCGAGACCATTCCCCTACGGGTAGTAGTTGGAAGACATCTTGTGATAGATGCCAAATTTGTTGGTGTACTCCATGAGTACTGCGCCTGTGAACCCCGGACCATTGTCCATCACTATCGACTCAGGGACCCCAAAACGGGTAATCAGACTCTCAAGGAATCTGATGACCGTCTCTTGGTCGGCGTTCTTCGTGGGGATCGCTTCTGCCCACCGTGTGAAGTAATCGATGGCGGTTAAGATAAAATTGTGGCCCGCTATAGAGTTTGGAAAAATCACCCAGATGAAATCCAAACCCCATTGCTGAAATGGAGCCTCGACTTGGAACGGTTGAAGGGGTAAGGGTGATTTTCTATTTTTGCCAACAAATCTCTGGCATTGATCACACTTGGAACAGACCGCATGAGCATCTGTGAATAGAGTGGGCCAGTAGTACCCGACTATGATTATTTTCAAGGTCGTGGGCCTTGCGGAATGATGACCCCCAGGCATCCCGGAGTGAAATTCTCTAAGGACCCTGGACTGGTATGCTTTTCTGACGCACCGCAATAGGATGTCGTCGATGTTTTTAAAGTAAATCCCCTCGAGGTGAAGAGTGTACTTCAAAGCACCTAATCGAAACCTCCTTCTTTGTGAGGCATTCATGTGGTCTGGACATCTTTCGATGTAGAAGTATCTCACCAGTTCATCTGTCCAGTCGCACTCCTCGGGTAAGGAGTTGGCTAGGTTGATGCGTGTTGCTGGATCCTCCCACTCGCAGGCGGCTATCTCGGCTACTACGCTTCGGGCTAGCTCCTGGCACAAGGCTCGGCCTCTAACTAGCTTGGTTGGCCGCACTTTGATGTCAAACTCCTGGATTTTTGCAATCCATCCCGCTCTCTTGTGACCCGAATCTCCTTGAATGATGAAGCTTCGGACATCCGGGTGGATCACAAAGACAGTGATCTTGCTCAGGGAGACAAAGTGTCTAAACTTACGGAGAGATTTCATGACGGCGTGAACCTATCGCTCTATAAAGTTGTACTTCTCTTCGTGCGGCTAGATTACTTGGCTCAGGAACGCAATAGGGCGCTCCTCGCCATCATCTCCCTTTTGGGTCAGAACTGTGACGTAGCTCTCTGGTTCTCCCACCGCGTATAGGATGAAATCCTTGGAGTAGTCCGGGTTTATCAACACCGACGCTTGTGCAATGCGAGCTTTGATCTCCTCGAAGGCTTGCCCCCTTTCTTCAGTCCATAAGAACTCAATATTCTTTTTCAGCAACTTGACCATGGGCTTGATTACCTATGCGAAGTCCGGGATGAACTTTCGCACGAAGTTGATTTGGTCGAAGAAGGACTACAGCCCTTTTTTGTCAATTGGGGGGCAAGCGAAGGAGGGCCTCTGCTCTATCAGGGTCTATGGCTAGGCCTTTTTCTGAGATGACATACCCCAACAACTTTCCTTCTTTTACCATGCAAAGATGGACTTCTTCGGGTTTATGGAGATGCTGAATGCGCGACACCTTTCAAATATTTGTCGTAGGTGGGGAACATGATCTTCTCGCTTGTGAGAGAAAACAGTCATGTCATCCAAGTAGATGACAATCACTTTGTTAAGCAGCTCTCGGAAGGCCAGGTCCATGGCTCTTTGGAATGTGGTGCCAACATTGGATAAGCCGAAAGGCATGCGCTGATAGGCGAATGTTCCCCATTTGGTGGTGAATGCCATCTTATGCTGGTCCTCATCCTTGACCCATATCTGGTTGTAGCCAGAAAAACTATCTAAGAGGGAAAATATTTGGGCTCCAACAACTATATGGAGGATATGATCAATTTGGGGCAGCGGGTAATGGTCCTTGAGGGAGGCCTGATTCAGATTTCTAAAGTCCACACAGAGACGAATGTCTCCGTTCTTCTTCCTCACAGGAACCAAGTTCACAACCCAGGATGAATGCTTGATGGGGTAGATGATCTTGGCCTCCAGCATCTTCAAGAGCTTGGCCTTCATCATGGCCTCGATTTTTGGATTGATGGCCCTCTGTTTTTGTCGGAATGGCTTGGTGCCATCTTCTAGCTCAATGGTATGCTGAATTATTTCTCTATCATACCCCTTCAATTCCTGGTAGCTCTAGGCTATTATGTCCGGGAACTCTCGAAATAATGCTCTGATCTGCTCGAGTTCCTCTATGGTGCAGTCTGTCCCGACCTTGATCGATTTACCGGGTTCCAGCTCCAGGTCGGCATACTGCTTTGGGTCTACTTTGATCCGGTGAGATATGGCTATGTCGTTTTGATAAAATAGACTCTCGAGAGTAATCAGTCCTTTTGGGACATGATTATTCTTTAACTGTATTAACCCCTCATATTGCTTGTCATCAGGGTCTCTACCTTCGATTGAATAGGCTTCATTTACCAAAAATATGATGATCTCCTCGTCACAACTAAACACCTGCCAGTGGGTGTCCTTATCAGGCACAGAAGGCCTATAAATAGTATGAACCAACTTCGGCTTCTGGATAGTGTCATCAACCGAAATGTACTTGGCTCCAACAAATGCCAGAATGTCTGCATGCTTGTTTTTCTCTCATGAAATAGCCTTGACATTCAACGAGTCAAAAGACTCCATCAGATCCCAGACCCGATTCCGGGAGGCCTTGAGATAGTGCTTTTTGGAGGCGCACTTGTTCGTGACCTGGTGGCACACCAGTTTTGAATCTCCGTAGATCTGCAGATGTTTAATCCCTAGTCTCTCCGCCTTTCACAAACCCAAGAATAGGGCTTCGTACTCCACCGCATTGTTTGTACAGCTCCAGGCCAGCCTGTAAGTGTAATCCTTCTGGATCCCGGTTGGGGAAACCAAAAGTACTCCCACACTAGTGCCATTTTTGCATCATGCACCATCAAAGAAAAGCTTCCACAACTTTTTAGGTGCTGGTCCCACTTCTCTCTTGGCTGACTTGTCAAGCCTTTCAGGCTGAACAATGGTGTAACAACCTTGCTTAGTTTCTATTACGGCGTTGAAGTCCCGCAAGGAGAATTCATCTTCTACTTGCAGCTACTCGAGAGCTTGCTCCATCATGTCCACTGTTACCAGTTCTTCCTCCGACAGCTGAATCATGCAATCCTTAGGCTCTTCTCCAGGTATCTTCTCTACCAAGTAAGTGGAAGGCTTCTCATTGAAAATATTCAATCTCCTTCCCTTGAAGGGCACTTCCATATGTGAGTAGTCCAGAGACAAATACCCTCCCAACTTCATCGTGAACTCCCTGGAGAGGCACATGCCGAAGTAGGGTTCCAAGTCAACGACCACAATTCTGGAGGAGGAGATGTCGAGAGCTTTGTGCAGCCGCAATGGGGATGTCTTTTTGAAGTCTTGCGGGGTGTGTTAGTTGCGCGCCTTGGTCTCCTTGTGTCTCCTCGTTTCGTAGCGGCTCTGATTGTGGAGCACCTCCCCATGCGTTGTGTCTTGTCCCTTGCTTATTATGGGAGGTGTCTTCTTCCTGTCTTGGTTGCACTGACGTTCCGTTCTTCTAATCTTTAGAGATTCTTGGAGTACGAGGGTGAGAGCTCGTCTGCTTTCTGGGGGTCTCTTTAGTTCTATATACTTAGCCGGGTGTTGCTCCTGGTTCTTCGCCGGCTCCTTCGGGTTTGGGTCCGTCTCTTGGCGAGCGGATATCTGCCTTTCCCGAGCAGGAAGTGCTAGGAAACGCGGAGGACAAGGAGGTGGATAATGAATCTATGGTGGGCCGTAAGGGTTTACGATCGGCGCCGGGTTCCATTGCTGCTGGGGTTGCTGTCCTGAAGTGGACGGCTCCGAACCAGAAGCTGACGGATACTGTGATCGGGGAAAATTAGGGTAGATGGGTGGTTGTACTCTGTGTGGAAGCCTGCCGATGGAAATGATATCCATTTTAGCTTGTTGGGCAGCCTCGTACAGAGCAGGGAATGTGTTGATTCTAGCGACCTTCAGCAGCAGGCAAATGTCTGAGTTGAAAGACCTCAGGTAGTAGTAGGCGGCCTGTCCTGCTGATGGTCGGAGTTCACGAGGTACTCGTTTCCAAGACCTCGCAAACCTGATGTTGAATTCTAAAACCTCCTCTTGGGGGTGTCTTTGAATACTTTGGAATTGATGCAGCAAAGAAGAGGGGTCAGCAGACTCGTTGCATCCTTTCACGAGTCTGCCGGCTAACTATTGCCACCCTGTGATGGATCCCTCTGGCAGTGATCTCCACTAGTAGAGAAGCTTTCCCCTAAGGGAAAGGGCTAGTAGATGGGTCTTTACACTTTTGTCAGTAATGGAGTGTAGCGCAGCCAGGGCGAGAATCTCCTGGATGTGTTCATACGCCGTCTTGTCGTAGTCGTCGTACGTAGGGATAGACTTTGAGGCAGCAAGAGGCACAGCTTGTTGTCCGGCCAGGGCCAATGGCCCCGTAGAGTCCACCGCTGGGAAAATATCATCATCATCTTGCTGAGTAGCCATATCTGCCTCTGACCCGATAGTGTACTTAGTATCAAAACTGTCCGAAGACGTGGATTCTTCTTTGGCCTCAACTTCTTCAATTTTAGCCTCGGCTTCTTCTTGGATTTCTTCTTCACGAGCTTGGTAATCGGCCAGTCTGATGCACTCTCCTGGAGCGACGATGTCAATTTCATAAAGTTCAGACTGATCTCCCAAATTCCTTGCTCACCACATCCTTGTTTGCATGAAGGCATTAGGACCGGTCTCCATGGACTCAGAGAATATTCAGATAATTTGCAGAGTCGCCAGGTGCTCTAATTTTGAACAACAATGAAGCGAGCACTAGTACTTCGATTCTGTTTGGGGGCGAGAAACTACCATGTCCCACCGGTTAAGGCCAAGCAACTACCGATGCCAGGTGGAAATGGGTTGGAAATTTTCTTCTAAAATATGGTACCTTGGTCCCATCGGGCATGCCAGAGAAACTGTTGGTTACGAATCTGCCATGAGGAAAGGATTTTTTGTTAATGCGCCCAGATTCGCCCACCAGATTGAAAGGCCAGAAGGAAGGAATGCCTTCCATGCCAATATCCGGAGAAGGCCGGCTCCTATGGGGGGTTGTTTAAGATAAGAGTGTAGGAAAGAGATAAAAGGGTACAAAAAGAGATAAAAGTGCAGAAAGAGATTCCAAATGTGATTGGAGTCGGGTGGGGGGAATAAGCAGCACGGCGATGAATCAATCACCACTACTAACAACATTCATCTACAAACACACATTGAAACTACAGCTATCAGCGATCCCATGTATCCTCTATCTATGCATTCCAGGGAATACCGGCCACCAAATGTTGGAGTCCAGAGTTCAGTACAACAAGCAGCAATGACACAAGAAACATGAGGCAAAAATGACAAGGAGAGGCAGCACGCAAGATAAAAGACAATAAGTAGAGCCAAGTATATGTCTGTATTTGAGGCAAATGCATAGCTACAATTGTCCCCTAGCAATATATTCCCCTTCCACCACCTTACAATGGAAAGGTGGTGGGTATTTATAGCCCAAAATTCCCCTCGATTACATTTATGGGCACGAAGTCCCAGACAAGACAGTAGCTGACACGAGCGGCTGAGGAGTTGCTGATGCTGACTTCTATCAAGCCGGACTATCCTTGCAGCATGGTGTCCCTGAAGGCCGTACGGCCTACGTGGCGGTGCGTCGGGTCAAGTCTTCGATCCAACAGGAATGTGGGTAGGTGCGGCAGATGGCACTTCACATCGGCTTAAATGATGGCAGGTGGCGTAGATAGTGTAGCCCATGCTTTGTCCTTGCGCGGTCAAGTCTCGGCTCGAATCCCAAAGATGGACACTTGTTGGATGTTGAAGTTTGACATGCGTCTGCCTTGAAAGGCAGTTTATCCAACTTCGCCGAGATCCGGCGCTGTCGGGTTACGCAGGAGGAAAACAACGCGGTTGGGAGGCTCTTCTTACCTTAAAAATTTTTTGGGTTGACTTCACCCAACTGTGCACCGGTCAGAGGGCGCACCCCGACTTCACTGCGAAGTCGGGTTGCGCACCGGTGCTTAGCTGTCTTCATCTTGTTCAAACTTTGCACTGGAAAGGGGGCGCACTCCGACTTTGCTGCGAAGTCGGGTGTCGCCCCAACACTTGGTCGTTTTTCTGATGAGTGATTCCCTAGTTCGCCCAAGAAGCAAGGTGCAGCCCGACTTCGCTGCGAATTCGGGTTGCGCCCCTGACACTTAGTCAGATTTTGCGCACTTTGGGTTCCCTACTGCGCTCCAGCTGAGGGGCGCACTCCGACTTCGCTGCGAAGTCGGGTGTCGCCCCTACACTTAGAAACTTTTCAAGGTGCACCTGCTGAAGTTTTACTGGGGGAAGAAAGGGGGAAAGAAGAAGAGGGAATGAAGAAAGGGAGAGAAGGAGAAGGGGGAAAATGAGGAGGAGGGAAGGAAAAGAGCAGCTCTTTTGTAGAAACCAAAAACATGGCACCCCTGTGCAAAATGTGGCAACAGGAGGTAGAGGTGAAGGATGATTGAAATATGAATTTGATGAAAAATCAATCATACAATGCAAATGTCAGAAGTGAGGACACCTCGTATAAAACTGTACATACTCTATGCTATTATAGACCACACAACTACACAACTTTCTCTCTCTCTCTCTCTCACACACACACACTTCAACAAAGATAGAGCATACATTTAGGTATCACAAGAATTGGTGTGCAATTGCCAACTACCATATGTACCTAACTACATGTGCACATAAAAACATAAAACACACCCCATAACACATGATGTGCTAATCATTACATTATTCATTACATTTAACATAACATATGATACACTGTACAACACGACATATGACATGATATAACAACACCAATAGTTGATGCACTCATGTACACACGAAAAATTGACCCACCCAGATGAGTCATTTTCCTTGGGTTTTCCTAGAGGTTCTCAAACTTGCAAGGAGCAAGTTTGACCCCTTTTTCTTGTGTTTTGCCTTGCTTTTGTTAACCTCAACCGAATCCACACCTGGTAAATTACGGGGTGTGAATTCAATAAATTTAGGATTTTTCTTCAAAAACCTAATTTTTAGGCCAACCCTTTTGGGGCACCGGCTTAATCAAGGTTAACTTTCATTTTTCTTGCCTTTTAGCTCTCCAAGTCCTTGATAAATAAAGGGATTGGATCCCCTTTTTCCTCCCTAGTTCTCCAAGTGATCAAAAATTCCTCTCGCAATCAAGTTATCAAAGAGTTCATGCGAGATTAGAGTTCTCTTGTCTTCTAGTGTTTTTGATGTTTTTGTACTCTGTTGTTGGTGTGTTACGTGTGATTTTGCAAGTGGAGAAAGCCTTGACAACAATTTGTCTTCTTAGAGGAGAAGAGGTCTTCCGCCTTTACTCTTGCTTCTTCCACGAGATCACCAGGTTGTTTCTTGGCAATTATTAATTTGCTTTTTTGTCTTAGTTTGTGTTTTGTTGCATTTTCGATCTTTGTTTAGGGTTTTTAACCCTCTTATGCAAATTTGTGCCCCGTCTGCTATAGGGTGCGGATTTGGTGAAAGCTTTGCTTTTGCCCATCTGGCATCCTGCGTCCGTTTCGACATTGCTATTGAATCCGTGCTCGATGTTCTACAGGGCGCAGATTCGACCTAGCTACATTTTGGGGCAATTGTTTACCCCAAAACCCTAGGGCTTCATTTTTTGTGCCCCTTGGCATTTTGTTTTGTCTTTTTCTATGTTTATTTCTAGCTATTCTAATTTTGTTTTGTTTGCATCTCATATCAGATTAGCTTGGGTGAAATTATTTGTTCCCAAACCCTAGATTTCAAAATTGCATTCTTGTTCAAGCTTTGTATCCATTCTGTTTGCATTTCATTTGTTGTTTCATGTTGTCATATTCTGTTGTGTTTGTTCAAAATGTCAAAGCTCATTTTTATTACGAACAATCAACTAAAAGGACCTAGGGATCTTGACTGTTGCACCTCCAAGCTCAAGCTTATAATAGCCTAAGAAGGCCCCCAAACATTGACTATATTTTCTAGGTTTTTGTGAAGTTGTGGGATATTCTGGACACTAGAGCTTGGATCAAACACCGGATCAGATAAGTACCCTTGCTTAAGTAAAAAGTATTTCATTGCTTGCAACCTAGGATTGGAAATAATTGAATAAAAGAATCACACTAGTATTAAATATTGTCTTCTTGCATCTTGTGTGCTTTGCATTTTTCTTTCATTTCTATAGTTTAGCATAGAAAGACCAAAAATAGGTGATTACTTAGTCGACATATCAAACATTTCCACCCTGGACTTGAAGCGAGTCCTAAAACAATTCCTAGTGAACCCTTTTCTTTTGTCCACCGAGTGTAGAGAATATAACACACTCTCACGATCACCTCGGCTCCCAATGGATCCAGCCGAGAATCGTATGCAACAGGTTAATTTTCCCCCTCTACAACTCGTAACATTTACAATTATGTGGACGCTCATGTGTTCATGCATTCATGCACCAACTCATCCACCTATGACATACCATCATAGTTAACTTTATTTGATATGGATAGATTTGAAAGGAATTCTATTTCAAGCTATATTTAATATTTTATTATTGCTTTCAGACGGTTATTGAAGCAATTTTAAACTAATCACCCTAGTTCATGCACTCACCACATTTACAATTACATGGATGCTCATGTGTTCATGCATTCATGCACCAACTCATCCACCTATGGCATACCATCATAGTTAACTTTATTTGATGTGGATAAATTTGAAAGGGTTTCTATTTCAAACTATATTTGATATTTTATTATTGCTTTCATATGGTTATTGAAGTAATTTTAAACTAATCACCCTTATGGGAACAAAGGGATAATGACAAGGTTACTAGGGGCTCCATGTAGAGGCCTCATCCATGTCCACTAGTTGCTTGCGCCACTACTTGTCTAGTATTAGTGGACCAAACATTCAAGCATCCCACCTGACATCAAATGACTAACACACTTTGGCAAGGTGGAAGACGATGAGAGGCAATGAGGTGCACCCATGTCGGTCAACACTTAATAAGCCTAGGTAAACCAAACTTTCTAGAACTCATCTTACAATGAAATTTAGTATTGAATATTTGATACCATCTCTAGAAAATGGCAAGTGACACCCAGTGATTGGTGATAGTTCTGAAGTCAATGAATGGTCCATCTTCCAAGAACCAATTCAAAGAAAACTTTACATTAAAATAAAATAAAAAACTATCAAAAATATCAAGTTGGAAGAGAAAATGCCATAGTGAATGATAATAAAACGTATTTTACAAGTTATTATGCTCTGATGTTGCGAAAAGGCTGGATCCTCGAATACAAAATATAAGGCAGATTTTTAGAACAGAGACATGATTTTTGGCAGAAGTCAATAAGAAGAGAACCAGGAAGAAAATAAGGCTTTAATGCCAACTGGTGTGACAACAATAGTTATTTCTGAACAGGAATTCTCTGAGGTGTAATGGAGAAACAAATATTAGACAGTTTAATAATACTTAAGAGGCAGAGGTGGTGATTGATAACTTACACACCAAACAGAGGATGGTGTATAAAGAAAAATATCACAATACTCAAGTCCCATATGTGTAGGAATTACAAATCAACCAACCCCTAAGTTTTGTATACAATGTTATTAAACATGTAATATATGTTACAAGCATGACAATAACAATAAAATATCAATTACAAGGTGCTCATCAATCCAGGCTATACACCTGACACATTAGATATTACACATATATAATGAGATGCTGTAGAAGCTTCTAGTGGGACAGCTTAATACATTACGCAGGCTAGGTAAACTGTCAAGTGGCAAAATTAAAGAGACTCATAAGACTTTACAGAATCATCATCAAGAATCAGCTTGGCCCTTCTCCCCTTTTCTTTATGTTAGTTGACTATTGTGATCTTTCCTCCAATGTCAGGCTCATGTCCCATGTCCATGAATTGTCATTATGCTTGGTTAATGAGTTCTTGGCATGAAATCGTGGTGCATTAATTTCTATAGAACCTCCTAGCATGGCAACTACCTGGGACATGGAAGGACGTTGTGTGGGAGTTGCTTGTGTACATAAGAGTGCTACATGAATGGCCCTCATCATTTCTTCCAAAGAGTAGCTGGAAAGAATGTTATTATTGACCAAATCTAGAAGTCAGTTCTCTTCATACAATTGCCAAACCTGCGGTCCTGCAATTCATTGGGAACCAATAAGCGACATTGTCCTAAGAAAACACATTAAATGGCAATTTCTACTTTGATATATGCTCATATTTGGTTCTTTGTCAGATGATTTTAATTTGACAATACAAACAAGTTATGCTATAAATTAATAAATCATTGTTACCCAATCAAGAAGATAGACCCTCTCATCTGGCAAGCTCCTGTTTACATGACTTCTGCTGCTGACAACTTCGAGAGCAACTACTCCAAAGCTGAAAACATCAGCTTTCTCTGTGAGATGTCCACGCAAAGCATACTCTGGAGCAGCACATATTTAAACTTATGTTATACATTCATAAGATAAGTGTTGACACTCATTTCATGCTCTGTTAGTTTCTGTGTTTTGGTGCTGAAATAAAAAAATGTAACTCGTGCAAATAAGAAATAACATGCATTTGTAATTAACTGAATCCTGTCGACTATAATGAGCTGTGCTAGACATATATTGCTTTTATCATGCTATTTCCAGTTCTACTACTGCTATGACTGGAAATCTGGAAAAGACTTATACTGATTAACCTTTCTGCATTGTGATATAGAACATTAAATTATTCTCTCTATATATATATGCACACTATTTTGCCAAACAATAAAAGAACAAAAGCAATCTCTATAGAAAATAACAAGATATAGTATCTTATATTACACTGTTCCTGCCACTCTAGTGCTGATGTGCGTCTTTTCAGCTTCATATAGCCTTGCCAAACCAAAATCAGCTATTTTTGGATTTAGATATTCATCTAGAAGAATATTATTTGGTTTTATGTCTCTATGATTCTGATTCTAGTTTTTTCATGAAGATATGCTAGTATGCAAGGCAAATATTATACTGTGTAGGCCAATCAAGGTTGAGCCTAGAGTTATCAGAGCCTGCAGTTTAAAATAAGAAATAATAAAAGTAAATATTTCTATATAAGAATAAAAATGGATTCCTGAGGTTACAGTTTAGCATTAAAGAAATATAAGATTGTACCAAATAAAGCACGATCCAAACTGTTGTTGGGCAAATATTCATAAACCAGGAGATGCTCTTCTTCCTCCACACAACAACCATAGAGTCTGACAAGATTACGATGTTGCACAACAGATATTGTAGCAACTTCATTTAAGAATTCTCGTTTTCCTTGACTGGACCTGGATGGCAGTTTCTTTACTGCTACAAGATTTCCATCTTGTACCCTAAAATTGAAAAATCATCCAATGTAACAAACATGTCAAAATTTTCTTTTTTGATTTATCCATTTCATGCACTCAAAATGCAAATCATATTTTAAGTATAACAGGGTCCATTTCAATGTACCTTGTAAACAGCTCCAAACCCATCCTCTCCTATCTTATTTTCAATATCAAAGTCTTTTGTAGCTGTTTTCAGTTCTGTTAAACTAAAAATATGTGGTTTTCCATTAATATTCTTTAAGTCTGAAAAAACAAAACAGAATATAACAGTAAGGTCCATGTTCAAGGAAATTCATTTATCAATACTTTTTTGACTTACAAAAAATATGGTCAAAGTAAATGTTGGCCACGAATCCGCCATCTAGCAAGGTCTTTGTTTGGTCGATGCGCCCTAGACCCGGGCCAACATTGAAAGGCCGGCAAGAAGAGATGCCTGCCGTGCCAATCTCCGGAAAAGGCCGGTTTCCTATACTAAACTACTTGATTTTTTGAAGATAAAAGTGTAGGAAAGAAATAAAAGAGCTAAAGGAATTGAAAGAAATGTAAATGACAGGTAGTTACAGTGGGATAGAATGAGCAGCACGATTATTCACTCACACTTTGTAGCAGCAGTAATCAAATTAAATCTAAAAGTAACACAGCATTTGTTTCCCCATGTATCCTCTGGAAGAATTCCAGGATTCACTCAATTTCCAATGCCCTAATTCAGGATTCAGAGTTACAGCAATCAGAAAAATAAATGAATCTAACAGAAAAACCAGCCACAGGCAACATAAAAAGAAACTAGTACTGTGTTTCCTCCCCCAATGTACTTTTCAACAGACTTCCAGGACCCACTTAATTTCCAATGCCCAATTCAGGATTCAGAGTTAAAGCAAGCAGAAATATAAATGAATTCAGCAGAAAAGCCTGCAGCAGAAGGCAGCATGCAAAAGAGGAATGCAGTCCAAAGTTATCTCAAATACCAAAGCAGAGCAATTCTCTAGCAAAAGTTTCTTCCCCTGGGGAAAGAACAAGCAGCACGATTACAAACTAATACCCAAACTAACAGCTATCAACCCAAAACATGCACCAGAAACCAACCCTGCTACTCTTCCCTATGTATCCTTCAACAAAGATTTCAGATTCACTTAACTTCCAATGCCCAATTCAATATTCAGAGTTAAAGCAAGCAAAAATATAAATGAATATATCAGAAAAACTTGCAACAGGCAGCATAAAAAGAAGAGACAGAATTGGAGCCAAAGATGCCTTAGATTGATGCAAACATTTGAGTACAGTAGCTCTCTAGCAATATGTTCCCCCCCTTTACAATGGACAGCAAACTGCCTTATATAGCAGAGTTTTCCCCCCCAATTACATCAAAGCTCAAATCCCAAAACTACCAGAGCAATCGGGATATGACCCTTGTCGACTGTCAGTGTACTTGAAATGCGGCTCACCCGTGTTTGGAGCGGCTCCGGACTGAATTTGCAGTTGGGAGAGCATGTTCCATCAATGCAGCTGGTACGACTTGCCCTTTGGGGTTATCCTAGGGTCGGAAACTCGTTCGACATTAATACTCTTCAAGCGCCCACCTACCCTGCCTATTCACGTTTACCTGCTATTTTATCGGCGACACAAATTTCAAGAACTTTTTCTGCCTTAATCCTTGCTCTGATGCAGGACACGTGTGATGCTGTAGGGTGGAGGAGCTAACTTTGGGCAGTATGGGGAGATTGGGGGGCTGGCTGGTTGCCCAAAAGTAGAGAAATCCCAAAAGTCGCCCAAGACGAAGAGAAATCCCGAAGGTCGCCTAGGAACAGTGCAAATTTCGGGAATCGCCATAGACTGGAACGAACCGTGGGCTGAGTGCCTTAGATATTTTGCAAAGTTTTCTGGGTGAAATTTGGTCCATGCTGGCAGGTCGCTGAGAGATGGAGCGACTCCTGGGAGTAGCTGCCCCTGGGAGCGAACTCCGAGAGATGCCATAACTTAGCAATTTTCAACTTCAAATTTTAGCCCACGACTAGCAGGTCACTAGTGCAACTCTCGGGAGTAGCTAACCCTGGGAGCGAATTCCGGGATTCGCCCTACTGAGGAGCGAACCACGGGACAACCAATACTTAGCCATTTTTTATGCTGGCCCACTGGTCGTTGAAACCTGCTGCGACTCTTGGGAGTAACTGATTCTGGGAGTGAACTCCGGGAGTAGCTCTTTCTGGGAGCGAACCATGGGACAGCCCAGACTTAGCCGTTTTTTGAGTTTTTTCATGTTAGCCCACTGGTTGCTGGAACTTTCTGCGACTCCTGGGAGTAGCTATTGTTGGTTACAAATCTGCCACTTAGGAAAGGAAATTATTTTGCACCCTAGATTCGCCCAGCATATTGAAAGGCCGAAAGGAAGGGATGCCCTCCGTGCCAATCTCCGGAGAAGGCCGGCTCCTATACTAATCTAGTTTTGGGGGTTTTTAGATAAGAGTGCTGGAAAGGGATAAATGTGCAGAAAGAAATGGAAATATCATTTGTTTCAGGTGGGGAAGAACAAGCAACACAATTACAAATTTGCATCCAAACCAACAACAATCAAAACAAAGCATGTAACAGAAATTGCAGCTGTTATTCTACCCTATGTATCCTTCTGTTTAGTATTCCGGATCCAAATAATCACCAATGCTCAAATCCAGAATTCCGAATTCAAACAGACAAAAATATAAATGGACATGAAGCAGAAATACTAGCAGAAGGCAGCATAAAAGACAGAGACAAGAAGCAAAGCCCAGTATGCTTTGAATTAAGTAGAAGGTGATCCGTCACAGCAGAGTTCTCTAGCAATATGTTCCCCCCTTATTACAATCAAATGAACTGCCTTTTATAGCAGGAATTTCCCCCCAAAATACAATCATGCATGGGTCCCAAGGACCGGCAAAAGCTGTAAAAAAATTGCCTGGATGAGACCCCTGTCGGCTGTACTTGTACTTGAGATATGGTCGTTTTGAAAACTGTACATCCCCGGATAGGTTTGGTGGGTGGGAAAGCCAGGTCCGGTTGAATGCGGTAGATGAAGTAAAGTTTGTTCTTCAATGTTCATCTACCCTGTACCTTGGCAGCACACAATCTGTCACCTCCTGACAGGCACTGATCTCGAAATTTGCATGTTTGGCCCAGGTCAGAAGTCCACTGATGTAAGGGGGTACTGACCAAAGTCGCCTGCTGAAGAGAGAGCCTCCGGGAGTCACTTCCAGATGGAACGAACTTGGGAGGCAGCGACTTTGGGCGGCAGTGACTTTGAGCGACGGCGGGAGGCTCCAAACTTAGAATATTTTCATCATTTTATCTTCTTCCTCCGCCCACATTCGCTCGAAAAAGGAAGCGACAACGGGCGATGCTCCAAAAAGGAGCGACGACGGGCGGAGTGGGCGTCTTTGGGAGGCGTGAATTTGGGTGGCAGCGACTTTGGGTGACAGCGGAAGGCTCCAGAATTAGAATATTTTCATCATTTTTCTCCTCCGCGGAGATTCGCTTGAAAAATGGAGCGATGCTGAGCAACGCTCCAAAATGGAGCGACGACGGGAGTCTCTCCCAATCTGACACTTAGCCAAATTTTTATCTTTTTTGTGCCTTGGCTCTCGGTCGCTCCCTTTTCAACACTTAGTCATTTTTTGGCCTTTTCCCAGATCTGTCGAAGCTGATTTTTTGTCCCGAATTTGAGCTTCCTGGTGCTGCTTCTCGAGGCCATAACTTTTGATCCGCTGACCCGATCGCCTATTATAATATATCGTCGGAAAGCTTGCGAAAATATCTGCAATGATAAAATATCCAAAGCTCATTTCATCAATTTTATCATCCCCATTTAGGGCCCGCGAAAACCTAACACCTCTGCATGCCTTTTGTCGCATTGAAGCTCCAAATTTTATCAAAAAAATTTAATGTGGCAAAAATGCCAACATTTCTGGTGGCTCGCGGGGCATTGAGCTCACCTCAATGTGAGGACCCAGGCCTTTATCCATTGGGCAACGGAGTCATACTCGCTGTCCTCCTCTGAGTGCTCACTGACGACGGCAAACTCTTTCTCCAACTCCTCCCCTTCTGCTTCTTCCTCCTTTCCTTGGCGCCCAAAAAAGCACGAACTAAACTGAAACTTTACATACTAGACAGCCTATTTACATTATTTACACAAAAGTTTGCAACATGATTGGCATGCCGCCACCATAAACCTAGCTTCGGGTGCCTATCCAGTGAATCTGCAGTGTTCGGACCAGATCTGATTGTACTTCAGTCAATCCTTGAAGTCCGGCTGGCCTCCCAAAGTTTTCCAGGTTGCGAACATGGTGCAACGTGGCAGGTTATCATTCATGTCGGTACCCATACAATTGATGAACAATGTGGCAAGGAGATTCGCCACACGAGAGACCTCTTCCGGTACCGGTTGCGGTGATGGTTGGAGCCAATACCACCACTCTAGAGAGTCCATTGGATGCGGTATCTCGAGTATGAGTTTCTCCAACTCCTTGATGCGATAGCAGGACTCTTTCGGCGATAGGCCTTCTGCCGGGATCTCCTCAGGATTAGCCTCCTGGTGAGGCATGCTTATTGGGCTTTGGCAGAATGCTTGCATGTTATGCCTTGGGACACAAAAAGGGTGCAAAAGTGTGCCCTCTTTGCTCTCAGGTTCTGCCACTGGATCCTGTTCCTCTTCTTGGCCCGTCTCCCGATGGAAACTGCAAGCAACCATATTATTCATCGCTTGGGTGGTGTTTGCATATTCCCACTGTTGGCTTTGGACGAGATCTGCCTCTTGAGCTCCACACGACTGCATTCGAGGTCTCTGCACAGTATGAGGGGTTTGCCATGGTGAATACTGCGCAGGATAGACAGGAGCTGGAGCAGCAACTACCGAAGAAAGTGATGGAGTTTCTCCCCACTGCCACTTTCCTGAAAGGAGCAAAAGATGCTCCGCACGTATTGCTTCCTCAAATATTTGAGGGAATCTCCGTTCACTTGATAGCAGCAAGAGGAGGCTTATGTCCGGGTGGAAAGCCCGAACATAGAAGAGGCGGGCCTGGGCGAGTGTCGGCCGGATGTCCCTGTTGCCATATTTTTGCTAGGGGTACAAAATTTCAGATTTCATCAGGTTGTTGCTTCCCTCCTTCTTCACTGTTCTTTCCTCATTGTTATCTTGGTTTTTCTTGCTGCTTCTTCAAAATTTCAGTTTCCAGTCCTCAACTTTCATCGGATTTGAATGCCAGCATTGGCACAAAAAATTGTAAAATTTTGCTAAGTGTTAGCCCTTCCCCGAAATCGCTATCGCTGTCACGCGATTTTTGGCGCGAGCATGTTTTTGAGTGACTAAGGGTCATGCTTGAAAGTGGCAGATTTGCCTAAGTCCTAAGAAACCCGAAATCGTTGTCGCGCACTCCATCCGCCCGTCGCTATAACACTTTTCGAGCGACAAGGGGCATCAAGGTAAAAGAAGGCAAGCTCCAGATCGCTGTCGCAAAGGGAAAAGCTCCTCAGCGTGCAAGAGTTTCAAGCGCTTCGAAGCCTATGAGAATGCTATGAGTTGGCGCCCGGGATCGCCGTTGCTTTCAGCGACGCCCGGCGTCGCACTAGCTTTCCAGCGATTATGGGAACTGTTGCCACATTTTGCACAGGGGTGCCATGTTTTTGGTTTCTGCAAAAGAGCTGCTCTTTTCCTTCCCTCCTCATTTTCCCCTTCTCCTTCTCTCCCTTTCTTCCTCTCCCTCACAGCTTCATTCCCCCTTCTTCTTTCCCCCATTCTTCCCCCAGCAAAACTTTAGCAGGTGCACCTTGAAAAGTTTCTAAGTATAGGGGCAACACCCGACTTCACAGCGAAGTCGGAGTGCGCCCTCGCTGGACGCGTAGGGAACCCGAAGTGCGCAAAATCTAAGTGTCAGGGGCGCAACCCGACTTCGCACTGAAGTCGGGGTGCGCCCTTCTTCCTGGGCGCACT
This sequence comes from Wollemia nobilis, assembly GCA_028583015.1. Lineage (NCBI taxonomy): Eukaryota > Viridiplantae > Streptophyta > Pinopsida > Araucariales > Araucariaceae > Wollemia > Wollemia nobilis. The sequence continues at coordinate 336,211 of JAQPPZ010005545.1, read as the reverse complement.
AGGGGAATCATTCATCAGAAAAACGGCTAAGTGTTGGGGCGACACCCGACTTCCGCAAAGTCGGAGTGCGCCCCTTTCCACGCGTTTGATCAAAGGATGAAGACAGCCAAGCACCGGTGCCAACCCGACTTCGCGGCGAAGTCGGAGTGCGCCTTTGGTGCGGGGTAAAGTCAACTCTAAATTTGCCAAGGCAAGAAGGCCTTCCAACTGCGCTGTTTTCCTCCTGCGCAACCCGATAGCGCCCGGATTCCGAGCGAAGTTAGATAAGCTGCCTTTCAAGGCAGACACGTGTCAAACTTCAGCATCCGACAAGTATCCACCTTCGGGATTCGAGTCAAGATTTGACCATGCAAGGACAGAGTATGGGCTTCACTACCGACGCCAGTTGTCAACATTTAAAGCCGATGTGAAGTACCACCTGCCGCACCTACCCGCATTCTTGTTGGCCGGAGACTTGACCCAACCCTCCACATAGTTGTCCCTTCGGGACACCATCTCCAGACGGTTGAAGACGCCCCCTCGTGTCATCTCTTGTCCAGGACTTTGTGTCCATGAATGTAATCGGGGGGAATTTTGGGCTATAAATACCCACCACTTTTTCATTATAAGGGGTGGAAGGGGAATATATTGCTAGGGAACAATTGTAGCTGTGCGTTTGCCTCAAATACAAACATATACTTGGCTCCTTCTTTTTTTATCTTGCATCCTCTCCTTGTTATTTCTGCCTCATGTTTCTTGTGTCATTGCTTTTGTTGTATGAACTCGGACTCCATTTGGTGGCGTATTCTTGGAATGCATAGATAGAGGATACATGAGATCGGATATGTAGTTTCAATGTATGTTTGTAGATGAATGTTAGTAGTGGTGATTTATTCGTTGTCGTCTTCTTATTCCCCCCACCCAACTCCAATCACATTTGGAATCTCTTTTTGTACTTTTATCTCTTTTTGCATTTTATCTCTTTCCCACTCTTATCTAACAACCCCCCATAGGAGCCGCCTTCTTCGGAGATTGGCACGGAAGGCATTCCTTCTTCGGCCTTTCAATCGTGGGCGAACGGCGCAATAACAACAAATCCTTTCCTCATGGCAGATTCGTAACCAACAGTTTCTTTCTGGCAGGCTTCCACACAGAGTGCAACCGCCCATCTACCCTGATTTTCTCCGATCACAGTATTCGTCAGCTTCTTGTTCGGAGCCGTCCACTTCGGAAGCAACACCCCAATGGAACCGGCGCCGGTCGTAAACCCTTACGCCCCCGCAGATTCATTATCCACTTCCTCGTCCTCCACGTTTCCAGCGCTTCTGCTCCTCCGGCATGCACAATATTCAACTCCTCCTCCATTGGCTGCATTGCCTCCCCGCCTTAGTTGCCGCCCTCCCGATCATGATATTCGAATCAAATTCTTCAAGAGGTATGGGTCTGGTCATACCATGTCTAACGAATGAAAAAGAAGAAGGCCCGAGGACCTGGCCCAAGGAGGCCATATCCGCCTCCGGCGTTGAAAGGATTGGCCCCCGAACAAAATTTGCAAGCCCCTCCGAGGAATGTCATTGAAGAGGAACGTACCACGGTACACCACGTGCAATGACCCGCATGACGAGGATGACTCACCAACACTACCTCCGACCTTCGGCGGCCATCGAGGACGAAGAGCTCTACATGATCTGGCGACGAAAGATTTCGCCATCTCGACGCAGATGCCACCCCTGCCAAGGAAAATAAGAAGTCTGCCGAAGTTGCAACCAAGCCTTTAAAGGTGTACGCCCGGAGAGATAATAAGGCGCAACCTGAGGAGCTACCGCCCTACAAGAGACTGTGGCCTTACATAGCCAAAGCCAAGGCTCCTCCGGCGAAGACTCCCGCAGTCAAGCCTCCTGCAGCTAGACCTCTTCCGGCTAAAGCTCCCGCTAATCAGCCTCCAGTTGAAACAAAAGAACAAGCTCGGAAAGGTGAGATATCCGTCTCGACCAAGAGACGAGAGTTGAGGCCACTCAACGAGGATGAAGTATGAGCCGGCGAAGGAAGCGGAAGCAGCACCTCGGGCTACAAGTGAACGAGTAAGAGAACCCCGCAAGAATCCATGTACGATGCTCTTGACTCCGAGGCCGGTTGATCTATTGGGAATCCCGAAGACCATGAAGAATGGCAGCGCCCTCCTGTACAACCCCCTCTCGCCACTGGAAGAACGGACCACCTCCCTTTTATCGCATTACGGATGCAAGGGTACATAGTAACCATGGTGGACTCGGTGCTTCTACGACCGTAATGGCGAGAGATCGAAGGGATGGAGTACACAAGGAGCAGCCAAGGCGTGCCAACTAGACGGCACCGCAAGACGGTCGTGTCATAAAAGACATCCCCATTCGGTCACAAACCCTCGACATCGTGGTCATCCGGGAGGTTGTGGTTGTTGATGGAACCTTCCTTCGCCATGTGTCTCTCCGAGTTCTAGTTGGAGGGTATTTATCTGACTACTCGCACATGGAAGTGCCCTTCAAGGGAAGGAGACCGAAGATTTTCAATGAGAAGCCTTCCACTTACTTAGTAGAAAAGATACCAGGAAGAACAGATGCTTAGAGGAAGATAGGCTGACGGAGAAGCTGAGCAAGTGGAAGACGAATTATCCTTGCGGGACTTCAACGCTATAATTGAACCCGGTGCTACACCATTGTTCACTGAGAGGCTCGACAAGTCAGGGAGAGAAGTAGGACTAGCACCTAAAAGGAAGCTTTTCTTGATGGCCACGATGCGAAATGGGGCGGGAAGTACTTTTGGTTTCCCCAATCGGGATCCGGAAGGATTACACTTGCTGGCACAAAACAATGTGGTGGAATACGAAGCCCTATGCTTGGGTTTGCAAGGCGGAGAGAACTAGGGATTAAGCATTTGCGGATCTATGGAGATTCCGGTGTGCCACTGTCACGAACAAGTGCGCCTCCAAAAACACTATCTCAAGCGTACCGAAATCGGGTTTGGGATCCGATGGAGTTTTGACTCGTTGAATGTCAAGGCTATTTCACGAGAGAAAAACAAGCATGGACATTCGTCTGAGGGTACGTTCGATGACATCCGGGGTATTGCTTGCTAACACGGTTTAGCGAGAGGAGATCGTCACATTTTTGTAAATGAACTCGTTCAATCGAAGGTAGAGACCCCGATGACGAGCAATATGAGGGGTTGATACGGTTGAAAAATAATCATGTCCCAAAAGGACTGATTACTTTGAAAGTCTATTTGATCGAATGACAGAGCCATATCTCAACGATCAAAGTAGACCCGATCCGACCCGCTGACCGGTAAATCAATCAAGGTCGAGACTCACCACAAAGGAACTCGAGATCGAACATTGTGTCAAGAGTTCCCCGACATAGTAGCCTGAGAGCTACCAGGACTTAAGGGTATGACAGAGAAATAATCCAAGATACCATTGAGCTAGTAGATGGCGCCAAGCCATTCCGGCAAACACAGAGGGCCGTCAATCCAAAAATCGAGGCCATGATGAAGGCCGAGCTCTTGAAGATTGGAGGCCAAGATCATCTACCCCATCAAGTATTCATCTGGGGCGAACTTGGTTCTGGAGGAGGAAAGACGAGGCCCCTCCCGTGTGTTTCTGTAATCTAAATCGGGCCTCCTCAAGGACCATTATCCGCTGCCCCAAATTGATCGGATCCTCCTTATAGTTGGCGCCGGATATTTTCCCTCTTAGATGGTTTTTCCGGCTACAACCGGATATGGGTCAAGGATGAGGACCAGACGCGGTTCACCACCAAATGGGGGACGTCGCCTATCGCGCATGCCTTTTGGCTTATCCAATCGCCCACATTCCAAAGAGCCATGGACCGCTTTATTACAAAGTAATTGTCATATACTTAGATGACATGACTGTTTTCTCTCACAAGCGAGAAGATCATGTTCCACATCTGCGGTAAATATTCGAAAGGTGTCATGAATTCGGCATCTCCATAAACCCGAAGAAATCTGTCTTCGCGGTGAAAGAAGGAAAGTTGCTGGGGCATGTCATCTCCGAAAAAGGCCTAGCCATAGACCCTGACAGAGCAGAGGCCCTCCTCCGCTTGCCCACCCCAATCGACAAGAAAGGGCTGCAATCCTTATTCGGCCAAATCAACTTGGAAGTTCATAGACTTTCACGGTAATCAAGCCCATGGCCGAGTTGCTGAAAAATAATACAAAATTTCGGATAAGAAAGGGGCAAGCCTTCGAGGAGATCAAAGCTCGAATCGCACAAGCACCTGTGATAAACCCACTACTCCAAGGATTTCATCCCGTACCGGTGGGAGAACCAGAGTTACCAGCTTCACCCAAAAGGGAGATGATGGCGAGGAGCACCCCATTGCGTTCCTGAGCCAAGTAATTCAGCCGCATGAAGAGAAGTACAACTTTATAGAGCGGCAGGTTCACGCTGTCATGAAATCTCTCCGGAAGTTCAGACACTTTGTCTCCCAGAGCAAGATCATTGTCTTTGTGATCCACCCGGAAGTTCGAAGCTTCATCATACAAGGAGATCCGGGCCACAAGAGAGGATGGATTGCCAAAATCTAGGAGTTCGACATCGAAGTGCGGCCAACCAAGCTAATTAGAGGCCGAGCCTTGTGCCAGGAGCTAGCGCAGGCGAAGTCGCCTACGAGTGGGAGGATCCAAACACGCATCAACCTAGCCAACTAGTTACCCAAGGAGTGCGACGGAGAGAACTAGTGAGATACTTCACGGAAGATGTCCGGACCACATGAACGCCTCACAAAGGAGGTTTCGGTTAGGTGCTTGAAGTACACTCTTCCCCAGGGGCTTTATTTTAAAAACATCGACGACATCCTTTGTGGGCTAGGGCGTGGAGAATTTCATTCGGATGCCGGAGGTCACCATTCCACAAGGCCCACGGCCTTGAAAATAATCGTGGGTACTCCCCCTCTTCGTACGCTTATGTTGTCTGTAAATGTGATCAATGCCGAGATTTTGGGAACAAAAAAGCACCCCCCTTCAACCGATCCAACGAGACTCCGTTCAGCAAGGGCTAGACTTTATCGGGTTCTCCACAAGTTTATGTTAACCGCCACCGATTACTTCACGCGGTGGGCAGAGGCGATCCCCACAAAGAATGTTGACCAAGAGACGATCATCAGGTTCCTTGAAAGCCTGATCACCCGTTTCGGGGTCCCAGAATCAATAGTGATGGACAATGGTCCGGGTGCCAATACTCACGAGTACACCAAATTTGGTATCTATCACAAGATGTCTTCCAATTACTACCCGTGGGAACGTCTCGAGTCCACCAATAAAATTCGGAAGACATTCGAGAGAGAAGAACAAAAGGACTTCCTCCGAATCGGGGGGGCGAGTTCATTCAAGAAGTCCATCAACTTTAGCGCTCGTGTTGCCGACTCACCTTGAAATACCCCCTCGGATGCTCGATGAAGAAAGAGGCAACGGGGATCCACAACTTTAGGGGAGAGAGAAAAGCGTACCAATCCTTCACGAAGCGCCATGGCACCCCTAGTTTTCAAAATCGGGACCGGGACTCCAAGGCCAAACCCGGCAACCATGGAAAGTTTGATGCCCTTTGGGAGGCCCCTATCGATGCCGTAAACCAATTCAACGCATATGTGCTCCGGACATGGAGGGACATCCTCTCCCCATTCCCGTTAACGGGTTTCATCTCAAATTGTACCACCAAGCCCAAGGCCTTCTTTGTTCCCTTTTCATTTTAAAGTTTCAGCAGTAAATACTTGAGTTTTCAGTTTTTGTTTTCGAGTAGCCCAAGTAAGGGGAACTCGACTTGCATCATCAAAAGGGGCGAAGTAGGGAAGAAGGCAGTTGAAAAGGCTAAAGTGTCTAAGTCTAGCTGTCCAACCCGACTCTGTCGTCCAAAGGGCGCATAAGACTATAAAGGAACCAAGGTCGAACCGCACCCGTTTTCGAGTGAAGTCGGACTCCATTGTCCGGGGGATGCGCCCCACTTTGGCGCACCCGGTGATCCAACAAAAGGAGCGAAAGCGCCTAAGGTAAAATCCGGGTTCGCCCAATCCCGCCCCATTTTTTGGGCGAAGTTCGACATGCGCCCGTTAGCAAAGTCCATCGCCCCAAATTTCGGCGAAGTCCGAACAGCTCACCACGCGGAACAAAAATCACAAGTGTGGGCCTGGGCGAAATCAGCACGAGGCTAAATTGGGTTATGTTCTTTGAAAAGTGTGCCCAATGGTGGGGACGCGCGCACAACATAAAGAGGCTTTAAATGATTGCCAATTACCAATGACGATGCATTTAAAGGGTAAGGCGCTGGGGGCTAACGACTAATAAATCACGTTTTTCAAAAAAAGGCCCATGCACGCCAGATCATAATGCCTCCACCAACCCAAAGCAAATTGCCCTAACTCCTCCTTCACGCCATTAATGCTAAAGAACATAGAATAATCCTAACAAGGTTTGTCCGTCCATTGTTTCAACAAGGATGGACGGGAAAGCGCCTCCCACGGTCCCTCCGAAATGGCCGTGATACAATCAAGTGGATGGTTCCCAGGGGTTGGGTTCTCACCACCTCGAGGCATATAATTCAAATCTACTGTTTCCCCTCACCGGTGTGGGGACTATCAACTGTAGATAGAGGGTTTACTCTCTTCGGGAGAGCGTCCCTTCGATGGGTGAGAATCAAAATGGAGGAGATTGATCGCGGCCCCATCCCCGGGACGTTTCAAAAAGTACATCTACATTATCTGCATGGGTCCTCGGTCCGTGGGGAGTCTTGCACGAGGAGTTTTATGAATCCACGGCACAGAAGAGTGGGAAGCGCCTAATCTTCTACGATTGGTCTTGGTTGCTGGTTTGCTCATCCACATGGCTATCCTATGCATTACCGGGACGTCCCTAACCGAGAAACGATGGATGAGTTTCTGTTGGTTTCATGGCCCCCGGCTATGACAAAGCATTTGACGGACAACCAACTTGGTGATACCTTCCGACTCGATGCAATCGGATGTCAAGGGGAAACCATTTCCCCGGGACCATCAGTTTGGAATGGAGGTGGCACGGCAAATGGACTACGTCGAAGAGGAATTTGGCCAAGGGAAGAAGAGAGGTCACATATTCAAATATCCTATGACCTAGGCCAATATTCAAGTCTTCGAAATCGGGTAGCACATTTACCTTGAGCTAGAGCTGCTGGAAATGGGCCTAATAATGCTGCCCCAGCGCTGGAAATATGACCCAATCGGGGTCCAGGGAAAGTTTACACACATCTGTCCAAGACCTGAGATCATGCAAGAAAGAAGGAACTTGATAGGTGCAGATCTCTACTGGCGCGTTCATTTGATGCAGTCATGGCCGCCATGGCATGACTTTTACTGCGAAGAGGTCGCTTACGATCTCGAACGGAACCCGGACCACCGAATGGAGTCAGCGGGATTCAAGAGGTTCCTCGCTAAGGTGGCGCCACTTAACTGGCATAGGGACAAAATCCTCGAATGCTGGAAAATGAGGTGTCGCACGCAACACGACAAATCAAGCAATTATATGATGATGAGTTTTCGGCATTATATGATGAACATGTCGACAAAATCCTCGAATGCCGTTGATGATGAGTTTTCGGCATTATATGATGAACATGTCGACACGTGGCAGCCCTTTGAATTTCGCAATTGCATTCCCTCAGGCACAAACATAAGGTATAAGAGAAGGGCTACCTCTCAGTCATTGTCAACCTCAGCGACTTCCAGCGCGACTCCAGCTAGCAGCCAAGTGGGCCCAATGCAGACTGTAGCTCTTGAGGCAGTGCCCGAAGCGGCGCAAAGTTCAGAACGGTCAACTCCTGAGCTGGCCCTTCCTTCAGAGAAAACATCCACACCACTAGCCAGTGGACCAAGTGCGGCGGGTATTCTCCCAGCGCGACCCAGGTATAAGTTCACCGTGGGGACATCAGCGCCTGCCGCCCCTTTATTGCCGCTTCCTTCCGGACCAGCCCTGGCAGAGAAAAGAAAGAAAAGGGTCGAGAGGACCAAGCGTCCTAAGGAGCCACTGCAGCAACCAGCCGTAGAGCAGCCGCAAGCAGCAGCGCCGGAGGTTCTCTCTCTAGACAGCCCCGAACCAGAAACAGACATCCGGGCTGCAACCATCCCTCCAGCATCGGCTAAGGCGGAGCCCGCAGGTACGTCCTCTGTGCCATTTGCCCAAGTCCATGTCGGCCCCGCGAACCCCAACTCCCACTTCGTCAGGGCAAGCCGTAGCCGCATCCTCCGCAGCTCAAGCCACCCTGCCGTCCAGCGACTTTCACTCCTTTGACCAGTTTGCCCAGGACCCCAATGCTTTTCAATCCCTAGGACAAACCCTAGAGCCTTCACCCGCGGTCAGTGCTGAGGCCGCTACCTCATCTCCACATCCTTCGCCCCAGCCCACTGAAACCCTACCAGCGCCGTCTAGCCAAACCCCTGTCACTCCCAGGACCCGGTCGCCCTCGAAAGTAACCACCCCCTCTGGCATCCCACCAACTTCATTGTTCGCGGGAAAGATGCCGCAGCAGGCCTAGGAGCTGGAAAATCTTGATTTCATGAGCATCATTGAGGACCATCCTCTGGCAGTAAGAGCCGCGGGGGGATCTGCCTCCTTTCTTCAAGGAGTTAAGCATAGAAGGGCCGAAGGGATAGCTGCCCCGGTCAAACGCACAAAGTTTGACCTAAATCGGAGAGTGCTTACGACAGAAAAGCTGATTCCTAAGGTGAAGAAGCCTCTCCGCGACATGACCGAGGCAGACTACGAGCTTTAGACCAAGGAGAAGAACTTCGATGATATTAATGAAGAGTATGAGATCCGCGGTATTCGCCGCAGAACAGACAACCTCCTTGTCAAGCATCTCGAGACCCAGGAGGCGCTTTTCCAGCTGCAGAATACCACAAGGCAGCTCGAAGAAGACTTCGCTAGGGTTACGGCCCAGTTGGGGTCAACGCAGCAAGAAGTAGAAGATCTTAAGGCTCAGCTGGCCGCCGTTCAGCAGGCAACCGAGACAGAGACAAAAGCAGCGCTGGAGCAGATTTCGCAGCTGCAGGATTCGCTAAAACAGGCGCAATCGCAGCTAGCAGAGCAAGCATTACAAGCGGCGGCCTTTTCAAAGAGCAAGGCGAGGGAGATGCACGCGAGTCTGCTACAAGGTTGCAAGCCCAACCTTGTCAAGTCCTTAACAGTTCTGGATTTCTTATCCAGAATTGAAGAAATATCTGCCCAGGGCAAGCCTGTGGTAGAGGAAGCCGAACACCAAGCGAGGCAATTGCTAGACCTAGCTATTAAACTTGAGGAAATAGAGCGCGATGGTTTCCGAATCTCCTCTATGTCCCGTCTTGCCTCAGAGTGGGCAAATGCAAGGGTAACCTTGCACACTTACTTCGCCCGGACGGAAAGGATCAGAGCAACCGGCGGCGCTCGCCGACGCCTTAGAACAGGAAAGACAAATTCTCCTGGCTCCTTTTCGCGTTTTGTCCAAGCATGGGTGTCCGAGCTATGTCAAAGATGACGAGCTCCTCACCCTTGAACAGGTAAAAGAGAACTGGCTGACCTTCGAGGCAGATACAACTGAAATCGATAGCTAGACAGAACCAGTTCAAGAAGCGCAGGTCGCTCAAATGGTGGCGAAGTACTGCAAAATCAACTCTTCACTGGAGGAGTTGGGCAAAAGATTTAACACCATCGACCTGCACGCGGTCGCTGCATTCCATGCAGTACTCAAAGAAATCAGCGACCCCTCTCCTTTCCAAGCCGCAGTCTGGGATCAAGCTAAGGTTGTGGTCGAATGCATCAGCAAGCAATAGGCCGAAGAACCTTCTGATTCAGAAGGCGAGACTGAGGAGGCAACTGGTGAAAGTGAAAACGAAGAAGAACAGTTGCCCCGAGGTAAGCGACCGCAGCAATGAGACGGGGAAGGAAGTTCCTCTCGCACCCAAAGGATAAAGGCATGGTTCTTTGCGTCGAGGCGAGCTCGACACCCCGCGAGCAGCCAAGAATGTTGCCACATTTCGCACAGGGGTGCCATGTTTTTGGTTTCTGCAAAAGAGCTGCTCTTTTCCTTCCCTCCTCCTCATTTTCCCCTTCTCCTTCTCTCCCTTTCTTCCTCTCCCTCACAGCTTCATTCCCCCTTCTTCTTTCCCCCATTCTTCCCCTAGCAAAACTTCAACAGGTGCACCTTGAAAAGTATCTAAGTATAGGGGCAACACCCGACTTCGCAGCGAAGTCAGAGTGCGCTCCTCAGCTGGAGCGCAGTAGGGAACCCGAAATGCGCAAAATCTGACTAAGTGTCGGGCGCAACCCGACTTTGCAACGAAGTCGGGGTGCGCCCTTCTTCCCGGCGCACTAGGGGAATCATTCATCAGAAAAACGGCTAAGTGCTGGGGCGACACCCGACTTCGTAGCGAAGTCGGAGTGCACCAAGCACCGGTGCGCAACCCGACTTCGCAGCGAAGTCGGAGTGCGCCCTTTGACCGGTGCGTAGTTGGGTAAAGTCAACTCAGAAATTTGCCAAGGCAAGAAGGCCTTCCAACTGCGCTGTTTTCCTCCTGCGCAACCTGATAGCGCACAGATCCCGGGCAAAGTTGGATAAGCTGCCTTTAAAGGCAAACACGCGTCAAACTTTAGCATCCGACAAGTATCCACCTTCAGGATTCGAGCCAAGATTTGACCACGCAAGGACAAAGTATGGGCTTCACTACCGGCGCCAGTTGTCAACATTTAAAGCCGATGTGAAGTACCACCTGCCGCACCTACCCGCATTCTTGTTGACCGGAGACTTGACCCAACGCACTGCCACATAGCTGTACTGCCTTCAAGGACACCATGCTACAAGGACAGTCCGGCCTGATAGAGGTCAGCATCAGCAGCTCCTCAGCCGCTCGTGTCAGCTGCTGTCTTGTCTGGGACTTTGTGCCCATGAATGTAATCGGGGGGAATTTTGGGCTATAAATACCCACCACTTTTTCATTATAAGGGGTGGAAGGGGAATATATTGCTAGGGAACAATTGTAGCTGTGCGTTTGCCTCAAATACAGACATATACTTGGCTCTGCTTACTGTCTTTTATCTTGCATCTGCCTCTCCTTGTCATTTTTGCCTCATGTTTCTTGTGTCATTGCTTGTTGTTGTCTCGAACTCCGGACTCCAGCATTTGGTGGCCGGTATTCCCCGGAATGCATAGATAGAGGATACATGAGATCGCCCGATAGCTGTAGTTTCAATGTATGTTTGTAGATGAATGTTGTTAGTAGTGGTGATTGATTCGTTGCCTGTCGCTTATTCCCCCCACCCAACTCCAATCACATTTGGAATCCCTTTCTGCACTTTTATCTCTTTCTGTACCTTTTATCTCTTTCCTGCACTCTCATCTTAACAAACCCCCCATAGGAGCCGGCCTTCTCCGAAGATTGGCACGGAAGGCATTCCTTCCTTTCGGCCTTTCAATCTGGTGGGCGAATCTGGGCGCATTAACAACAAATCCTTTCCTCATGGCAGATTCGTAACCAACAGGAACAACGCTTAAAAAAGGGGAAAAATTCTAAGTCTCGAGGAGCTAGCGATCGCCGGCCCAGGCCGACGACATCCATTGCCGCAGCGCTTTCGAGCGCGTAGATAGAAGAAGAAGAGCGTTGAGCCCGAGATCGCTGTCGCTACCCCTCCGAGCCCGAAATCACTCGACTTTTCCAGCGACATCCAACAATATAGAAAAGGGCAGAATTGGCCAACTTATCCTCCGTGCCCGAGATCACCGTCGCCAGGCAAAAAATCCCGAAATCGCTCATTTCATAAGCGCTTTCCAGCTCAAGTCAAAGATTGCCTTAGGTTTTAATTCCAAAGATCGCCATCGCTTCTCAGCGATTTTGGGCGTATCTTCTCCATTTCAGCGATTTTCGGCAGCAGTCAACAAAGTGTTTGAGGGTGGTTTTCCCTTCATCTCCAGATCAGGTTTTGGAATTCGTGCCAGTTGGACTTCAAGAAAGAGTGGGTGGGCATTGAAAGATAAACTATACCCCATATACCAAAACTAAATGATAACTCCCTTTCAGCGACCAAGACTGTCAAAAATTGTATGAGACTAAAAGAGAGCATGCTGCAAGTATAGTGAGGGCCGACAAAGATAAAATCTCTCCACTTTTTGCAGCTTTTACAGCTTTTGGCAGGTTTGGGGATCTGCGCTTGAAATGTAATCGGGAGGGAAAATATGTTATAAATAGCAAGTGCATGTCATTGTAAAAGGGAAGAAGGGAGATATCTTGCTAAGAAGCTTCTCTAGCTGTACATCTGCTCTTAATTCAAAAGCATATTTGGCTCAATTAGTTGCGTCTATCTTGTATGCTGCCTTTCTTTAATATTTCTGTTTCATGTTGCTTATTTTTCTGATTGCTGTCATTCGATCTCAGCATTGGCAATTAAGTATATCTGGAATAATATAGAAAGGATACATAGGATAGGAAAGTGCTAATGGTTTCTAGGTATACATTGTTTTGCTTGCTGTTGGTAAAGTGTCTGGTCAGTAACTGTGCTACTTATCTCCCTCACCCGAAGTAAATCACATTTACATCCCTTTTTGCACTTTTAAATCTCTTTCAACACTCTAAACTAAATTGAGAAAACGTAGGAAGCCGGCCTTCTCCGGAGATTGGCACGGAAGGCATTCCTTCCTTCCGGCCTTTCAATCTGCTGGGCGAATCTAGGGCACAAAGACCTAAAACCTTTCCTAGTGGCAGATTCGTAACCAACAATCCCCTGGAATTCTCTTCCAACTCCTCCAGAATCGGGCATTGAAGTCTGTGATGTCCTCCAGAGGTGCTCTTGTGATGGTGGAGAGGTGCATCAAGAGCTGGAAGGGATCCTGAGAGCCGTCAAATGTGTTGATGAGCGCTCTCGCTAAGTCGCCCCATGAGCAGATGCTCTTACGCCCGAGCAATCTGTACCACTGCAGCGCCCTTCCTTCCAGAGACGAGACCAGAAGTCTGATCATGACATCTTCGTGGGTTATGCCATGGAAGTTTGCTAGAGCAGCAACATCTTCAAGGTGCTCTCGGGCCATTCCCTTAGTGCCATTGTATTTTTTCAGGGTCTTCCGGGCACTTGTTGGAATCTCGTGCCAACTTTGGAGATTCAGAGGGCGCCATGATCATCCCAGCTAGGATAGTCTGCCATTATAGCAATGGTCTGTAGAGATCATGGTTCTCGCCACTGAGTCGGAGTCGCCAGGTGAACATTCTTTTCTCCGCTTGTGAGGTCAAGGCTGCTCACCCAACCTTGATTCCTCTGGGGTGTCTTCTTTCAGCTTAAAAGGCGCCTACGATCAAGAAATCTGGATCTTCAGCTCAGTCAGAGTCGCCAGGTGATTTTTCCAGATGAAGGCAAGCCTGAGATTCACCAAACTCGGGCTTCCTTAAAATATGGAGACTATTTTTCCCACCGGGCGTGCCAGAAAAATGTTGGTTACGAATCTGCCACTTAGGAAAGGATTTTAATCTTTTGCACCCTAGATTCGCCCAACAGATTGAAAGGCTGGAAGGAAGGGATGCCCTCCGTGCCAATCTTCGGAGAAGGCTGGCTCTTATACTAATCTAGTTTTGAAGGTTTTTAGATAACAGTGCTAGAAAGGGATAAATGTGCAAAAAGAAATGGAAATATTATTTGTTTCAGGTGGGGAAGAACAAGCAACACGATTACAAATTTGCATCCAAACCAACAACAATCAAAACAAAGCATGTAACAGAAATTGCAGCTATTATTCTATCCTATGTATCCTTCTATTTAGTATTCCAGATCCAAATAATCACCAATGCTCAAATCCAAAATTCAGAATTCAAACAGACAGAAATATAAATGGACATGAAGCAGAAATACTAGCAGAAGGCAGCATAAAAGATAGAGACAAGAAGCAGAGCCAAGGATGCTTTGAATTAAGTAGAAGGTGATCCGTCACAACAGAGTTCTCTAGCAATATGTTCCCCCCTTTTTACAATCAAATGAACTGCCTTTTATAGCAGGAATTTCCCCCCAAAATACAATCATGCACGGATCCCAAGGACCGGCAAAAGCTGTAAAAGCTGTAAAAAGTTGCTTGGATGAGACCCCTGTCGGCTGTACTTGTACTTGAGATATGGTCGTTCTGAAAACTGTACATCCCCGGACAGGTCTAGTGGGCGGACAAAGTCAGGTCCGGTTGAATGCGGTAGACGAAGTACAGTTCGTTCTTCAATGTTCATCTACCCTGTACCTTGGCAGCACACAATCTGTCACCTCCTGACAGGCACTGATCTCGAAATCTGCGTGTTTGGCCCAGGTCAGAAGTCCACTGATGTAAGGGAGTACTGACCAAAGTTGCCCGCTGAAGAGAGAGCCTCCGGGAGTCGCTCCCAGATGGAGCGAACTTGGGAGGCAGCGACTTTGGGCGGCAGCGACTTTGAGCGACGGCGGGAGGCTCCAGACTTAGAATATTTTCATCATTTTCTCTTCTTCCTCCGCCCACGGTCGCCCGAAAAAGGGAGCGATGGGCGGCGCTCCAAAATGGAGCGACGACGGGCGGAGTGGGCGACTTTGGAAGGCATGACTTTGGGAGATGCGACTTTGGGCGGCAACAACTTTGGGCGACGGCGGGAGGCTCCAGACTTAGAATATTTTCATCATTTTTCTCCTCCGTCGAGATTCGCTTGAAAAATGGAGCGACTTCGGGCAGTGCTCCAAAATGAAGCGACAACGGGAGTCTCTCCCAATCTACCACAGCCAAATTTTTATCTTTTTTGTGCCTTGGCTCTCGGTCGCTCCCTTTTCAACACTTAGTAATTTTTTGGCCTTTTCTCAGATCTGCCGAAGCTTATTTTTCGTCCTGAATTTGAGCTTCCTGGTGTTGCTTCCCGGGGCCATAACTTTTGATCCGCTGACCCGATCGCCTATTATAATATATCGCCGAAAAGCTTGTGAAAAGATCTGCAATGATAAAATATCCAAAGCTCATTTCATCAATTTTATCATCCCCGTTTAGGGCCCACAAAAACCTAACACCTCTACATGCCTTTTGCCGTCTTGAAGCTCTAAATTTTATCAAAAAAATTTAATGTGGCAAAAATGCCAACAACTATCTTTGAGAGTGAACTCTGGGAATAGCTCCTTCTAGGAGCGATCCATGGGACAGCCCAGTATTAGCAATTTTTTTTAACATTTTAATTTTTAGCCAGCGAGTAGCCAGCTACTGGGGCGAATTCCAGGAGTTGCTCCACTAGGGAGCGAACTCCGGGATGAGAAACACTTAAACCAATTTTCACATTTTCAAAGGGTTAAAATTATCCCAAAATCTGGTAGGTCGTGGGGTTGCATATGGAGGGGGCAACTCCCGGGAATAACTCCAAAATGGAGCGACCCGTGAGCCAACCTTGTCTTGAACAAATTTCATGATTTTTCCGCCGGAGATTGAATGATCTTGAGGGCTTCCTGGGCTGCGACCTTCTGAAAATGACAAGAAAAGAAAGGAAGAAGAAACTTGGAAACAGGAAACTGAAGCAATTTTTCAAAATTTTACCCCGTATCAAAATGTGACAACATTCCTGGCAGCTCGCGGGGTATCGAGCTCGCCTCGATGCAAGGACCCATGCCTTCATCCTTTGGGCCCCCGGCCTCTTCTTCCTGTTGCATCTCTTGCTGTGGTTTCCTGTAACTGCATGTTTTCATTCTGAACATTGTAAAAACGCTCTTTCAGGCGGCGATGAAGTGCATACATAGTAGCTGCTCCGAGTTGAACTTCCCCTGCTTCATACTCCATGGATGTCAAGTTCAGATCTTTGTCCTTCCTCCGATGCTCATAATCTTCTGGCGTCATATCCTTCAGAGGTTTCTGGACTTTGGGGATCCTCTTCTCGGTGTGCAGCACCATTTTGTCCAAGTCGAACTTGACGCGCTTCTCTATTCCGGCAGGTTCTTCTGCCTTCCTCTTCCTAAGGTTCCAGAACCAGCTGAAAGAGCTCTACTCAGCCTGGGCCAAGCCTTCTGCTGCTGGGTAGTTTTCCACCATCTCCAACTCAGATTGGATGAGCTCCATTCCAGCGAACATGGGAGCTACCAGGGGTAAATCTTGCTGGGGCATGAACTCCTCAGCAAAGAGATGAGGGGAGGTGGAAGTGGGGGATTTGGATGCTATCGGGGATGCAACAGTTTGAACAGCAGCCGAGATACTATCGGGGACCATGGGTGGAACATCAGTTGGTACTTCAGATGAATTGGATGGACATGGGGAGACAGTACTTGACTGATTGGGAGCTAGGGTTTCAAATGCGTTGGTCTCAGAAGCAAACTGGCCGAATGCTTGCTGAGTAGAAGATTCGGGACGAATGGATTCTGCGACAGCGGAATGAGGAATTGCAAGGGTAACAGCGGGTATTGGCTCTCTGGCTAATGGCAACGCCGAGTGGATAGGTTTATCAGCGGCGGGAACTGATGCTGTGGGGGGTGACTCATGAGACAAAATATGGGAAAAAGAGTGCGTACCTGCGTGCTCTGGACGAGCTGGCGTGTTGAACAACTGGGTCATCCACTCATCTCCCTCTAGCTCGGCGTCCTCTACGTTAAACTATCTTCCTACTGGAAACCACGAGAGCAGTCTCCTTCTTCCTCCTTCGGCTTGGCTTTCTCTTTTCTAGGTGTGACCTCCTTTTTCTGCGAAATAGCGGGAATGGAGGCGCTTGGGGTTGAGCCAAGAGGCTTCTCCGCAGGAGTGCTATGTGATTTTATTGTGACCTTAACTTTATTTTTCTTTGGAGGGGATGGGGTCACTTGTGTCACATCAGCTGGCCGTTTTAAATATTTTTCGCGCTTTTTCAGGGGCCAGCAGCTCCTTAGGCACAATCGCCAGACTTCTGCTCACTCTGCTACTGGATCCTTCACCTTGCCCTAGTGGCTGTTTGAACTGCTTAGGCGGTTTTTGCCACTTTTCTAGGCTTAGAGCGGCACGAGGCACGAGGTCACCAAATATGATGGGCCGCCATGTGGCATGGCGCTCATCGTAAAGCACAGAAAACTGATGATCGCCAGAAAGCACTTTCTCCGATGTCTCCCTCCTTGTGTGGACCCGCATAATCCACCATTCATCGATCTTCTCGGGACTCCAACCCATTTTTGTCAGTTTGGGCGCTACCTTCTTGAAGCCCTTGGCCTCATGGCGATGTGCTGTGCATCTCTCCGGGTCATATTCCACCTCAATCTAGGAGAAGTCATGCCATGGAGGAAAAGTCCTCATCTTCTCGATGTGCCACTCCAGGTCTTGTCCCATCACATTGTTGCATTCCACCATGATCTCTAGGTGAGGGCAAGTGTGAAATTTTTTTTGTTCAGTAAATTGCTCCATTACGCCCAAGGGGTCGTATCTCCACCGTTGGGGTAGCTCAACCAGACCAAAGCTTAAAAGCGTAGCTGCAAGATGGAGGTTCTGCCCAGTGGTATTAACTTCAATGTCACCCCACTTGATCGGAGAGCTGAAGATGTGTCCCCACCTCCTTCCCTGGCCATAGTTTTGGTCTGTATAATCACACTGCCTGGCGGCCTCTAGGGAAAACAGATACTCCGTGGTATAGTACGGCAGGAGGAAGGGTTTTCCATTAAACCCAAATATTCGGATAACAAAACCTTGGGTCAACTGGAAAGTATCGCCAATGTTCCGCTCCAACATCTCCTCTCTCAGCTGGCGAGGGACACGCGGACAGGAGCCATGGATGAGCTCCAAAGCAGGGCCCAGGAAGTAAAGATTGAATTTGTAGTATGACTCCCGCTTCAACAGGACCCGAGTCCACTTGTAGAATGGCAAACGGGTGCCCTTTTCATCTGTGCGCTAGACAGGTACTGATTTCAGCTTGCTATGCATGTGGAAGAAGAAAATCCAGACTAGGAATGAACTTTCTCTGAACGACTGAGATTTTCCTTCAACCAAGTCTTGGAGCCGCGAGTGCAAGTTACGGGCTACCCAGTCCGCCCAATTGAAGAATATCGGTCTGGTCTTGGGCCCCATGGCATCAGAGACGTAGAATTCTCCTTGCAACATGCTCTCGGCGAGGGCAACCTGGTACGGGTGAATTAGAGCATCAGTGGTAAGACCCAATATCCAGGCCAACATGGTATACAAGCTTGTGCTCTTGAAGTGTTTTGCCGACATGGGCAGCTCTGGCAGCCTCTTATGTGATGTCGGGTCTCGTAGCTGGGACTCCATGAATTGCTGCATCAGTGGGCTATCCACGTATCTATCTGTCTGCTCATCCAAGTTAACAGCCCAGACAGGATAATTCGAATCCGACAACTGCGTAGGGGAGAAATCTGCCTGGACAGTGCTTGGAAAGAGCGAGAACAATATTTGCCCTTCACTGTTACAGACTTGCCTGGTCTTTGGATTATAATATTTTGCAATTGCAGCTATCAATTTTGGGCAACTGTGTGCAGGTGGGCACAAGAACCAATAAAGATGTGAATAATATGTTGCGGCATAAGACCCGGACAGAGACTCTTTCTCCTTCTTGTCTTCAATCATTTCCCGCAGCCGCTCAATACTTTGAGAGAATGTCCCATCTCTGTACTTTGCCCATTTGTCTTCGGGCGGTACAACGGGCTTCTTCACTTGTCTTGCCTCGGCCTTCTTTTCTCTTTTCACCGACTCTTTTCCTTTTTCTTCCCACTGTCCGGGGTTGCAGAAGTCCCTTCTCTGGGCGCTTTGCCCTTTTCCTCAGCACCCATTCTTCCCATGGAGGCTTGCTCAGAAACCCGACTGGGCTACGGCTTGCTGGTGAAGCACTCTGAATTCGGCCTCGGGGACAGTCTGCTGCAGACTCTGGATGAGTGGTTGGAGCGAACTGCAACATCCTGGTATTTAAAGAGCTGAGCAGAGGCGCAGCCATTAATGGCAAGGACTCACGATAAATGCAAGGGCTCAAAGTGGGTTGGATCAGCTGCTGTTATGTTGGTCGTCGTGCAGAAGATCTTAGTTGCAGGCGCTTCTCCCTCGATTCGTGAACCCCAAGGCCTTATTCTCCCTTTGGTTAGTTAGCTTTGAGATACGTGAAGGAGTTTTAAACCCTGCCACATGAACCTTGGAACTCTACCCAGTTGCCACTTCACGTTCTTCGAGGCGCTTAGATTGTGCCCTGCCCGAAATTCACTTGGAACCTGGGCGACTCTCGAGATTCGCCCAAAAAGTGAGTGAATCCCGGCGTTCGCTCCTTAGGAGGGCGAACGTTGGGTCTTGATGCCTTAGCCGATTTACTGTTTTTCCCAGCGCTTTGCCTGCCGTTCGCCCGAGAATGGAGCAACTCCCGATGCTCGCTGCCTAGGAGAGCGAAATACGGGCGATCTTGCACTTTGCATTTCCTTCATATTTTTGGTGGCTGCCATGGTTCGCTTGGGACGCCCATCGCTGTAAACCTGGCGATTCTTAGGCATCGCACCCCACTTGGTGCGAATATTGGGCGCGTTTAAATTTATAAACTTTTTTTTTGCGTGCCTTCCGATTGCTGTGCCCGTCGTTCGCTCAAACATAGCGCGATTTCTGGCGCTCGCTCCCTTGGTGAGCGAAATATGAGAACCATCCATACTTATCATTTTTTTTTATTTTTCTCTTGGTGCTTGCATTTCGCTCAAGTGTCGTGCGACCTCCGAGCGTCGCGCCCAACCTGGGCGACCTTCGGGCAAGCCCAAATTTTTAAAATTTTTCTCTTATTTCTCCAGCTTCCCATACTTCACTTGTGAACGGCGCGACTCCCGAGAGTAGCTCGTGATTAAGGCGAACTCTAGGCTAGGTTTTGACTTAGCCCTTTTCATCTTCTGCTTCTCGGCCTTGTGACCCCAAAATTCACAGCGAACCCTGGGCGCGCCCTGTTTTCGCTTCGAATTGGCACGACTTGCGAGCAAGGGTTTCACACTTGGCAGATTTTTCAATTTTCTTGGCCCTTTGCCCGTTCGCCTTTCTTTTTCTTCCGGAACCCTTGGTCACTAGTAAGTGCAGCAATTCTCAGCACTCGCTCCCTGAATGAGCGAATTTCAGCAGGATTTAAACTTGGCAATTTTCAACGGCTCCCACGGCATTACCCAGAGCACGGCTTTCTGCTTCTTTTGGAGAGAGTCTCCGCCCTCCTGGCTGTTTTTTTAGAGTTATTCCCTTTGACTTTGAAGCCCGGCTCTGCAAACTTTTAAACAAAACGGCTCGAAACTAGGGAGCCACAAGCTGGAATTTATACAAGCAAAATATTTACATGCAGAAAGGTAAATGAAAATTTGCAAAAGAAAAATTATGTACAATAAAGAACTTCATGCTGACTTTCAATTGTGATAGGCCTTCAGATGAAGGCCATTAACCGCTATAGGGAGAGTGTGGCCCTCCATGTCGCGAAGTATGAATGAATTGAACTGGTTTACCCGGGCGACCTGGAACGGGCCTTCCCAGAAGGCGTCAAATTTGTCATGGTTCCCTGGCTTTGCCTTCCAAGAGTTCCACTTCAAAACTAAATCCCCAACCTAGAAAATACGAGCAGTGGAGCCTTTGTCGAACCAATTTCGGGTGGTTTCAGTGTGTTTCATGAAAGCTTCGTAAGCTTTCTCTCTTTCCTCCTCAAGCTGCAGCAACTGAGCTAACCTGGCATCAATGGGATCCAAGTCCCCCTTCTCATCATCAAGCAACCACAGTGTTGGCATCTCTACATGCGTGGGTAGAACAACTTGCTTCCCATAGACCAGCGCGTATGGCGATGTCTTAATGGACTTCTTGACTGAGATGTGGTCCGCCCAAAGTGCTTGGTCCAAGCATAGGTGCCAGGTCCTCTTATTCCTCTCCACGGTCTTCTTAATGATCTTCATTAGATTTTTGTTCGTTGACTCCGCCAGACCGTTTCCCTACGGGTAGTAGTTAGAGGAAGCTTTGAGGTAAATTCCATATCTGCAGGCAAACTCAGTGAGCTTTGCCCCTATAAAGCCCGGACCGTTGTCTGTCACAATTTCCTCCGAGACACCGAAGTGAGTTATCAAGCTCTCCAGGAAGGCAATGACTGTCTCCTGATCGACATGCTTTGTAGGTATTGCTTCGGCCCATCGGGTGAAGTAGTCCGTGGCTGTGAGAATGTACTTATGCCCCGCCGAGGAATTTGGCGAAATTGTCCCGACAAAGTCCAAGCCCCATTGCTGGAAGGGGGCCTCAACCCGAATCGGCTGGAGGGGCATTGGAGCATTCTTGTTCCTGCCTGCAAACTTTTGGCACTTTTGGCATTTTTGACACACTGCAAAGGCATCAACAAAAATGGTAGGCCAGTAGTAGCCTGCCCTTATTATCTTCAAGGTCGTGGACCTTCTTGAGAGATGTCCTCCTGACATTCCTGAATGGAACTCATCGAGGACCTTTTGTTTTTCAGTTCCCTTGACACACCGCAAGAGGACACTATCAATGTTCTTGAAAAAGAGCCCCTCGGGGCGCAACACATACTTCAGGGCCTGGAGCCGGAATCTCCTCCTCTGGGAGGCATTGAGACGATCCGGACACTTTCCAGTGTTAAAGTACCGGATTATCTCGTCGGCCCAGTCGTTGTCCTCCGCCGACTGATTGGCAAAATTACCCTTTGGTTCTGGGTCCTCCCATTGACAAGCAACTACCTCCACCGCAACACTTTTTGCCAATTCTTGACACAGTGCCCGACCTCGGATCAACTTTGTTGGTCGGACCTCGATGTTAAACTCCTGAATCTTAGCGATCTAGCCAGCCCTCTTTTTACCCAACTCTCCTTGGATGATAAAACTCCTAACATCTAGGTGAATCACGTACAACGTCATCCTGCTCTGGGAGACAAAGTGCCTAAATTTCTTCAAGGACTTCATGACTGCATGTACTTGGTGCTCAATGAAATTGTACATCTCTTCATGGGGCTGGATTACATGGCTTAAGAAGGCTATGGGTCGTTCTTCGTCGTCGTCTCCTTTCTGCGTCAGGACTGTTGCATAACTTTCTGGCTCCCTGACCGCGTACAAGATGAAATCTTTAGAGTAATCCGGGTTAACCAGTACAGGTGCTTGGGCGATCCTGGTCTTGATTTCCTCGAATGCCTTTCTCCTTACTTCCATCCAGACAAATTCGGCATTCTTCTTTAGAAGTTCGTCCATTGGTTTGACAACATGGGTGAAATCCGGCACGAACTTTCTAACAAAGTTGATCTGCCCAAAGAAAGATTGCAGTCCTTTCTTGTTCAGTGGGAGTGGGAGTTTAAGAAGGGCCTCTGCCCTCTCAGGGTCCACAGCGAGCCCTTTCTCGGAAATGACATGCCCCAGCAGCTTGCCTTCCTTCACCGCGAAGACAGATTTCTTCGGGTTAATGGATATGCCGAACTCCCGACACCTTTCAAACACTTGCTGCAGGTGTGAGGCATGCTCATCCCTCCTGTGTGAAAACACAGTCATGTCATCTAAATAGATGACAATTATTTTGTTTAGCAGTTCACCAAATGCCAAATCCATGGCCCTCTGAAAGGTAGCCCCGACATTCGAAAGACCAAAAGGCATGCGCTGATAGGCAAACATTCCCCATTTTGTGGTGAACGTTGTCTTGTGCTGGTCTTCATCCCTCACCCAGATTTGATTGAATCCTGAGAAACCGTCAAGGAGAGAGAAGCGTTGTGCCCCTGCCACCACATGAAGGATCTGATCGATCTGTGGAAGCGGGTAATGGTCTTTGAGTGACGCCTGGTTCAAGTTGCGGAAATCTACGCACAGGCGTATATCACCGTTCTTCTTTCTGACCGGGACCAGGTTTGCAACCCAAGAAGAGTGCTTAATGGGGTAGATGATTTTCGCCTCTAGCATCTTCAAGAGTTCTGCTCTCATCAACACCTCTATCTTAGGGTTTACAGGCCTTTGTTTTTGCCTGCTTGGTGTGACCCCCTCTTGCAACTCGATGGTGTGTTGAATGACTTCCTTATCATAACCTTTTAGGTCCTGGTAAGACCAGGCCACGATATCTGGATATTTCATGCATAGAGCTCGGATTTCTTCTAACTCCTGTGGAGTGCAATCCATCCCGACTTTAATCAACTTGTCGGGCTCGAGCTCCAGGTCTTTATACTGCCTTGCATCTACTTTGATCTTGTGTGATATGGCTCTATCATTTTGATCAAAGAGACTCTCCAGAGTAATCAGTCCTTTTGGGACATGATTATTTTTTAACTGTATTAACCCCTCGTGCTCCTCGTCATCGGGGTCTCTACCTTCAATTGACAAAGCTTCGTGAACTAAAAAATCGACGATTTGCTCGTCACTGTCGAACACCTGCCAGTGGGTGTCCCTATCAGGCACAGAAGGCCTGTAGATGGTTCTTACCGTCTTAGGCTTCTGCATTAAATCGTCAGCCGGGGAGTATCTGGCTTCGATCGACGCTAAGACGTCAGCGTGCTTGTTTCTCTCACGTGAAATGGCTCGAACATTGAGAGCCTGAAAAGCCTCCATCAGATCCAAGACCCTATTGCGGTATGCTCTGAGATAGTGCTTTTTTGAAGCACATTTATCGGTGATTTGCTTGCATACCAGCCTCGAGTCGCCGAAGATCTGCAACTGCTTGATTCCCAACTTCTCCGCCTTCTTCAGCCCGAGGCATAAGGCCTCATATTCTGCTGCATTATTGGTGCAACTCCAAGCCATCCTATAGCGGTAATCCTTTTGCTCTCCAGAAGGTGAAACAAGGAGAACTCCCGCCCCGACGCCATTTTTGCATCTGGCGCCATCAAAATACAACTTCCATAGCTCATCTGGGGCTGGATTTTTATCTCCCCTTATCGCCTCTCCTGGTCTTTCGGGATGGGTGATGGAATAACAGCCAATATCAGACTCAATCATAGCATTGAAGTCGGTTAGAGAGAACTCGTCCTCCGTCTGCAGCTCTTCCATGGTTTCTTCCACTAAGTCCACCTCTGTCGGGCTCGCCTCTTCCAATTCCACCTCTTCTAATTCTTCTGTCATTAGATGAACTAGACCACTAGGTTGTTCTTCCTCTGGCATCCTCTCGACAAGGAAAGTGGAAGGTCTTTCATTGTAGATTTTCACTTTTCTTCCCCTAAAGGGGGACCTCCATGTGTGAGTAATCCAAAGAGAGGTAGCCACCTAGCTTAGCGGTGAACTCCTTTGAAAGGCACATTCCGAAGTAGGGCTCTAGGTCTACTACCACCACTTCTTGTATCACGGTGATCTGAGGAGCTTTGTGCAGCCGGATAGGGATATCTTTGACGACACCCACTGTTTTCACAGGAGTGCCATCGAGCTGGAGGACTCCTTGGCTGCTTCTCGTGTACTCCATGCCTATCTCCTCACAGACCGCCCTTGGCATGACAATGGTTGATGCCCCGGAGTCGATCATGCAATTGTGCACCACGCACCCCTCCATCTGCAGCGACAGGTAAAATGGGGGCGGCCTGTTCTTCCCCGTGACTGAGATAGTCAGGGTCTGAGCTAGCACGGGCTGTGTTGGTTTTCCCTCCTTGATGGATTTTAGCAATTCGCGCAGGAGGTCCACCTGGCCTGGGAGTTGCAGAGCGTCGTATAAACTTAGATTGGCTGGGATTCTCTTCAACTCATCAATGATGTTGTAGGCCAAGGTAGAAGGTACAGGTACCTCTGTCTCCTTCGCGGCCTCGTACTTAGCCCGGTATTGCTGCGTGGCCTCCACTCTTTGTCGCTTCGTCAATGAAGGGTACTTTAGCTTTTCCCTTGCCTGCTCCTTGGTTTCCTCTTGAGGTTGCGTAGCTGGAGCTTTTGCAGGAAATGTCTTTTCTTGTGCCGGCGGAGGGAGAGGGAACCTTATCAGGGGCTTTCGTCAGAGGTTGTTCCTTCCCTCGCCGGGTGTACACCTTCAATGGTTGCATGCGAGCCGCATCCACCTCCATAGGTTTCTTGCCCTCCTTGGTCAAAATCGACACTTGCTCCTCTTCCGGTACTGCGAGATTGCGATCAGCCTCCCTAATCATGCTGACTTGATCACTTCGGGATGCTTGCCCTCCATTGTCTGAACATAGTGCTGGTGAAGCATGCAGGAATCTTCTCCATGCGGATCGTTGCAGGTGGAGCACCAGTTCACGCACTCTCAAGTGCTTGGCTCTTCATTGATAACAACATTCCTTACAGGAGGTCTGCTAGCTTGAGCCGCTTGGTCCCTTGTCAGCGTTGGAGGAGGGTAGGGTCTCCTCGGAATGTACTCCTGCTGCGCTTGCTTCTTCTTCACCACAGCCATGTCGTTGGACAATGTTCGGCAGACAAGTGAGAGTTTGTACCTCTTGCAGCAATTTTGCCTGCACGTCCACGGCTGGAGGAGCCGATTGGGCTGATGGAGGAACTGATGGTAATGTCGGGAATTGTGGAGAAGGCAGTGCTGGATACTACGGAGTGGATGGGAGTTGTGGTACCTGTGGAGTGGGAAAGTGCATCTGGGGAGGAGAAAACTGAGATATCACAAGTGCAGGGTTCCATGGTGGGGCCTGGTATGTGGAAGAGGCTTGGGCAGAAGTACTAGGGTACTGTGGCTGAGAAAAATCGGGAAAGATTGGCGTGGGCATCCTAGGTGGAAGTTTGCCTATGGCAATCAAATCCAGCTCTGCTTTCTAGGCCATCTCATACAATTCGGGGAAGGTATTGACGTTGGAAAGCTTAATGACCATACTGATGTCTGGGTTGAAGGCTCTGAGATAGTAGTAGGCCGCTTGGCCAGTGGATGGCCGCATCTCAGGAGGCACCCTTTGCCAGGATCTGGCAAACCTCATGTTGAAGTCTGCTATCTCCTCTTGCGGGTGCCGCTGGATGGAGGTAAATTGGTTCAGCAAGGATGGGGGATCCGCAGATTCATTAAACGCCTTTAATAATTGCCCCGCAATTTGGGCCCATGTGGTGATACTATCGGGCTGCAAGGATCTGTACCAATACAAGAGCTTCCCGTGTAGTGATAGGGCCAACAATCGAACCATGATGCTTTCATTGGTAATTTCGTGGAACGCAGCCAAGGCAGCAATGTCTTGAATGTGCTCATAGGCCGTCTTCCCAGTACCATCGTACGTGGGTATGGCCTTCAAGGCAGCAACTGGAATTTGACCGTGTGCGGCTAGATTGAGCGGTGAGGCAGAATCTCAACCTGGAAATAGTGGAGGTTGTTGTTGATTCTGGTTAGGATTCGCCATGTTCACGTTCTGATTTGGTTGCATAGGTGTCTCGGAAGCACCTGGCTGTAAGTCAGGCTGGACTGGAACCGCCTGACGATCTGGAGAGTTTGGAGGATTTGGAGGACAACTGGTAGCAGTGTTGTCTGAAGCAGGTTCTTGCTCAGCGAACACAGCTTCTTGCGATGATGCCTCGTCCAGGGAGATATTTGACATGATCAACCTGGGTCGCTCTCCGAAGGCATTGATATCTAGCTCGTAATACTCGGGCTCTTCCTCCGCGCTTCTAGCTCTCCATCTCGTTCGCATGAAGGTATGATTTTCAACGACCGGTCCTCGAACGGTTGAGATATCCGGGTGTTAGCAGAGTCGCCAGATGTTCGGATTAGACAACACTGGAGCGAACATCACCTCTTCCATGCTGCATATGAAGTGGAACACTTGGTTTTCAATATTTGTCCCACTGACTATGGATCTTTCTAGGACAGAGACAGTCCGTCCCATCGAGCGTGCCAAAAATTGTTGCCCACAAATCCGCCACCTGGCAAGGTCTTTGGTTGGTCGATGCGCCCTAGACCCGGGCCAACATTGAAAGGCCGACAGGAAGAGATGCCTATCGTGCCAATCTCCGGAGAAGGCCGGCTTCCTATACTAAACTACTTGATTTTTTGAAGATAAAAGTGCAGGAAAGAAATAAAAGAGCTAAAGGAACTGAAAGAAATGTAAATAACCGGTAATTACAGTGGGAGAGAAATGAGCAGCACGATTATTGACTCACACTTTGAAGCAACAATAATCAAATTAAATCTAAAAGTAACACAACATTTGTCTCCCCATGTATCCTTTTGGAAGAATTCCAGGGTTCACTCAATTTCCAATGCTCTAATTCAGGATTCAGAGTTACAGCAATCAGAAAAATAAATGAACCTAAAAGAGAAACCAGCCACAGGCAGCATAAAAAGAAACTAGTACTGTGTTTCCTCCCCCCATGTACTTTTCAACAGACATTCCAGGACCCACTTAATTTCCAATGCCCAATTCAGGATTCAGAGTTAAAGCAAGCAGAAATATAAATGAATTCAGCAGAAAAGCCTGCAGAAGGCAGCATGCAAAAGAGGAATGCAGTCCAAAGTTATTTCGTATAATCAAAGCAGAGCAATTCTCTAGCAAAAGTTTCTTCCCCTGGGGAAAGAACAAGCAGCACGATTACAAACTAATACCCAAACCAATAGCTAACAATTCAAAACATGTACGAGACACCAACCCGGCTACTCTTCCCTATGTATCCTCCACAGAGATTTCAGATTCACTTAACTTCCAATGCCCAATTCAGGATTCAGAGTTAAAGCAAGCAGAAATATAAATGAATATAACAGAAAAACCTGCAGCAGGCAGCATAAAAAGAAGAGACAGAATCGGAGCCAAGGATGCCTTAGATTGATGCAAACATTTGAGTACAGTAGCTCTCTAGCAATATGTTCCCCCCCTTTACAATGGACAACAAACTGCCTTATATAGCAGAGTTTTCTCCCCCAATTACATCAAAGCTCAAATCCCAAAACTACCGGAGCAATCGGGATATGACCCCTGTCGGCTGTCAGTGTACCTGAAATGTGGCTCACCCATGTTTGGAGCGGCTTCGGACTGAATCTGCAATCGGGAGAGCATGTTCCATCAATGCAACAGGTACAACTTGCCCTTTAGGGTTCTCCTGGGGTCGGAAACTCGTGCGGCATTAATACTCTTCAAGCGCCCACCTACCCTGCCTCTTCAGGTTTACCTGCTATTTTATCGGCGGCACAAATTTCGAGAACTTTTCCCGCCTTAATCCTTTCTCTGATGCAGGACACGTGTGATGCTGTAGGGTGGAGGAGCTAACTTTGGGCAGTATGGGACGATTGGGGGCTGGTTGGTCGCCCAAAAGTAGAGAAATCCCAGAGGTTGCCAAAAACGGAGAGAAATCCTGAAGGTCGCCCAGGAACAGTGTGAATTTCGAGAATCGCCATAGATCGGAGCGAACCGTGGGCTGAGTGCCTTAGAGATTTTACAAAGTTTTATGGGCGAAATCTGGTCCATGCTGGCAGGTCGCTGAGAGATGGAGCGACTCCCGGGAGTAGCTGCCCCTGGGAGCGAACTCCGGGAGATGCCCGAACTTAGCAATTTTCAACTTCAGATTTTAGCCCACGACTAGCAGGTCACTGGTGCGACTCCCGGGAGTAGCTGACCCTGGGAGCGAATTTCGGGATTCACCCTGCTAAGGAGCAAACCATGGGACAACCAATACTTAGCCATTTTTTATGCTGGCCCACTGGTCGCTGAAACGCGCGACTCCGGGTGCCGTTGGGAGCGACCTGGGCGCTTTTTAGTTTTTTCATGTTATCCCACTGGTCGCTGGAACTTGCTGCGACTCCCGGGAGTAGCTATCTCTGAGAGCGAACTCTGGGAATAGCTCCTTCTGGGAGCGATCCATGGGACAGCCCAGTCTTGGCAATTTTTTTTAACATTTTAATTTTTAGCCAGCGAGTAGCCAGCTACTGGGGCGAATTCCGGGAGTCGCTCCACTAGGGAGCGAACTCCGGGAAGAGAAACACTTAGACAATTTTTCAAATTTTGAAAGGGCTAAAATTAGCCCAAGAACTGGTAGGTCGTGGGGTCGCAGATGGAGAGGGCGACTCCCGGGAATAGCTCCAAAATGGAGCGACCCGTGAGCCAACCTTGTCTTGAACAGATTTCATGATTTTTTCGGCGGAGATTGAATGATCCTGAGGGCTGCCTGGGCTGCGACCTTCTGAAAATGACAAGAAAAGAAAGGAAGAAGAAACTTGGAAACAGGAAACTGCAGCAATTTTTCAAAATTTTACCCCATGTCAAAATGTGACAACAGTGAGCAACATTACGAGTCTATTCCCAAAAGGATGGAGTTCAGTCCAAATCTTAGAAACATGCATTATCACCTTCACTATCATCGTCCGACGAGAATCTTCCCTTCCTTCTCTTTCTTAAACCCACTAAGGAAATGCAAAGAAGAATGCCTAAGCCAGCTATTTCTCCAACAATAATTCTAACTTTTCTACCTTTGCTTTGCTTGTTGGAACTTCCACTTGCAATAGCGGACTTGAATTCTGCAACAACAAATATAAAGGAATTTTGCATGGGTCTTATTCACCAATATCATTTTTAAAGTCATTCTCTATTTTCTACATAGACAAAATTAGCAAATGTATTCATCTTCATAGCCAATGTCCTAATATTGAAAACCAGATAATCATAAGGCATATTGATTACCAGGAGTAACTCTAATTGCTGATACAAAAGGTCCATGTGTCTGCTCAGGTGGTATGCAACAAGTTCCCTTTCCATCTCCAAAAACGTGCACCTTGAGGAAGTTTTCAGTAACAATTACAGTATAATTTTAACAATTGGCACATTTGAGCCTCTAGCCACCTCCTTGATATTGAAATCTCTTAATACTCGAACTCCCTGCATAAAAAAGTGATGTCAAAGGGACAAATATGTGGAAGCGTAAAAAAGATAATGAAATTTTAGGGAGTCAAATAGATATTCCAGTGTTTGTCAAAACTCAAAAATCATGCATGCAATATATGAGGACTCAGACAAATAAAATTTTGCTAGTCGGTAAATACAGAAGGGCATCACAAATGATGATCCCTCTGTCTGCTTCCTGAACAACAACACAAATTCCATTTTATGGCATCCAAGAATGTAATAATGAATGAATTTTGTTCTTAATATTTGTCAAGATTTTAGTTTATCAATCTCAACCTGGCTGCAACTTAATCAAGTATCCATGAAAGATTTTTGTTAAGACCTAAACATGGAGCACATAACTTCATTCTTGTGGATATGGATCCTTACCCCAAAAAAATACTGATTGGTATTTAGGGATATGATATTGTATAGTATATTGGTGTTACAATGGCATGGGCCACACATAACCCAAAGTTTATTGTATTTAAGATATATTGTTATAATGACTGAGCTAGGGTTAGAGTTAAATATCCTCCCCTCATGTTCCTAGGTGAGAGTTCGTCAATCATCAAGAACTGATTTATAATTGTCTTTTCTGATAGAGCGGCCCTCTCATATTGGGATATAATGTAGAGTTATTCCTACCTGAAGGAGAACTGTCAATTTATCAATTTTGCCCTAACTTAATGTATTCTCTATATTCATATCCTCTGTTGATTTGATAAATTGTGGATGATTTATTTGTTATCTGTATGGTAATGTATTTTATAGGTATCAAATTTCATAACAAAAACAAATATAACTCTCAATTATTACATGCTTTTATACATAGACATTTATGCGTTGCTTATATCAATGTTACTTAAGGACAGAAGATTTGTCCATGATTTAGCATATAAAATCAACTCTCCAAACAATAACACCTATTATGGAAAATTTTAAACCTTCTATGGAATTCTACACATGCATAATTCTCACCATTTCAAAATCAAAATATTACACAAGTGATTTATGGATCCTTGCCCTTATAAATGTCGATCTGACCGCTCATTTACCTATCCAGAGTTAAGTACGGAACGGATTGAGTCTCTTCTCAAGTTATGGGAACCTATGCAGGTCAACGGGGCCTACGAGTTCTTTTATAAAAAACTCGGGCCGAACCGGTAATGACTCACCGAGACTCATACCAGCAGAGGCAGGGCATTTCGGAGCAGCAGGAATTTTGCCGCCAAACCCTTATATACACAGTCATATCAGCAATATGACTGTGTATATAAGCTTTGTAGCTCTTTAGTGATACATGTGCTTAAAAAAATTCTTCATCATATAACAACCTTGTGTGTTTGAACCTTATATTCAGATATTATAATATGAATGGGACAAGGAAGCTATTTGAATGTTTTGATAGTCATGTTGCATAATATTGAGGTCTATGTACTAGGTGATTAGATTGTTAATAAGGTAATTCAACCTAGTAACTCATGGTGAAAGTGATTGGGCATATATGAGACATTAACTTGATTCTGGTGTTAGCAAGCACATCTACATTCATGCCAAGTAGATATATAAAGGGTTTTAACTGTACTAATAATAGTCTTAATATTTAGTAAAATACAAATTTGTTGTATCATTGTAACATGGCCATAATATTGTAGGTGGGGCCTGTTTAAATCCCATATAGCAAATTATTATTATAATAATAATGACAAATATAACCGTTGGATACAAAAAACCCCCCTGCTAGCCTGAGGGATATACCCAGATGGGACAGGCCTCGTAGAACGGAAAAAACTGGCCCCCAGGGGATACGGGGAACGGTTTTCCTTAACATAAGGTTTTATCTCCAAGGGCTAGGTGGATTGGTAAGTGCTAGTGTGGCTGGGAATTTACCAAGAAAAGACCTAAATTCAAACCTTGGGGGTGCCATTTAGCAAAGGAAGTAGTCTGATCTAAATCCTCTGAGTGCGCGCGCTAGACCGACGACGACGGTACGAACCTTGAGCAACCGATGGTCTCCATCTCACGCTAGGTCAACAATAACGAGACGAATAGGTTTGTTGGGAGCAGACCCTGTGGTTTGAACCCTGCAATTACCAGTTACTAAAAACAATGACTATAACCAACTCCTCTATGTAACCAAAAAAAAATGACAAATATAAAACAAATTTGTTGTTAACGATGGAATGGGTTAAAGCAATCATTGTAAGGGTCCAAGGAAGGACTTAGAAGGCCTGAAAGTCTATAAACCATGTCAAAATCATGGGATGGAAACCCTTAAACACATACATCATTCTCTCACATTCAGAGCCCATGCATAGCATCTCTTCTCTTATATTTAAAAAGTTGTTATTAAGGATATGTTGATGATTCAATTCTCTTGTGAAACATTATGGTATATGGTTGATACTTTATGGACCTAGACCCTTCATTAAGAGAGTGATATCAACATCACACCAAGCAAAGATATGAAAAAAGAAAAATTTACATGGAGGATGGATGAGACAAAGAACAAAAATCTTTGTTAAGGATCTTTTTATAACATATATTGTATCTATACTATTTGGAAGGATGTCATTTTGATGTCAATGACCTTTTATCTAATGGCCTTTGTGATATATATACATACATGTGTATGCATATATGTGTATTCTCCATATATTCTCCAAGCATTTCACCATAAATTTGACATGATTTTTTTCCCCTTTCAGTGCACAATGTAATGACAATAAATTAGATCAATACCATTTGGTACTTATAGCATCATAGCAAAGATAATAGTAAAAAAATTTAACTCCATTTTGTCACAAATCATTTTAGAGGCTTGCATTGGATTTGTTTGAGGGAAGTTGGTTCTCAATGGAATAGATGCTGCACAAAAGACAATACACACCATGGTCATCCTAAAGAGACCAAATTGCCCATGCAATTGGATATGTCCAAAACTGTCTGATAGATGTGATTGGAGTTTTGTCAAGCAAAATTTACCTTTTTTTCCCGAATGCACACATTGGGTCTATAATTCCCTTGCAAATCCTCCTGTACTGGTTGATGATTTTCCTACAGAACCATTTCACTTTTCTTGTAGATTAAGGCAAGCAGATCCACTTACAATATTCACTCATTCCCATGGCGGGAGCATTCAAATTGGATGAATGTCATCTTCAAAATAATCTTTTGGTTATGGTTGGTCCCTTCTATTTCACGACAAATCTATCAGCAATTTGCGAGTAATACATTTCTACTAATCACAGCAATCCCCAAATGGCTGTCATTCTTAAATCCTTGCTTAAGTCCAAAAAGGATTCAGATCAAAAGGAAACCTTTCTATAATTAACCCAGACTTTCCTATTGCATAGGCTACAAAAACCTAATCACATAGTGGGCTTCACTACATCTCATTTGCCACTCAAGTATTTAGAAATCATGTTAGACATGATGAAATCTCTTTAGGCATTGCAAGGAAATAAAGAGAAACATTAAGGTAACATTACAATTTTGAATGAATTTATTGCTTAGATTGACAGGTCCTACTTGACAGTTTAAGTTGGCACTTCAATCATTACCACTGCACCTAAACTCTCCTTTAATGAATACAAATCTTGTGGCAAAATGTTTTGAAATAGTTTTAAAAAACATTTCAAAATACCAAGCTTTGTGACAAAATATTTTGATCACATTTTTAATGTATAAACTGGTATTGGCTTGGAAGAAAGTGGCTCACCCCAAAGCAGAAAGGCTTAAATCAACCATAAATTTGCAGTTGCACTAAAATGACAATTGTTTTAAATATCGATGAAGCGCTATGTAATCAGATCATTATAGGTAAATACTTACATAATTAGAAACCCACTCATGCTTTTCAATTTCATTTTCCCAGGATAAGGAACAACAATCTACAGTTGCATCAAAGAATCAGGCATCTCAAACGAGGCTTATCTTGGGAGATTCAGGATGGCTAAACAAGTAGATTTGGGGAAGATGCATAGAAAAATTTTCCATCATCCACTCTTATTCTGAATGGTACTGTTATCTTCAGATTTCAAAATCTGGAAAAACATCGTGACAAGAGATACAAAGGCCCTGGGAAAGAAATAAAAATGAAAGCAAAACTGAAAAGTTGCCAAGTACATGAAAACTTGAGATTTGAATTCTGCAAGCTAGCAGATAAGGTTTTCTATTCAACACTCCTTATTTCTCCAAATTTTCTTGGCCTCGTTGGTGAATAGAAACAAAAATATGAGTTTAAGTTACCCCTATAATCCTGGCATTCAAAGGTGTGGAAACAAAGAAGTGAAGCATTCCTCTATGGCCAATGGACTAGTTGTCGCATTTAAAAATTCTTGGAGGAGAATGATTGGCCAAGAATTTATCGCATTGCTAGAGAAGCTATCAAAGGCTAGAATAAGTAGTTTTTGGAAAAACAATTTTCTTGTATGAGATTTATGATTTTGGTGGCATGGAGATATCAATGAGGTGTCTTTTGTTGAGTTTGAATGTTATTTATACTACTTGTAATTCAGGTATATAACCACGATGCGGCTGGCAGGCCAAGAAAGACACTGAATTTGTCTAGACTTATGATAGAAAGAAAGCATTTGGGGAGGTCAAAGCCCGAATCGCTCAAGCCCCGGTACTAACCAACCCTGATTACAGCCAAGACTTCATTTTGTATGTCGTAGGGGAACCTGAAAGTTACGCCGCAGTCCTAACACAGAGAAGATGGCGAGGAACTCCCCATCACATTCTTAAGTCGAGTAATACAGCCCCATGAAGAAAAATATAACTTTATAAAACGTCAAGTGCATGCGGTTATGAAATCCCTGAGGAAATTCAGGCACTTCATCTCCCAAAGACGAGTCACAGTGTTTGTTATCCACCTAGACGTGCGGAACTTCATTATCCAAGGAGAGATGGGCAGCAAAAGGGCTGGTTGGGTAAACAAAATACAAGAGTTCGATATTGAAATCCGACCCACGAAATTAGTTCGCGGGCGCGCGCTATGCCAAGAGCTTGCAAAGAGCGTCGCCGCCGAAGTAAAAACCTGCCAATGGGACGACCCAATAGCATAAGGGAGCTTCGCAAATCAGGAAGCTGATGAAGAAGACTAGGTTAGTGTTGTCACATTTTGCACGGGGTGCAATGTCTTCGGTATTGTAACAGTGCTGCTCTTCTTTTCCCCTCTTCCTCTATTTTCCTTCCTTCTTCTCTCCTTTCCTTTTCTTTCCCGCATTCTCTTTCTTTCCCCCCTTTCTCGGAGTCCCCCAGTTGGTTTTTTAACTTTCCAGCAAGTTACCTGAAAAATGGCTAAGTGTTGGTGCGAAGTTCGCACTTCGCCCAGTCTGGGTGCGAAGTTCGCACTTCGCCCAGTTTTGGTGCGAAGTGCGCACTTCGCCCAGTTTTGGTGCGAAGTTCGCACTTCGCCCAGTTTTGATGCGAAGTTCGCACTTCGCCCAGTTTTTGGGCGCACCTTACAACTGGCAGACCGGTAGGCTGACAGAAAATGACAAAGTGCCGGAGCAAAGTCCGAACGGCGGCAGACACCAGTTTCCACCTGTGCGCAGCCCGACTTCGCAACGAAGTCGGAGTGCACCCTTGACAGGTGCGCAGTAGGGAAACAAACTCAGAAAAACATCTAAGGCATGAAGGCCTTCCCGATTGCACTGCGTTCTGCCCGCGCATCCCGAGGCGCTCCGATCCCAAAAAAGATGGATAGACTGCCCTCCAAGGCAGACACGTGTCAAACAACATCACCCATCTTCTGACAAGTGTCCAGCTTCGGGATTAGGGCCGAAACGTGCCGAGCAAAAGGACGAGCATGGGCTGCACCGCCTGTGCCAGTAGCCTCATTCAAAGCTGATCTGAGGTTCTACCTGCTCCAGCTACCCGCATCACTGCCAGATTGAAGTTCTGCCCAACACACCGCCACGTAGCCGTCCAGCCTTCCAGGAAGACCATGCTCGCGGGTACAGTCCGGTCCGACAAAAGGTCAGCATTTGCAGCTCTTTCGCCGCTTTTGTCGACCTTATGTTTGATCGGGACCTTGTGCCCATTAATGTAACGGGAGGGACTCGGGCTATAAAAGCCCACCATGAATTCATTGTAAAGGGTGGATGGGGAATGTCTGTTAGGGAACCAATGTAACCGTGCTTCTGCTTATAAATATAATTTGTATGCCTAGTTCTGTTCTGCTGCTTCTGTTTTTTATGCTACCTTTCTTTATATTCATGTCTTAGGCTAACCTGTCACGGCTCGCTGATTCATTTCAGCATTTGGTGAGCAAGTGCCTCTAGCATTGCTTGTTTAAAGCACCCTCTCGTACTTCATTAATTAAAAGGATACATAGAATGGATGTAGTAGCAGTTTCATCGCTTGTGTGTTAAGTTGTCTGGTCCGTATCCTGGTGATTGGTGCGCTGCCGTACTGTTAGTTCCTTATAGGGAATGTCTGTTAGGGAGCCATTGAAGCTGTGCGGTTAAATTCTCTACACGACACATATACCTGGCTCTGATATCTCTATGATTGCTTTCTACCCATGTTAGTGTCCATAGGTGGTGATTGACGTGTTGCCGTACTGTTAGTTCCTTGTAGGGAATGTCTGTTAGGGAGCCGTTGTAGCCGTGCGTACACTGCTTAGGTATCGAAGTATACGTTAGATTTTGCAGTTCTCAGTCGTGCTTTATATTTATAATGCAATGAGTATTGGTGATTGCTGGTTGCCGTACTGTTAGTTCCCCCCCACCAACCTCCAAGTATATTTGTATATTCTTTCTGTACATTTATCTCTTTCCTGCACTCTTAGCTTAAATCAGAAAACCCCCCAAAAGGAGCCGGCCTTCTCCGGAGATTTGGCTCGGAAGGCATCTCTTCCTTCCGGCCTTTCATGCTGGTGGGCGAATCTGGGCGCATTAACCCAAAATCCTTTCCTCATGGCGGATTCGTAACCAACAGTTTCTGGCACGCCCGGTGGGACCAGGGTCCCACGTTTGAAGAAAAATTTTCTGATCAGTCTCCACCTAGCGCTGACAGTGGTTCCTGAGCACCTGGTGAGACAAGGAAGTTTCTCACCCCCGACAGAATTGAAGCACCGGTGTTCGCTTCATTGCTGTTCCAAATCTGAACACCTGGCGACTTTGCATGAACAAATCCTCTGAGTCCGAGAGACTGGTCCGAGCACCTTCATGCACACGAGAAGGTGGCAAGCAAGGGATCCAAGAAGCCCGCCTGAGTTCTACGAACTGGACATCAACGCTCGAGGCGAGATTCCCAGGCTGGCTGACCCGCGAGCTCGTGTCGACGAAGCCGAGGCTGAGATACAAGAAGAAGCCGAAGCTGAAATCGGCGGAGCTGAGTACGAAATAGAAGAGGCCGAGGAAGAAGAAGATCCCGCATCCTCGGAAAGTACCGACACTGAGTACACAACCGACGGCGGAGAAGAAGAAGAAGAAGAAGAAATGGCTGCTCAACAGCCGAATGACGATGATCTTTTCCCGACGGTGGACTCTACGGGGCCCTTGGCCCTGGTCGGACAGCAAGCTGTGCCCCCTGCTGCTTTAAATTCTATTCCCACATACGACGGCTACGAAAAGACGGCGTACGAGCACATCCAGGACATCCTTGCCCTGGCCGCATTGCATACTATTATCGATGAGAGTGTGAAGACCCGTTTGCTGGCCCTTTCCCTGAGGGGAAAGCTTCTCATCGGTGGAGATCGCCGCGGAGGGATCCATCACGGGGTGGCCCCAGCCTGCCGGAAGGCTCGTAAAAGGATGCAACGAGTCCGTTGACCCTACTTCTCTACCGCATCGGGCCCAAGCTATCCGGAGACATCCTCAAGAGGAGGTGTCCGATTTTAACATCAGGTTTGCGAGATCCCGGAAACGGGTACCTCGCGAACTTCGGCCTTCAGCCGGCATGGCTGCTCACTACTATCTGAGATCCTTCAACTCAGACATATGCTCGCCGCTCGAAGATCGCGGAATTGACGAGTTTCCTGCGCTGTACGAAGCTGCCCAGCAAGCTGAAGCTGACATTATCTCCATCAGCAGGCTTTCGTCCAGGGTGCAAGAACCCATTCATCCCGACTTCCCCAGATCACAGTATCCTTCTGCTTCTGGTGGTGCGCCGTCCACATCGGGACAGCAAACCCAGCAGCAGTAATGGAATCCGGCGCCGGTCGTAACTCTTTACGGCCCGCCTCAGTTGCATTACCCTCATCCGCCTCCTCCCACCCCGCATTTTCCAGCACTTCCTGCTCCCCCACAGTACGCATCTTATTCTAACCCTCCTCCATTGGCCGCGTTGCCCCCACCGGCACAATTGCCGCTACCTGATGGCAGCATCCAGAACACGATTCTACAGGAGGTGCGGGCTTTGGCCTCCGGATACCATGCCATGTCCAATGACATGACCGCTATGAAGAAGAAGCAGGCCCAGATGGACCTTGCTCCTAAGAGGTCGTATGCACCACCCGCACTGACGAAAGACAAAGCCCCGGAACATCAGCCGCAGAGGCGTCCACCTCCGAGAAATGCTGCTATAGAAGACCCGCCTGGTCCTCCCGACCAGGTCAACTGGTGCACTACGTGCAACGACCCGCATTCGGAGGAAGACTGCACTCTGCACCAGCACTACATCCAGACATTGGCCGGCAGCGCTATAGAAGACGATGAGCTGTACATGATCTTGGACAGCGAGGCCAACTTTGCCCTCCCCGAAGAGAATCTAGCGTCACCTGCCAAGGAAGAAAAGAAAGCCGCGGATGCGGCCAAACCTTTGCAAGTCTACGCAAGAAGAGAAAAACCGCAGCCCGATGGGCTGCCGCCATACAAGCGGTTGTGGCCTTACACAGCCCAGGAGAAGGCATCCAAAGATAAAGCTCCAGCCAAGCCTTCTCCGGCAAAGGCTGCCGCTGTTCCAGCCAAACCTCCAGCAAAGACCCCAACTCCGGCTAAGGCTCCCGTACCTCAGCCTCCAACCGAAACCAAAGAACAAGCCCAGGAGAAGCTGAAGTACCCGTCTCTGACCAGGAGACAGCGAGTTGAGGCCACCCAACAGTACCGGACGAAGTATGAGCCAGCAAAACATGCAGAAGAAGCTAGTACCTCGGGCTACAGTATTGTAGACGAGTTGAAAAGAACGCCTGCTAGAATCAGCATGTATGATGCTCTTCTGCTCCCAGGCCAGGTGGATCTGCTGCAAGAATCACTGAAGAACATGAAGAGCGGCAGACAGATACAGCCCGCTGTCTTGGTTCAACCTTTGACAGTCTCCGCCACTGGGAAGAACAGACCGCCACCCTTTTATCTGTCTTTACGGATGCAAGGGCACATAGTTCACAATTGCATGGTGGATTCTGGTGCTTCCTCGACTGTGATGCCGAAGGCCGTCTGCGATGAGATCGGGATGGAATACACACGGAGCAGCCAAGGCGTGCTACAATTAGACGGCACCCCTGTTAAGACAGTTGGTGTCATAAAGGACATCCCTATCCGGCCGCACAAAGCTCTCGACATCGTAGTCATCCAAGAGGTCGTGATTGTCGACCTGGAGCCTTACTTCGGCATGTGTCTCTCTCGGGAGTTCACTGCAAAGTTGGGCGGGTACCTGTCTCTAGACTACTCACACATGGAAGTGCCCTTCAAAGGAAGGAGACTCGAAGATTTTTAATGAGAAGCCTTCCCCCTTCCTAGTAGACAAGATACCCGGAGGAGAATTGTACTTGCATGGTCCAGCTTGTCGAGGAAGAACCGGTGACAGTGGAGCCGACCGAGCAAGCCTTCGAAGTGCTACAGCTTGAAGATGAGTTCTCATTGCGGGACTTCAATGCCGTAATCGGGACAGAGCAGGGCTGTTACTCCATTGTACAGCCCGAGAGGCTTGACGTGTCAGCTGCGAAAAAAGTGGGACCGCACCCGAAGAGCTGTGGAAGCTTTTCTTTGACGGCGCGCGATGCAAGAATGGCGCCGGTGCAAGGGTACTTCTGGTTTCTCCAAATGGGATCCAGAAGGACTATGCCTACAGGTTGGCCTGGAGCTGCACTAACAACTCGGCGGAATACGAAGCCCTGTGCTTGGGTTTGCGAAAGGCGGAGAGGCTCGGGATCAAACACCTGCAGATCTTCGGAGATTCAGAGCTGGTGTGTCACCAAGTTACGGAGAAGTGCGCATCCAAACAGCATTTTCTTAGAGCGTACCGTAACCGAGTGTGGGACCTGATGGAGTCATTCGACTCGTTGAATGTCAAAGCAATATCGCGTGAGAAAAACAAGCACGTCGATATTCTGGCGTCTGTTGGAGCCAGGTACGTTCCGGCTGAAGACGTTGTCCAGAGACCGAAGCCGGTTCGTACTATCTACAGGCCTTCTGTGCCTGATAAGGACACCCACTGGCAGGTGTTCAGGTTGTGACGAGGAGATCGTCACATTCCTGGTTAACGAAGTGTGTGTAATCGAAGGTAGAGACCCTGATGACGAGCAATATGAGGGGTTGATACAGTTACGGAATAATCATGTCCCAAAAGGACTGATTACATTAGAGTCTCTTTGATCAGAATGACAGAGCAATATCTCACAGAATCAAAGTAGACCCGAGGCAGTGATGCCGACCCGGAACTTGAACCCGGTAAAACAATCAAGGTCGGAACAGATTGCACGTCGGAGGAACTTGGGCAGATCAGATCACTGTGCCAGGAGTTCCCCGACATCGTGGCCTGGTGCTACGAGGATTTGAGGGGGTATGACAGAACTATCATCCAGCATACCATTGAGCTAGAGGATGGTGCCAAGTCGTTCCGACAGAAGCAGAGGGCCGTGAATCCAAAGATTGAGGCCATGATGAAAACCGAGCTCTTGAAGATGCTGGAGGCCAAGATCATCTACCCCATCAAACATTCATCTTGAGTTGCGAATTTGGTGCCCGTGAGGAAAAAGAATGGCGACATTCGTCTCTGTGTCGACTTCAGAAACCTAAATCAGGCTTCCCTCCGGGACCACTATCCGCTTCTCCAAATCGACCAGATTCTACATATCGTTGTTGGAGCCCAAAGATTTTCACTTTTAGATGGATTTTTCGGCTACAACCAGATTTGGGTCAAAGACGAAGACCAGCATAAGACGGCGTTTACCACGAAGTGGGGGACGTTCGCCTATCAGCGCATGTCGTTTGGCTTATCCAATGCTGGCGCCACGTTCCAAAGGGCCATGGACTTGGCCTTCCGAGAGCTTCTCAATAAAATTATTGTCATCTACCTTGATGACATGACTGTTTTCTCTCATCAACGAGGAGATCATGTTTCGCACCTACGACAAATATTTGAGAGTTGTCGAGAATTCGGCATTTCTATCAACTCGAAGAAGTCTGTCTTCGCGGTAAAAGAAGGAAAGTTGCTGGGACATGTCATCTCCGAGGAAGGCCTCACCATTGACCCTGACAGAGCCGAAGCCCTCGTTCGCTTGCCAGCCCCCATTGATAAAAAAGGGCTGCAGTCCTTCTTCGGTCAGATTAACTTCGTGCGGAAGTTCATCCCCGACTTCGCACAGGTGATCAAGCCTATGGCCGAGCCATCGAAGAAAGATACACCTTACGAATGGACTGATGAGAGAGAGCAAGCCTTCGAGGAAATCAAGGCTCGAATTGCGCAAGCTCCGGTATTGACAAACCCGGACTACTCCAAGGACTTCATCCTGTATGCAGTGGGAGAACCCGAAAGTTACGCTGCAGTCCCGACTCAGAAGGGAGACGATGGTGAGGAGCGCCCCATAGCGTTCCTGAGCCAAGTGATCCTGCCGCATGAAGAAAAGTATAATTTTATAGAGCGGCAGGTTCATGCTGTCATGAAGTCCCTTCGAAAGTTCAGGCATTTTGTCTCCCAGAGCAAGACCACTGTCTTTGTGATTCACCCGGACGTTCGAAGCTTCATCTTACAAGGAGAACCGGGTCACAAGAGAGCGGGATGGATTGCCAAGATCCAGGAGTTTGACATTGAAGTGCGGCCCACCAAGCTTATCAGAGGCCGAGCCTTGTGTCAGGAATTGGCCCGAAGCGCTGTAGCCGGCATCTCCGCCTGTAAGTGGGAGGACACAGCGACACGCATCTACCTAGCCAACTCCTTATCGGAGGGGAGTGATTGGACAGATGAACTGGTAAGATACTTCTGCACCGGAAGATGTCCCGATCACCTGAACGCCTCACAACGAAGGAGATTTCGGCTGGGTGCACTCAAGTACACTCTTTGCCCCGAGGGGCTTTATTTCAAAAACATCGACGGCATCCTGTTGCGGTGCGTCATAAAAATCGGACCGGCCTAGGGTCCTCGGAGATTTTCATTCCGGGATGCCTGGGGGTCACCATTCTTCAAGGCCAACGGCCTTAAAAATAATAAGGGCTGGGTACTATTGGCCCACTCGTTTCTGCGGACGCGCATGCGGTCTCGTTCAAAATGTGATCAATGCCGGAGGTTTGCCGGCCGAAAGCAGAATAGCACCCCCGCCCCTTCAACCGATTCGAGCCGAGACTCCGTTCCAAAGAATGGGGTCTAGACTTCATTGGGGTGATTTCTCCTAACTCCTCCGCCGGACACAAGTTTATTCTCACAGCTACTGACTATTTTACACGGTGGACGGAGGCAATCCCGACCAAGAACGCAGACCAAGAAACGGTCATCAGGTTCATTGAGAGCCTGATTACCCGCTTCGGGGTTCCAGAGTCGATTGTGACCGACAACGGTCCGGGATTTGTAGGCGCTGTACTCACGGAGTACACTGGCAGACTTGGCATCTA
This sequence comes from Wollemia nobilis, assembly GCA_028583015.1. Classification (NCBI taxonomy): domain Eukaryota; kingdom Viridiplantae; phylum Streptophyta; class Pinopsida; order Araucariales; family Araucariaceae; genus Wollemia; species Wollemia nobilis. Next base: position 293,793 of record JAQPPZ010005545.1, on the reverse strand, counting down.
TCACAAGATGTCTTCTAATTACTACCCGCAGGGGAATGGCCTTGCCGAGTCTACTAACAAGAACCTCCTGAAGATCATCCGGAGAACCATTGAAAGAAACAAGCGGACTTGGCACTTGCTCCTGAACCGGGCACTGTGGGCGGACAGAGTTGCATTTAAGAAATCCCTCAGAACGTCCCCCTATGCGCTCGTCTATGGTAAAGAGGCTGTCATGCCATCACACATCGAGATCCCTGCCCTGTGGATGATTGACGAAGATAGGAGCAGCGGAGACCCGGTGGACGACAGACTGTGCCAACTCCTGCAGTTGGAAGAAGACAGAGAAAGTGCATACCAGGCCTTCACTGATCACATTGCAGCAACCCAAGGCTGGTTTGCAAAAGGCACTACTGCCCGAGTTTTCGAAATCGGGGACCTGGTGCTGAAGTGGGACTCATACAAAGCAAAACCGGGTAATCACGGGAAGTTTGATGCTCTCTGGGAGGGCCCTTATCAAATTGCCCGGGTGAACCAGTTCAATGCCTACGTACTGCGGGATATGCAGGGTCAGCTCCTACCTATCCCTGTCAACGGGTTCCACTTAAAGATTTACCGCTGCTGAAGGTGCCCAAGTGGCCCTTCCTTGTAAAAAATTTTCCCTTATGCTTTTTCATTTCCCAGCATGTACAGTTTCCTGTTTTCAGCTTTTAATTTTATTTTTTATTATTTGAGCTTAACTGCGGCATGGGAGAGAAAGACGGACTTCGCAGCGAAGTCCGTCGTCGTCCCTCAGGATGGGCGAAGTTCGGCTGTACAAAAGAAGAAGCAAACAAAGAAAGAAGAAAAAAGGAAAAAGGAAAAAATTTGGCTAAGTGTTGGCCGAAGTCCAACTTCGCAGCGAAGTCGGGCTTCGGGCCAGCCGAAATGCGAAGCTTGTTCAAGGAAAAGACTGCAAAGCAAAGAAGGACGAACTGCGCCCAACCTTGGGCGAAGTCCGACTTCGCACGCGAAGTCCGACTTCGCACGCGAAGTCCGACTTTGGCCGGCTAGTGTGCGAAGTCCGAACTGCGCACAACCTCCGTGCAAAGTGCGAACTTCGCACGAAGTTCGCACTTCGCCCGAACTTCGGGCGAAGACCGACTCACTTCAATGTGCAAGTTGCACAGTTCGGACAGTCAAAGGAAACAGAGCAGTTCAACGCGCACTTCGCGCGAATTTCGAACTTCGCCCGAAATTCGAGCGAAGTCCGACTTCGCCGGCGAAGTCGGGTCGCGCCCAACTTTGGGCGAAGCCCGACGGCCCCTCGTTTTCTAGGCCAATTTGGGCAAATATTAAAAAAAATAAATAAAAAATTCAAAAAAGGTCCCAAGTTGGGCCCAAGGCGCGTTGCGACCGTTTCAAAGTGGGTTTCCGCACCAATGCTTCTTTCTTGAGCAGTGTGCCCTGATTTCGGCCGTGACGTCAGCCATGGCGCAGTGTCCAAGACAGAGTTAATGATTGCACGTTCCTCAACGAAAGTGCAAGCAAAAGAACATGGCACGTCTGTCGGAGTGCACTTTTTCCAAACATTCTCCTGCGCAGCCATCTAAGAGCCTTAACACAGCCGACTTACCCCTCCTACGCGGCATTTATGGTGCTGTCTTTATCTAGTAAAGGGGGTCAGATGTTTTCAAACATTCCAGACTACACAGATTATTCCTCGGACAGTGCTAATTATTCCCGTGACAACGAAATCTGCCGTGCACGACCCGAACCTCGTAATTATTGCTGATTCGAAGAGATGGACCGAGGAAAGATGCCAATGTCAGCGCAGTCCAGTGGAAGTGGCGAACCAAAGGATTTACCGCGGCCGGGCGTTTTCAGAAGCGAAACCCCGCCAGAAAGAAAGTCAAAGTCCCGAACGAAAAAGGTACAGCGTGGGCAAGCCCCACCACCTCCGTTAAATTACTTAGCAGGGTACAAGGACGGCTCATTTTCTATGAGCTTGACGAAGCTGCGGGCAAATGTGGAGAGCTAGGCAGACAAAGTTTCGCCCTCCCACCATTTCGGAGCGGCATACAAATCCAATTTGTTCAAATTCTTGTGCCCTCCTATCCACCAATGCCCGGAACTGGTAGACGTAATTGTCAGACACTATAGACCAGTTACCCGGCAAATTTGCAACTCCAGCGGTAAACCCTTGTTCACACTGCGCAGGGAGACCGTCCGACCAGCCTTTCGCCCCAGGGTTGGAGTATGACTCCAGCACCATCCTCAGAAAGATAAATTTTGGCGAGCAGGCGGGACGTTTAGCGAATACCAAACGGATGAGGGATTTCCTCAATTCAGAGCTAAACGCCCCGCTTGCAGCTGGACAGTGGCCAACTGGCCCCATGCCCTTGGCACAATTTCAGAGCAAGTACTTGTATACCATTTTGGCATCAATTCTTGGTTGCGACTCTGATGAGTCGAGTACAGCCGTACTCAGCCTAGCGCTGTGAGAATGTCTCCTATGCGGAGAATCCTACGAACCGGCAAAGACAGAGAAGCGGAAAACGTCCCATCTTTTTCGACTGGGCAGACTGGCTGGCATACGCCACCCACTCCAGCCTGGTCAAAATTCAGAAGAAGCAGTCCACCGATTTTCGGTTTAGTTATGTTCTAGCCTGGTTTTGTTTGTACCACTTGCACCCCCGAATGCCGATCCCAAACCTGAAGAAGGTCAACGAGAAGGGAGAGCCACAGCCCGTCTATAACTGGACGGATGACTTATACCGGAAAGGGTCCTACTACAAGTTCAACTTCAACTTTCTGGGATTCGTCATGTCAGTCTTCAGCGAAAGCGAAATCCCCCGTCCCCCAAGAGAAATGACAAGCGCTTTGATAAATCAGAAGCTCGGGGACGTTTTCAGACTGACGCAAGGGATTGTGGTCAGAATCTATGGATTCAAGGGCAAACCCCATTTGCTGCCCTACTGGTGCTCGGAACATTTGTTCGGGATGGAGGTTGCCCGACAGATGGACTATGTTGAAGAGGAGTTCGGCCTAGGAAAGAAGAGAGGACAGATTTTTCAATACCCTCTTTCCTGGGTAAACGTTGAGATTTTTGAGGTAGGACAGCATGTCTACCTTGAGCAAGAGTTTTCCCGGATTGGCCTGGTTCTGCTGCCGTAGCATTGGAAGTATGACCCATATGGGATAAGGGGAAAGTTCGCACATCTCTGCCCCCGGGCAGATATAACCGAGGATAAGTGCGATGTGGTCCATGTGGACCTTGACTGGGAAATTGAATTGATGGAAGCTTCTCCTCCCTGGCAGGATTTTTACTGCGAGGAGGTGACATATGACCCCAAGCGAAACCCGGACCACCAGTTCACATCTCCAGGGTTCAAAAAATTTCTATCCAAGATAGCAGGCCTTAACTGGTCTAAAGAAAATATTACTGAATGCTGGAAGATGAGATGCCGCACGCAGCATGACAAGTCCACGAGAAGAAATCTGGCCGTAGATGACGACTTTTCGGTTCTCTATGACCAGCATCATGACAGCTGGCGACCGTTCGCATATCAAGGTTACGTTCCCCGAGGCCCCTTTGAGGACTATAAAGGAGGGTCTTCCTCCCAACAGTTGTACACTTCGGCAACTGCCAGCGTGGGCCTAGCAGACATCCAAGTCGAACCAATGCAGCCCGTGGCTTCCAAGGCGGCCTGAGAAGGCGAAAGAGTTAGTCAAAGCAACGCCCGAGGCAATCCCTCAGGCACGAAAGGCGCCAGCACCGCCACAGAGCAGACCGGTTGCGGCAGACCTTCCGCAAGTCAAACCCCGGTACAAGTTTACCGTGGGAGCCTCAGCGCCTGCTGCACCTGCTTCATCTCCTTCCCCTGATCCGACTGTTATTCCGGAGGAGAAGAAGCGGAAGAGAGTTGAGAAATCAGGCGACCTAGCCTGATAGTGCAGCAGCCAGTCGCAGAGCCGCAGCCGCGTTCTGCCGCCGCAGAGACAGTTTCTCTGGGCAGTCCCAAGCCAGCCGCCGAAATCAGGAGCACAGACATCCATCCGGCATCGGCTCGGCGGAGCCCGCAGGTACGTTTGCTGCCCCTATCTCTTTGGTCTCATCTAGTCCTACTCCCACTCCATCTCCCGCTCAATCCGAGCAAGTTATGACCACATCCCCCTCTCCGTCTCTGCGCCCTTCTAGCGGCCCCCATTCTTTTGATCAGTTTGCTCAGAACCCTAACGTCTCTCTTTCTCTGAGCACAACTCCAAACCCTTCGCCTGAAGTTAGTGCTGAGACCGTCCGTTCACCGTCACATCCACCTTCTCAGCCGCTTCAAACCCTCACAATATCAGCCACTCCCATCTCCATTTCCCCGGTCGCCCCCACAAGCGGCCGATTCTTCCAAGGTCTGTCCGGTTCCTCCTGCTCCCATTCCCGCAGGAGAGACGTCTCAGCAGAACCCTAGGCTGGGGGAACCAGATTTCATTGACGACCTCCAGAATACGCCCCTGGCAACGAGAGCTGTAGAGTATTCTGTCTCTTTCCTTCAGAACCTGAAGCGGAGGAGACCTGAAGAGATAGCCGCCCCGGTAAAACGCGCAAAGTACAATTTCGAGAGGAGAGTGATTACAACAGAGAAAATAATCCCAAAAGTGAAGAAGCCTCTCCGAGAAATGACCAGGGCGGACTACGAGCTCCAGACAAAGGAGAAGAGCTTTGACGACATTAACAAGCAATATCAGATTCAGTCGATTATGCGCAAAGTCGATGACAGTCTCTTTGTCAAAAGTCTGGAGGAGCAGGAAGAACTTTTCGGGTTGCAGGATAAAACAAGGTAGCTTGAAGAGGACCTGTCTAGGTCCACGGAGCAGCTGGAAGCGGCGCGGCAAGAAATAGATGAACTCAAAGCCCAGCTGTTTCTCAACAACAAGCCGCAACCGAAAAGCAAGCAGCCTCGGAGCAGATTTCTCAGCTCCAAGACTCTTTGAAGCAGGCGCAGTCGCAACTTGCAGAGAGAGCATCTCGAGCGACGGTCTTTTCAAAGACAAAGGTTAAGGAGATGAGGGCTTTGCTGCGGGAATGCAAGCCCCACACCTATAAGGCGATGGCAGTTCTGGATTTCGCATCCAGAATTCAAGAAGTTTCTGCCCAGGGAAAGCCTGTGGTAGAGGAGGCCGAGCGTCAGGCGAAGCAATGGCTGGACCTGGCGGTAAATCTTCAGGAGCGCGAGCGCAACGGCCTCCAATTTTCTCCCGTGTCCTCATTCGCTGCAGAATGGGCAGGTGTAAGGGTGACCTTGCACAAATATTTCAAAAAAGTTGAAGAGGTGAGGGTTGCCAGACGAATGCTTGATGCATTCGGACATGAAAGGGATATCTGTCTGGCCCCCTTTCACGCTCTTTCTGAACTAGGGTGCCCAGGTTTTGTTGAGAATGGCGAGCTTCTCACCCTAGATCGGGTGAAAAAGAATTGGCAGTCCTTCGAAGCAGATACAGCTGAAATTGATAGTCGGATCGAACCAATTCAAGACAATCAGGTCACTCGGATGGTGTCCAAATATTCCAAGATCAGCTCCTACTTCCAGGAGTTAGAAAAAAGATACCTCACCATCGACCTGCACGCGGTCACTGCTTTCCATGCGGCATTAGAAGATGTAGCTGACCGCCGGCCATTCGAGGCAGAAGCCTGGCGTCAAGCCCAGGCAGCATACACTCGCATTTGCGAGGCAGAAGCAAGAGATGGAGAGCTTTCGGAAGGTAACTCTGAGGAGGCAACTGACAAAGATGAATTTGAAGAACAGTTGCCGCAAGGAGAACAGCTAGAGCAGCAAAAGGCAGGGGAGGCAAGTTCCTCTGTACCCAAAGGATGAAGGCATGGATTCTTTGCGCCGAGGCGAGCTCGACACCCCGCGAGCCGCCAGAAATGTTGTCACATTTTGCACGGGGTGCAATGTCTTCGGTATTGTAACAGTGCTGCTCTTCTTTTCCCCTCTTCCTCTATTTTCCTTCCTTCTTCTCTCCTTTCCTTTTCTTTCCCGCATTCTCTTTCTTTCCCCCCTTTCTCGGAGTCCCCAGCTTGGTTTTTTAACTTTCCAGCAAGTTACCTGAAAAATGGCTAAGTGTTGGTGCGAAGTTCACACTTCGCCCAGTCTGGTGCGAAGTTCGCACTTCGCCCAGTCTTGGTGCGAAGTACGCACTTCGCCCAGTTTCTGGGCGCACCTTACAACTGGCAGACTGGTAGGCTGACAGAAAATGACAAAGTGCCGGAGCAAAGTCCGAACGGCGGCAGACACCAGTTTCCACCTGTGCGCAGCCCGACTTCGCAGCGAAGTCGGAGTGCGCCCTTGACAGGTGCACAGTAGGGAAACAAACTCGAAAAACATCTAAGGCATGAAGGCCTTCCCGATTGCACTGCGTTCTGCCCGCGCATCCCGAGGCGCTCCGATCCCAAAAAAGATGGATAGACTGTCCTCCAAGGCAGACACGTGTCAAACAGCATCACCCATCTTCTGACAAGTGTCCAGCTTCGGGATTAGGGCCGAAACGTGCCGAGCAAAAGGACGAGCATGGGCTGCACTGCCTGTGCCAGTAGCCTCATTCAAAGCTGATCTGAGGTTCTACCTGCTCCAGCTACCCGCATCACTGCCAGATTGAAGTTCTGCCCAACACACCGCCACGTAGCCGTCCAGCTTCCAGGAAGACCATGCTGCGGGTACAGTCCGGTCCGACAAAAGGTCAGCATTTGCAGCTCTTTCGCCGCTTTTGTCAGCTTATGTTTGACTGGGACCTTGTGCCCATTAATGTAACGGGAGGGACTCGGGCTATAAAAGCCCACCATGAATTCATTGTAAAGGGTGGATGGGGAATGTCCGTTAGGGAACCAATGGTAACCGTGCTTCCGCTTATAAATATAATTTGTATGCCTAGTTCTGTTCTCGCTTCGTTTTTTATGCTCGCCTTTCTTTATATTCATGTCTTAGGCTAACTCGTCACGGCTCGCCGATTCATTTCAGCATTTGGTGAGCAGTTGCCTCTAGCATTGCTTGTTTAAAGCACCCTTTGTACTTCATTAATTAAAAGGATACATAGAATGGATGTAGTAGCAGTTTCATCAGTTGTGTGTTAAGTTGCTGGTCCGTATCTGGTGATTGGTGCGCTGCCGTACTGTTAGTTCCTTGTAGGGAATGTCTGTTAGGGAGCCATTGAAGCCGTGCGGTTAAATTCTCTACACGACACATATACCTGGCTCCGATATCTCTATGATTGCTTTCTACCCATGTTAGTGTCCGTAGGTGGTGATTGACGTGTTGCCGTACTGTTAGTTCCTTGTAGGGAATGTCTGTTAGGGAGCCGTTGTAGCCGTGCGTACACTGCTTAGGTATCGGAAGTATACGTTAGATTTTGCAGTTCTCAGTCGTGCTTTATATTTATAATGCAGTGAGTATTGGTGATTGCTGGTTGCCGTACTGTTAGTTCCCCCCCACCAACCTCCAAGTATATTTGTATATTCTTTCTGTACATTTATCTCTTTCCTGCACTCTTAGCTTAAATCAGAAAACCCCCAAAAGGAGCCGGCCTTCTCCGAAGATTGGCTCGGAAGGCATCTCTTCCTTCCGGCCTTTCATGCTGGTGGGCAAATCTGGGCGCATTAACCCAAAATCCTTTCCTCATGGCAGATTCGTAACCAACAGTTAGTAAAATAGTTGAATATTTCAACACTGGGAGGTGTCCCCAGCATTTGAATGCTTTGCAGCGAAGGTGCTTCAGGATACGATCCCTCCGTTACATCTTACGCCCAGAAGGCCTATTCTTCAGAAATATTGACAGCGTTCTTCTAAGATGCATAAGAGAGGATGATAATAAAAGGGTCGTTGGTGAGTTTCACTTCGGGTTATCAGGGGGCCACTTTGCAGGAAGGACAACAACTTTAAAAATAATCAGGGAAGGTTACTATTGGCCCACCCTCTTCGCTGATGCCTTTGCATTCCACCGAAAATGCGAGCAATGTCAGAAGTTTGCTGGTCAAAGCAAGAATGCTCCCATGCCCCTCCAACCGATACAGGTAGAAACACCGTTCCAACTGTGGGGATTAGATTTCGTGGGAGTCATCTCGCCAAATTCATCAGCAGGACATAAGTTTATTTTGATTGCAACTGACTATTTCACCAGATGGGTTGAAGCGGTGCCCACAAAACACACCAACCAAGAAACGGTTATTACGTTCCTGGAAAGTTTGATCACCAGATTCGGCATCCCTGAAGCGATAGTAACAGATAATTGTCCAGGATTCATTGGTGCTAAGATCAATGAATTCGCCTACAAGTATGGGATATACCTCAAGGTCACTTCCAACTATTATCCACAGGGTAATGGGTTAGCAAAATCAACGAATAAGACCTTGTTGAGATTAATAAGGAAGCTCATAGAAAAGAACAAGAGGACTTGGCACCTCCTCTTGGATCAAGTCATGTGGGATGATCGGATCTCTATCAAAAGATCAATCAAAACCTCACCTTACGCCCTAGTGTACGGCAAAGAAGCTATCTTACCAACCCATATATAAATTCCCGCATTGTGGATGATAAATGAAGAGAAAGAGGAATCTGGTCCCATGGAGGCTAGACTAGCTCAATTGTTGCAGCTGGAGGAGGACCGAGAAAAAGCTTATGAGAACTTCACAAAGCATGCGCAAATCACCCCAAACTAGTTTAAGAAGAAGTCCTCTGCCCGTAACCTTGGTGTTGTAGGTGAGTTGGAGAGGAGAGGGAAATCCTCCAAGAGAGGTCCCAGGTTCAAATCTCCACACTACCAAAAAAAGCTGAATTGGGTATCCAAAATCCAATTGATAATGTTGGTGCGGGCAGGGTCGGGTGCGACTCCCGGGTGACTTTGACGGTGTAGAACCCCTTGTTCGTGGTCTCTCAAACCAAGGCGGCCCCGCAAGGGGTTTTTTGCTTTAAAAAAAAAAAAAGTCCTCCGCCCGTACATTCAAGGTAGGATACTTGGTATGGAAGTGGAATTCATGGAAGGCTAAGCCTGGCAAACATGATAAGCTCGACGCATTCTTGGAAGGACCGTTCAAAATTGCAAAAGTGAATTCGGCTAACTCCTTTATCCTTAAGGATGTGGCCGGCCAGACCCTGCCGATCCCTGTAAATGGTCTTCATTTGAAGACCTTTCATAATTAAAAGGTACCTCAAAAACCTTTGTTCTTGTATATAGCTTTACTTCATTTACACCTGTATATACCTTGTTTCAAGGCCTTTTAGAGTTAGAAATGTAGTTAGAAAAGGATCGCGGCCTCACGCCGCAATAACAGCTGATTCTGGTTCGAAACCACTAAGTACGGCTTCACCAAGTCTAGTGAAATCTCCTTCGCAAAATTTCTGCCCGAAGTGGTTGTTGAGAGTTAGTTCGCCGCGAAGTGTCCCAGCATCGAAGGGTGGAGTGGCGTGAAGGAGGTCCCCCAAAGACCAAACAACGTCATAGAGAAGCTCGCGACCAAAGTACAGCTTTTCACCAACAAAATCAATGATAAGGGGTGGTTTATAAAGACCAGGGCTAGAGGGAGAAAGCAGATACGAATAGCCTCGCCCAGGAGCAAGTTCCGCCGAAGGGACAGATAACCGCTTCAGAGCCTCCGATTGACTAAGGCATGAAAGACGCTTCGCACAAAAGGACCTGGCGAAGCAATATTTTGATAACAATCTAGCAAATCATTCCCCAAGTCCGTAAAAACAAAGTTGGGAGGACACACAAAGTAAATGCTTTGCCCAAAAGGCAGTCGATCTTCCACTTTGGAGCTAGTTCCTTGCAAAGCAATCATAGAGATAGCAAGATAACTTAATATCATGAAGAAAATAGCTTCGGGTCCAAGATGTAGCGAACCTATGGATCGCCCAAGGCTCCAGCAAAGTACCTTTCGCTCAAATCCACCTTGCTAAACAATAGGCGCAAAATTCACTTCGGTAAAAGAGATTTCCGAACTCCCGAATCACTGCCAAATTTTACAAAGCAGCCAAATGAAATGAAAACGCATTTAAAATGTGTCTCGATGCATGTGCCAGCAGCGGCCTAGGGGAACGTTCAAAACGTGCAGAGTTAATGCGAAGGTAGTGGAGCGTATCCCAAGGGAATTTAGTTATGATTAAAAGTCGTGCCCAAGTACGAGGTGGCAGGGAGTTAGATTTTCAAAACATGGTCAGACTTTTGAAGTGCATTGGCCCGCGTGCACCAATGCCGCAAAACCAATCAAAGGGCGGGACGACCTCCTCGGCCCGATTTGTAAATTTAATTTTGGCAGGTACCATAAATGGTGGTAGTTTGAATCCGCATCTATAAAAGCCAAGCTCTATCAGCAAAAGGCTATTTACCCGCTGATAATTTCGAGTGTGGAGCTAGAAGGAAGGAGCCCTGACAGAACTCTGCCGAATTCTCAGCACTCTGCCTCAAAATTGTCGCCCCTTGTAAACCAGAATGGGTAAGAAGAATTCAAAGGAGAAGAGAGAAGAACCTGAGACAAAGGGGCCAGAAAAAACTAAAAAGACTAAGAAAGAAAGAAGGCACAGACCTAAGAGGGTCGACCTTAATCTCCACCCTGAAAAGAAGGTCATGGAAGAGGGAGAAGATTCTGAAGAGGAGCAACCTGTGGAACCACCCATTGATGGGTGGGACAAGATAAGGGACACTGAGCTTTCTAAAAGTATAGCCGAGCTCCGGTATACTATCGATTTCATGAGAGCCCGTTTGTCTACGGAGAACAAAAGGGCCGCTGCCTATTATTCCCATATATACTGGTACCTGACTCCGCCAACACACCACTGTCCCGAATTAGTTCATGCCATCGCGCAGAACTATCAACCCTCTACCAGGCAGGTCCTGGACGCGGCAGGCAATAAATTATTCACAATCTTCAAGGAAGATGTGCAGGAGGCTTTCGCTCCTCTGCAAGGGCCGCCCAAGGGGTATACTGTTTACAGCTTTAGCTTGAACGAACAAATGGGGAGTTTCACCCCCTCCGACCGTATCATTAAATTCTTGAGCGACAATTTGAAGGACGGGCTCCCTTCAGGCAAGCTGTCGCAAATGCCTCGTCCCCTTAGTGACTTTAAGCATACCGATATCTTCTCTATTATTGCGTGGGTGGCGGGCCTATCTACTGATGCTGTTGTGCATCCCTGGCAAGTGGTACTGGCCGAATGTATTTCGCACGGAGAGTTTTACTCTCCAGACCCGTCGAGGCCGAACACTAACCCGGTGTTCTTTGACTGGGCAGAATGGGTGGCTCGAACCTTACACACGCGGCTGGCCAGTATGAAGAATTTTGGGACAGATCAGTATTTTGGGCCTTGCTCCTTTCTAATTTGGCTCTTTTTCTACCATACTTAGAAGCATTTCCCCCACATTGTTGTTACTGCAATGGACAAAGATGGAGTCCCCCAGCCGGTGTATCAGTGGACCCCACTCCTAGCGAGGACAAGGTCGTATTATGTTTTCAATCTACAGTTCTTAGGACCTGCTATGCAGCTCATGCGAGGCTCCTGCCCTCGGGTGCCCATGATCCTCAGGGATAAGGTCGTCATTGAAAAGAAGGGCGATGTTTTCCAGTTGACACAGGGGCTTGTTGTTCGCCTGTTTGGGTTTACAAGAAAACCCTTCCTGCTGTCATTTTATCCTTCTGAATACCAATTTGCATTGGAGGTCGCTTTCCAGAGCGACGTGACGAATACAGTTTATGGCCATGGCCGAAAGTGGGCACCAACTTGCGATTTCCCCTTCAAAATGGGAGTCGTTGAGGTTTTTGCCCTCAAACAATATGTTTACCTGGAAGATAAGCTCGCCGACTTCGGCCTGTTGCAGATTCCACAGCGGTGGTGCTATGACCCCTTGGGGGTAATGAGGGACCACCTCAGATTCAAAAATTTCCATGTTTGCCCCCGTCCGGAGATAGTGGAGCAGTGAAATAATCCCACCGGGAGGGACCTGGAATGGCACCTTGAGAGAATGAAAACATTGCCCCCATGGCATGAATTTTATACCATGGAAGTTGAATATGATCCCATCCGACACCCTTTTCCGGGACCAGACTCAACATTCTGGAAAAAGATGAAGGACGATCTGAGGGAAGAGCTAAAAGGTTGGCGCGAAGACCAGCTAAAAGAATGGTGGATAATGAGAGTTCACCGGCGAAAGCAAAGATCATACGGTCTTCTAGAGATGGACGAAGATTTTAGCGTTTTTTATGAAGCCAACGTTGGGTCCTGGCAGCCCATCTCCTTCGCCGACTTCATTCCTCCTAGTACCCCGGACTCGGGTGAAAGCCCGAAGAGAATTGAAAGCGTTTCTGAGCAGGAAGAGAAAGAAGAGACAGTAGCAACTCAGCAAGAGCTGCCAAACGAGCCTGTTGGAGGTTCTGATATAGATGTCGGGAGAACGGTGCAACGGCAAGAAAAGGAGGAAAAGAAGAAGAGGAAGAGACCTGACCAAGTTCAAATGCCTCCCCCGCACCCAAAACGACCTCGTAGCAGACCCTCCGGGGTTTCTGGCGAACAGCTTATAGCAAGCTCAGGTGAGTTGAATGTTAGAGAAACAGTGCTCGAACCACCACTGCAGGGAGAGGGGGAGATTACTGAAGTTGATATCATCAATGTGGAGGAATACCTCCAGAGAGAAGAAAATGTTGGGGAAGAGGAAACTGAGAATGTCGAAGGAGCGGAAGCTGGAGGCAGACGCGAACCTGGTACGCAGGATTTTGCCGCTTCTGCTCTATTTCTAGAGCACACAGGTATGCATCCCCTGTCCCCTACTCCTGTTTCCCAAGTCGCATCTGTAGTAGCCCCGGTCGAGGGTTCCCCAATATCTTCTGTCCCTTCAGATAAATCTCCCCGAAGCACTTTTCACACTGTACAGTCACCCATTCGCATGGTCTCATTTGCTGTAGCAAACCCGTCCTGTAACCCCGTCGGTCTCACAAATGTTTCCACTTCATCCGAGTCGTTAGGCCATGACGCTTCACTTCCAAAACCCGACACCCACTCCACGGTTTCCCACCCCATCGCTTCACCCACTAGAACCCCCACCACACCTATCGCCGACCCCACTGGCGAAGCGTCGTCCATACAGTCATTATATTTGTTCACACCCTTGGCTGGTAACCCAACCTCATTTGAAAAATATTTGGCAATGATCAAAGAGCGTCCTCTAGCAGAAAAATTACTCCAGGCCCGTCAAAATACTGACAAAATGCTCAAAGAGGCAAGGAGAAGAAGGGGGCGGTCTCTGGCAAAAGAAGAGAAATGCACTGTGTTTGATTTGAAAAACGGGAAGCTCCACAAGGTAAAGAAGATACCTAAGGTCCAAAAGCCCCTAGACGAGATGACCCCCGCTGACTACGAATATCAAGAGAAGGTCAAGGACCTGGAGCATATGGATGTCGATGATGAGTCTGAATCCATGCATGTAAGAATAGAAGTACTTCGTGCACACGCGAGGATTGCCAACCAGCGTCGTTATGAAGCAGAGAACGCAAACGTCAAGCTAGAGGAGGATCTAGCCAGAACCCGCTCACAACTTGAAGATGCTCAGAAGCAGTGCGAGCAGGTAAAGAAGGAGATGGATGCCCTAAAACAAGTAGACCAACTGCAAGCCGCAGCAGGAAATCAGAGCAAGGTATAGGCCGAATCTGAAGCAAGGGCCAAGGAATTTGAGGCTCGAATCCTGCAGATGCAGCATCAGTTGTACGAGAAGGAGAACTTGGAACAGTTCGATAGGGGCAGGATTAAAGACATCCGTTCGCACTTGCTTAGAAACTTCAGATCCCGGGCCTCCAGCGCCCTGTCAATACTATCCTATATCACAGAAGCCCAGTATGCCGCTGCACAGAAGGGACCAATAGTAGATGAAATCATACAGGAGATAAGAAGCCGACTCAATTTGGCCTTTGAAGTACAAAGCATCAAATACCAAGACTTGCAGGTAGCTGCCATGAGTCAGACAACAAGAGATTGGTCCACTGTCCAGGCCACAGTCCGCGCCTTCTTCTCCAAGGTGAGGAAAGCTCAGAAGGCTAAAAATCTCATGGACATGTTCGAGCAGGAGCAGCGCACTTCACTGGGGTATTTCCAGGACCTCTCAGCATTGGGTTTCCCGAGTTTCACCGATGATGACGGGAACCTTTTAACCAAAGAAGAACTCAAACCGGCTTGGCTCAGGTTTGAAAGTGATGTTTCAGAAATAGACGACTAGAATGAGCCAGTCATGGAAATGCAGGTCACGGAGTTCATTTTTAAGTATTGCCAAATTGTGGCTTGTTTGAATGATTTGAGTGCAAGAGCCAAATATGCCGATATAGGGCAAATTGATCGGTTCCATACCCTTGTCAAGGCACTACAAGATCGTGAACCATTTCAGAAGGGTGCCTGGGCTCATGTTCGCCGAACTATGGAACGAATCCGTGATCGCCTTCCCACACCGCCACAACTAGAACAAGCACCTGAAGAAGAAGAACAGGAAAAAGGAAAAGAGATAGTTGCAGAGGCACTCTCAGAGGAAGATAAGCAGAAAGGAGAAGGGTCTAGAGGCAACTCTGGTCCAATGGATCAAGGCTAAGGGTCCTTGCACCGAGGCGAGCTTGTTGCCCCGCGAGCCGCCAGGAATGTTGACAATTATGTCACATTGCTTGAAGGGGTAGTGAAAATAAAATATTTTGTAAAGAATTCTTTTAGTTTTCATGAATTTGTTCCCTTGCTTTTATATATTTTCAAGTATTGCAGCAATTTTGGCTTTCATTTTTTATCCCCTTTGTACATAAGCCATATGTGTAAGAGCTTCGCCCACAAGGCAAACCAAGTTGAAAAGCTTCGCAGGAGAAAGGAGGATAGCTTCGCAAGGAAAAAACAGGAGAGCCCAGATAGAAGCCCAAAATTTTCTAAGGCATAGGAGGAGCTTCGCTAGCGAAGCTGCCAAAACAGTCACTTCGGGTGAAAATTTTGCGAAGCGGCGAGAGCAAAATGCTGAAATTTTCTAAGTGTGTGAAAGTGCTTCGCTGAAATTTTGGCGAAGCACCCGCTTCGGCCCCTCCTCTGGCGAACCAGTTCTCCGGTAAATTCTACTTCGCCCTAAGCCGTTGCGAAGCATCTGCTTCGGCCATCTTTTGTGCAAAGCTTCCCCATCCGAGACCTGGCTTCCCCCGAAAAGCTAAGGAAATATGCTAAGGTAGGAATCAGCTTCGGCCGAAACCCTTCCGAACGACTGTTGTTGAAGTAGTTCGCGGCGAAGTAGTTCATAGTCCATCGGCAATCATCCGCCGCTTCGGACAAAATCTTTTGCAAAGCGGCATTCAACCTACATCTCGGGCGAAGTAATAAAAAGGGTAGAAGCCATGCTTTTGCAGGAGACATCTGCTTCGGCATATGGTCTTTGCGAAGCAGTTTTTTAGGGGCCCTTCGGGCGAAGCATTCATACATGGTTATCCTCCCTACTTCGGCCAACACCTGTTGCGAAGCAAAGCCCCGAACCAGAATCTGGCGAAGCACCTTCTAGGGTTCAACCGACGAAGGGCGCTTTCTTCGAAGGCACACATCCCAAGGTCGGGTATCTTTCCAAGGCATTTGAGTGTTTCATAAATGCATTCTTTCTTGACCGAAAGACCCGGTGCCCATTTGCGGCAATAGGAAAAGAACTATCAGTTGCAGAAGAGAAGCCAGGGCAACTTGTAAACCCACTCGAGCACCTCACCCGGAGAAGCCTAGGACAAGTCAGACGGCTCATAAATGCAGATTTCCCCGTCTGATGCGGCCACGGTTGCTAATAGTGGGAATGAATGTGAAAGCTCAATGATAGAAGGGGACAGGCGCGGATTTTTTAGACGGCCGAGAGTGTACTCTCAAATCTGGCGCATTGATGGCTTAGAGGGTCGGGTCCTCTATAAAAACCCACACATATTGTAATGGAAAAAGTGGGGGAACTTTTGCTAGAAAGTTGTTGTAACTTGATTTTTGCAATCGATATTAAAGACTTTGGGCTAAATTTCTCTTTTGTATGCTACCTTCTGTGATAATTTCTGTTATTCCATTTCTTCATTTGCATACTGTAATTCTGCATCCTGGATTTAGGTGTGTGATTGGGGGTTGGACCCTGGAATTCTCCTAAAGGATACGTAGGGGAGAAAATACTGCGTTAAATTCTTTGTATGCTGCCTCTGGTTAGTGGTTTCTACTACGTTCATTTATTTTCCTAATTGCTGTAATTCTGAAATCTGGATTTAGGCGTAGGAAAGTGGTTGAATCTTGGAACTCTTCCAGAGGATACATAGGGAAGTTAGCGTGGTGTTCATTTATGTTTTATTCTTTATATTTATTGTTGCTACTTCAAGTTATTAGCTAGTAATCGTGTTGTTGGTTCTTTCCCACTGAATCATTCACATTTCTTTCCCTATCCTCTTTTATCTCTTTCCTGCACTCTTAGCTTAAAACCCTAGTAGTTTAGTAAAGGAGTCGACCTTCTCCGGAGATTGGCACGGAGGGCATCTCTTCCCCCCGGCCTTTCAATGTTGGTCCAGGTCTAGGGCGCGTATACATACCAAAATCCTTTCCTGTGGCAGATTTGTGACCAACAATAGCATCCTTTCTGCACCAAAATGCAAACAAGAAAAAAAATTCAGTTTAGATAGTGAAGGTATTAATTTTTTTGTCATTGAGGTTTCGTGACACTGCCCCTCGACCCCGCAAGGGGCGCTACCTCTCAACCCCCGACATAGGTGGTGATAGGCATTAGCATCCAAGGCGTAAGAAGAGGCATAGGCATAGCGATAAAGAGAGACTAGAGCATCTGATAGGGCAAAGGTCAAAGGCATTCAAAAATCTTGAGGTATTTTGTCATGACTCATGACAAGTTTGTAATATGTATCGTTTTTTGTAATTAGAATTTTGGATGCATTAAAATTTCTTTATTTAGGATGTGTTTTATCACTTTCATGTGTAGTTTTAAGCTTGTATCACTTGCCACTTTCATGTGTGGTTTAAGCTTGT
This sequence comes from Wollemia nobilis, assembly GCA_028583015.1. Lineage (NCBI taxonomy): Eukaryota > Viridiplantae > Streptophyta > Pinopsida > Araucariales > Araucariaceae > Wollemia > Wollemia nobilis. Next base: position 276,811 of record JAQPPZ010005545.1, on the reverse strand, counting down.
ATCACTTACAATATTAATATTTGATTTGCATAATAATAATTCATTGTGATATGCATGGAAAAAACTTTTTGTCAATGAAAGATTGAATTTTCTTCCTTTTTTATTGTCAATTTTTTCCGATTCTTTATCTATGTTGTTTCTGCTCTGATTCCAATTTTCTCAACTATGGTTACGACCATACAAGTCATACAATAGGCCATCTAGAAATGTAAAAAGTTGATGTGTTGAGACGTACAAATTATCTGGCGAGAGGCCATACAAATGAAAAGACAAAAAAAGGTCATCCAGAGACAAGCCATCTGGTGAAGGGTAGATTGCAAAAGCTAGGTCTTTCGAGGGTAGATTGTCCAAAGTTAGATCATCAAAAAGTTGTCCAATACCAAGACCAAGTCTAGGTCATCTAAAGTACTGCATTTTTGGGAGACAGAACTTGAAGAGCTAGTAGTTGAACATGTGTGGAATCCTCAAGATGAAGGAAATCCAAGTGAATCACACGAGAGGTGGCAAACGTTGTTTCTAACAACGAAAGTACAAGGTGATGCACAAGCAAACGAAGTAGAGACCATGGAGAACATTCGTGCAAGTGGAAGAGCCAACATGGAGAGTGCATGTGAAAACAATGACAAATAACTGGTAACATCGACACAAGAGCAGGGGAGTTTGCCAAGAGGTGCGAAGGATGGGAGTCAGGCACAAGGGTGACTGCAAGAGAGTGCTTGGGCGAGGAGACGAGAACCAATGTTCGTATATTTGCAAAGGAGGTCGCAAAGCATTGGATGCACCAGAATGTGGTCGAAGATTGTTTGCAAGTGACAATGTGCAAAGCAAAGAAGCACTAAGTGAAGAAGAAAGACGTGAGGAAACTCAAGAACAACAACCACCAATGGAGAAACGATGGGCAAGCAAAAGTGCCCAATGTTTTTGGGTGATAGGAAGACCCAAAACGTCATATTGGGACATGTGTGACCATATGGCGAGCAAATGGAGTGGACGACAAGCAATCCTGGTTGATACTATTTCCAATGACATTGCGAAGGATCACAATGGACTGGCAAGTGCAAATACAACGTACGAATCCTTTCAATACATGGGAGGAGATGACGAAGGAATTTATCAAAGAATTGACTACTTCGAGATGACATCGAGATCATCAAAGAGATCTACACCACAAAAAAAAGGAGGATGTCAAATCCTACAATAGAAGATTAAAGGAGTTGATCGATAAGATGGAAGTACAACCAACAAATGATCTACAAAGACGATGATTCCTAGATAAGATGCTACTGAGGTACAAGAAGTTGAAGGTAGCTCCACCAACATATGAGGAGGCATATAATAGAGCAATCACTTTGGAAAGAGAAGCAAAATAGATGGCAGCAAGCTTGAGTCACTATAAGGACTTAGATTCCGATAGTGACCGTGATGGTCTATATGTGGCAATCCAAGCCATGAGAAAAGACTTGGATATAATGGTATAAGATGCAAAGGATGAAAAGGAGAGACAAGAAATTTGGTGTTCGGACTATTAGACAAAAGGACATACAAATATCACTTGTCCAAAGACTGCCTTTTGTAATATATGAGGTTGCAGGGCATGCAATAGGAGATTGCCTATTTAGTTTGAGAAGGTCAAAGCACCAAACCTTATCCGTGCAAAAAGAAGATAAAGAAGAGAAACCAAGTATGTCAAAAAATGGGCAAACTACAACAAGTGGCAGATACAAAAATAATCGCCAAGGGGGAAGACAACTGCAAAGAGGAGGACAAAGTCAATTGCAATATGATATAGACAGAAGGTCTATTATACAGTGTCAAAGATGTCAGGAGTGTGGGCACTTCGCAAGAAATTGTCAAAATTAGTAAGTTGGGGATAATACCAAAAATGGTAAAATGGATTGATGTGTTGATGGTGTTTTCTAGGCAATCACAAGGAGGCAAACTGCTCGAAGAAGGCAAGTTCGAGTAACTTGCAAAACATCAATTTTATTGATATAGAGGAGCCTCCAGTAGACCAGCAACAAAAAGAAGAATAATGTGCTCATAGTTACGAGGGTTCAAGCAAAGAAAGATGAACAATACCCCAATCCTATCGTAGAGAAGGAAAGATGGCAGGAAGCACACAATGTTGTAGAAGAAAAGATGAAAAAGGCTAGGCAAGAACAACCCCTTGGAAAAGCTAGTCACCATAGAAGAAGATAAGTCATGCACACATGAGCTCACAGTGCAAGTATTATATATGATGGTAGAAGTCAAAGTCTCAAGCTTACTTAGCACCATATCCAAGCTCTATGCGACAATAGGAGAAATGATGTGGCCAAGGAGAGTAGTAGAGCCGTAGTGCTAGCAAGAAGTAACTATGAGGAGAAGAGATCAGTTTATTGATCCAACAGTATTAATGATTGATGTTGGTAAAAAGCCAACAGTAATTCATATTGAATTTTCTAAATAAGTTGATGCAGGTGACCGTCGATGGGGGTCAAGTGTCTGCATGAGAAGACTTGACGAGATATTGGAGCACCATTCATATGGTCTACAAATTTCAAATTGTATGGTGCAGACTAGTATGGGATTGAAATTAAAGGAGTCTTAATGGCTCAAAAAGTAAAAATAGTTGACCCAGAGTTTATTATGGATTTTGTTGTGATCACAATGCAAAAACCAGCATATGATGCAGTGTTGGGAAGAGGTTGGCTACACATGGCCAAGGTAAATCACAATTGGGAGGAGGACCAACTAACATTCAAAAAGGGGTAGCACAAGTATATGATTAACTTGAAGAATCAATCCATGAGCAAGGATCTCACGACAACCGACAAGTCAGGGAGTCCATCTTCAGATGAAGGCAACAAATATGAACTGAATGAAGTGTTGCAGTTGGAAGTACGGGGGATGAAGAGAGTTCGGGCAATCGATTTCATTGGCAGATGGAGGATTATGAAGTGTTTCTGCCAAATTGTCTTTGTATTCAGGTAGAGGAGAATGATGAATACCATGATAAACAAAAGGTCGGTGAAAGTAGTAAGAAGGAAAGATCTGCACCAAATGATGAAGAGAAAGAAAAGTGGACTTTCCCAAAGAACTTCGCAGAGTATATTGTTGGTGATGCGATGATTGATGAAAAGCCAACTCACCTGTAGCACGTGGTTAAAGCAGCAAATAAACCTAACATTGTAAAGTATGAGGGGCCAAAAATAGATCCAATAAACCTCGGTGAAGGGGAAGAAAAGATAATGCATTGCAGAGATGAGTGGGACCCAGTATTGAAAGCAACAACTTCCAAAATATTTTTGCAACACAAGGAAGTCTTTGCATGGACATACAAGGATTTGAAAGGGATACTGCCCAAAATGTGTGTATCAGATTCAGTTGGTTCCAGGTGCACTACCAATAAGGAGCAGGTAATATAGGATGAATCCTAAGTATGCAACCTTGGTGAATGCAGAAATTCAAAAGATGTTGGATGCTGCCATAATTTTCAAGGTTACAATGAGTGAGTGGGTGTTGCCAATTGTCATTACCTTGAAGAAAGAAGCAAATCAAATCTGCATATGTGTGAACTTTTGAAGTCTTAATATTGGAACAATTAGGATCCCTTTCCAATTCCATTCAGTAACTCAATCTTGGAAGAGGTACATGGATATGAAATTTACTCATTTTTGGGTGGGTTCTTTGGCTACAATGAGATAAGCATTACCGAGGAAGATAAGTTGAAGACAACATTTGTGGTGGAGAATGGCATCTATGCATATCATTGAATGTCATTCAGTCTGTGTAATACCCCAACCATGTTTCAAAGAATAATTCTGTACATTTTTTAACAAATGTCCATTAAAAAGTTTAAAGTCTTCTTGGATGACTGGTCATTACATGGGAAGGACAAGCATTCGAAGGCGCTAGAAGAGTGCATGAAGCAGTGCATCAATGTTCAATTGCCATTAAACCCCAAAAAGTGCAAGTTGTTGGTATCGTATGGTAAGTTGTTGGGACACGTAGTATGTGAGGGGCTGAAGATGGATCTTGACAATATTCACATTGTGCTGAGTATGGAGGAACCATACAAAATGAGCTTGTTGAAGTCTCTTTTAGGACAAGTTGGATATTATCGATGATTTATCAAGAATTTCATCCAAGTATCCCACTCATTAGATGCTTTGATGTGCAAGAATGTTCTTTTTCGATAGACAGAGGAGCATCATAAGGTCTTCGAGGAGCTAAAGGCAAAGTTGGTTTGCACACCCTTTTTGGTGTTTCTAGATTGTGACAAGTAATTTCATATCCATGTTGATGCATTCAATTTTACAATTAGATGTGCATTGGCCCAAGAGGGCCAATTTAGGCTGGATCAATCCATTTATTTTTCTAGTCAGTTGTTGTTAAGGGCAGAAAAGAACTACAACAAAATAGAGAGGGAAGCTTTAGGGTGGTCTATGCAATTTAGAAGTTTAGGCATTATTTGTTGGCCAACCCTTTTGCTTTTTATGTAGATCATCAAACATTGTTGTATCTGATCAGTAAATTGACTATTCACAAGCGAGTTAGCAGGTGGCTCATCACGTTACAGGTGTTTGTATTCTAGGTGGTGGTGAGACCTGGGAAGAAATATGTAATAGCAGTTTAACAGTCAAGGACTCACTCGGGAGAACCTATTGAAGGAGAATCAAACGAGTTTCTTGATGCTCATTTATTTCCAATCAATGCGCTATCGTCAAGGTACAAGTTGATTGGTGAATACTTGTCAATAGGGGAGTTGCCAAAGGAGATGATGGCAGCGGAGTGGAAAAAATTCATCATCAAATCACCATTCCAATTGATTGTTGTCTTGCTATATAAAATAGGGCCTGATGGGACATTGAGAAGTAAATAATGAAAGAAGTGAATGCAATGTTGAGAGAAGCTCATGAGGAATTGGAAAAGGGCACATGGGGCCAAATGTGACGGCAAGGAATGTGCTTCTGGCATGGCTCTGGTGGCCCACCCTCTATCATGATGTAAAAGTGTTTGTGAAGGCACACAATACGTGCCAACGAACACGGAAAATGTTGCACATGAAATTTATGCCATTACACCCATTGCAACCATAGGAGTTATTTGAAAGATGGGGTCTTGACTTTGTTGGACCTTTACAAACAAGCTAGAGAGGAAAGTGTCAGTACATTGTGGTGGCAATTGAATACTTGACGAAATGGGTAGAGGCAAGGGCATTGCTAGATAATTCTATAAAAAGTACAACTCATTTCTTGTACGAACAAGTGATCACGAGGTTTGGGATACCTTTGCAGTTGACAAGTAACAAAGGTGGACATTTCATCAATGAGATCATTTAGAAGTTGACCACAAAATTCAAGATTTTGCACTCGTTGTCAAGCCCATATTATCCTAGAACAAATGGGTAGGCTAAAGCAATGAACAAAATCTTGGTTTCCATCATGTACAAGACATGTGGAGTTGATGGTGCTAACTGGGAGGAGGAGAGAGTGCTAGCAATTATGTGGGCATACAAAACTACATTTAAGCCAAAAACAAACCACATGCCTTTCCAATTGATGTATGGACAAGAAGTAGTAGTGGGAGTGGAGTTCTTAGTACCGAGTTTAAGAGTGGTTGTACAAAACCATCTTGGTGACCAGGAGAGCCTAGAGAAGAGGCTAAAAGAACTAGTCAAACTGAACGAGAAAAGGGTGATGGCACAATGGGCAACGGGGATTGCCTATCATTGAAGGAAGTTGTGGCATGACAAGCACCTACGGAAGATGGAATTGAACCCAAGTGACTTGGTATTGAGGTATAATGGTAAGCGCGAAATCAAGCTTAGGAAATTTGAAGACTTTATGGCTTGGATTCTTCCAGGCAGTGGAAATGATGGACAATGGTGCGATGAGCTTGCAAAAACTAGATGAGATAGTAATTCTCGACACAGTTCATGGTTCGAGATTGAAGCCATATAAAATGAAAGCACAAGTGAACATGGTTGGTCTCGAGCTAGGAAAAGAGGACAAAAAGAGTGTAGGAAGGTTGATTGCAACACCAAATCAGCTTTCACAGGCTTTTGAAGGAATAGTGGTTTGGGAAGAGGGAGAACCAAGCCTGATCAAAAGGGAAGATGGTGTAGAAGAAGAGAGTGATCTAGGGCTAGATTGGTTGTTTGGGAATGTGAGAGAAGAGAAGCCCATAACTGAACAAGAAGAGTTGGAACCCCTTCCCACGAAGCAAAGGTGAATATGGGTGCATGTATGATTTCCAAACATGAGGGAAGAAAGAAAGCTGAGATTACTTAGTGATGAAGATGTGCAAAGAATGGAGGTTGCAAGAAGAGAGCCACCCAATCATGAACCTCAGAGCGAAGGCAGTGAGTACGAGGGGATGAGTCTACTTGCACAAGTTGGTTTTCAGCACCAACAAATACACCTAGAGACACAACAATTACAAGAAGAATGCAAGCGAGTCCAAAGGCCTAATGCACAGATGAGGGAGCAAATTGATCAACAAACTATAAAAATGATAGAGGATCTGGAGGCAAGAGAGATAAGAAGGCAAGAAGTGTTGAATTATTTTGAGCAACAAAGAGTGAGAAGAGAAGAGGCAACCAATATATTGTGGAAGGATATTTTTGAAACACCTACATCTTAGGAGGGAGATGGAAGGAACTAGCGAAGGGATACCAATTATATGTTTTCCACAAGTTCTAATATTTCAAGTAGTTCAAGCTCGATATTGCGACTCAAAAGATGAGTAAGGAGAAGCACACCAAGACCCCAAACAATTCCCCAGATGGAAGAGGGGAATCACCAAAAAACCAACTCCAAGGAGAGAAGGCGGATAAGAAGATTGGATGACACACTAGTAAATGCAATTGATGAAGTAAGGGGTCCTAGTAGTTCACAAGGACTACTAGACACTCCAGTATTAGTAGAGGGAATAGGCAACTTAGACAGTTTGGGAAGGCCGTCAGGTCTTCTCAGCCACCTAAGTTGGCTTGGCCAAGGGAGGAGTTTGGTTGGTCTCCCTCCTGATAGTTTGAGAGAAAGAATTTTCCCTCTAGCTACCTCTAGGCTTCGCAATAGGAAATATAGCCCATCAGGACCTTCCTCTGGTGGCATTGTAAAACAACTAGTTACAACATAACCATCACGATGGCCTGTCAATACCATCGCTTAGTTTGCATCCAAACCGAAGACACCTTAGAAATAGATGTTCAAGGAATCAAAGGAGATTACAAACAGACCTCAAATAACCTAGAGGAAATGGTAGGAAATCCCAAGTCAAGGAGGATTGCCTAGAGGAAAGAAATGAAGAAAGAAACATGCCTAATCTTGGTGGATCGTTGCAAAGGGGAAGAAGAAGAAAGCAAAAACAAAGACAAAGGAGAAATGATGAATAGTTGAATCTACCATGGCAAGATATGGAAAGAAGAGGCAGTGCAATCGACCATACAAATGAAGGGAGAACACTTGTACAACACACTGTCGTACAAGTGGGAGTCATACAACGGATGGTCGTACAAAAAAAGCAGGTTATACAAATGGTGCACGTTATACAAATAGAGGTCAAACAAGTTCAATTGAGGGAGGCTTTACAGGTGGAAGTGATGGTACAGCAGAGGACCGTACAAATGCAGCCCAAGGAGAAGATTGTCGTGCAAATGCAGGTCAAACGATAAATCAGTCGAAAGGACATTATCAACAAGAAGAGGTTGATCCGTTGCCAAAAATGGTAATAGAAGTGGTAGTTGGGGTGGCCATATAAATTGTACGATGAAATTAACATTAGACATGTCATCCCTTAAAAAAATAATAATATAAAATTTGAAAAAGACGAAGAAAGCACGCCACTCAATTCATGCAAAGGTGGCAAGGCGATGAACTAACGATTATTGGGAAATTAATGCATGAAGGCACCAACGGATTTTTCCCTCCACTAGCATTATAAATAGCTACATTGGGGTAGAAGCTTCAACATTCAATGTTCAAAACCAATGGAGAGCGAGAAAAAGAAGCAGTGCGTATGAAAGGAGACAAAAGAGAAGACACAACATTGAAAAGGAGTGAATTGTATGAAGTAGTTGTGGAGGAAGGTGAGTTGCAGAAGGCACAAACAACTTCTAGTGGAAGGAAATCGCTAATAGAAGACTGAATGCATGTGCACTGAGGTGGTATTTGAGGTGGAATTGTAGTAAATGAAAGTAGAATTGGAGGCATACAAATAGAGGGAAGAATATTTTTCCACTTGCAAGTGAAAAGGGTTGGAAAATTGTTGCAGTTTTATAGACGGCAAGGCGATGCAGGCAGCTCACAAGGGCAAAGGTTGTCTTCAAACCGTGCAAGAAGGCTGCCATACAAACCATCTCATACAAGTGGTAAGTGAACAATCGAAACTATGTCGTATAAACATTGTTGTACAAGTGCGGGCCTAAAGGGTATTGTACAAGTGCAACAACCTCCAATAGTGTCGTACAAGTGAAGACTGCCAAACAAGCAAAGTTGTACAACAACATCATACAAGCAAAAGTAAAATTTATTGTACAAGAGGACTAAGTGTACAATAGGTGCCATACAAACATAGTTGCAGTCATAGTCAGAGTTGCTCAGGATCGAAAGGATGCAAAAGCGACTAGGTATCGCAGAAAGGATACAACGAGTGGAGTAGTAGCAGAAGGCTCCACAAAAACCAAAGCTACGGTCGGGATCTCATTCATGCGATGAAGAGGTTGGAGTTTCTACAAGGAAAGGATTTGTAGAACGGGTGTGTGCAAAGGAGAGGGCACGACCAGGAACCTAAATAGGACAGTATGGGTAGGTAGCATGGTGAAAGGCCGAGATCCATCACTCAGAGGAAGAGACAAAAAGAAGTTGCACCTCAAGAGAAAGGTAAATAATGGGAGTTTTGTTGATAGTGGTGGAATGAGAATGATCGTAACCACCCATTGAAGACTACATTCAAGAATGCAAGTGTACCTATTGCAGATTTTGAACTTCAAGGATTTTTTGAGCACTTATTGCAAATGTTGCAAACATATGACTAGCAACATCATAGGAGTCGAGTAATTATTGGTGATCCGAAGGTGCAAATAGTCTTCTCACTCGGCAACTTTAGGAGAACATTTGGGTTGCCAAGTTCAAGAGCACCTATGAGAAAGCGAGCAGTGGAATTGCACCAATGGCAGGAGATGATAAATCGAGTCATCGATCTCAGTGCAGAGGAGGTGGCTAAACTATTGAAGCATGGGAATCACGGGCTAAAGATGCAGCAACTCAAGACACCAAAGTTGCAGCGTGCAATGAATGTGGTGATGTCAAAACTCTTAGGGGAGCAGAGATCTTCAAAGATGCCTGTTTGGCTTATCCTATACATGCAAGGGATAATGGCTAGAGTTGTGTATGATTGGGTGACATATTTGGCATACCACATTAGGAACTTTCTAATGCAGTATACTAGGAATTTTTCAATGGCTTTCCATGCCATTGCTCTCATGATGAACGCCATGACATAGGAGAAGATGCAATTTCCTAGGTTGAATCTGCCAAGGGTGATTCTGGAGCATCATCCAACCATATGGCGATGACTCCATTCAATGCCACTGACCAAGCAACTACCCCCATCAAGAAAAAGAAGGGTAAGTTGAGGAAGAGGAAGGATTGGGAGCTTTTGAAAGAGGAAAGTGTAGATTCATAGGAATTTGAGGACCAACCGCAAAAGGAAAAGTTGATGCAAATAGAAAAGAGACGGAGGAGGTTAGAGCATCAGTAGATGGAAGCTCAACCTCACCATCAACAGAGGTCACAGGTAAAAACCTCATAGCAAACCACACCAAAAGGAAGTGGCAAAAAGGGACAGATGGAGGAAGCTAGAAGCAGGGAGCATGGAATGCCATACACAGTAGTGCAACGGGAAATTCTTGCACCTTGGGAGATTCAAGTTATGCAGGAACATGCTAAAGAGAAGAGGATGATTCAACAAGAGGCTGTGCAAGGGGTACAAGAGCCAAGAGATATTGTTGCATAGATGGAGCAACGAACGAAGATAAGAGCGCAAGAGTGGAAGGAGAGAGTTGCGCAACAAGCGCAGATACCTATTGTGGTGGATGTGGATGCAAAGGAATAGACTATAGTGGACATTGCACGAGAGGAAGGTGCAAGGAGTTTCAGGGTGGAGAATGTCCATACGCCTAATAGTTTGGATAACAGTCAATTGTAGTTTGCATAGCAGATGGATCCATGTGGTTCACCCCCACTAGATGAAGAGGTGCAAATTGACATGCCATCTACAATACTTGAGACGGTACGAACACCAGTTGTGCCAGAAGAAAACAGAAAAGGGAAATCAGGTTGCATCAAATATTAGAGCGATGTGTAGAGGAGATAATAGTCGATCGTTGGAGTAAGAGCCAAAGAGAGCAGGAAACGATGGCAACTAATGCAAAACAACCAATGCAACAAGGCAAGGCAACAATAAGACCGATCAACCTATCAGGACAAGGTGGAGAGGATGTGGAGGAAACCATCAACGGAGATGATATAGACATGGAGTTGGATGCGAGTGAGCATTTATTAATAGAAGTGTCAAATTTCCGAAAACCACCAACTCTAGAGGATTGTATCAATGAGCGGGTTGATGTATGTTTCAAGATGTCTAGAGCCTTGGATAGAGCGATAATGGAGTTCCAATTCAAATGTGTGGAAAAATGGTGAAAATGGCAGCTGATGATAGAAAACACATTAGGCAAGTTGATACAATGGGTTCAAGATGAGGAGTAGATGAAGAAACATGTTGACATAAATCAAACGCATCTATGGGAGTTAGAGACTAGCAGCATTAGAAACATGATTGGTGTGTAGAATATGCCCAAAGGAACCCAAACATTATATAAGCAACCAACACAATTTTAACCCGAGTCCCCAAAAGCAAAGGCAATCATTGATAAGGACATTGACTAAGCTAAAGGAGGGTAGATGTAGAAGCTAATTTGGTCAAGTCAAAAACTTAGCGTATATAGTAGTAATAAGAGTCAAATGTAAATGGGAATGGAAAATTAGATGCACATGTAATGAAATGAAATCCAAATGTAATGCAATTTTGTAAGAGACGTCAAAGAGTGGTGACATCATCATTGATATGTTGCAATATAATATAATTTCTGATTAAGGTGCATCACATACATGCGAAGGGGAAAACAATTGTGGTGAGGTGTCCTAAAAGACCGTTGTTGGCAACAACCAAGGCCCAACAATAAATAGGACCCCCATTCAATTGTTCGAGTATCTTGTGTCATTAAGGAGATCATGCCATAGACTGTGTGCCAGGAGAGGAGAGAGCATGTACATAGAGCATCTAGTTTGTGTATTGTATTATTGTGAGAGATACTCTGTGATGTACATGTTGTACAACAAAGTAATACAATGATAATTCATCCCTTATTCTCGTGATGTGTGTGTTTTGTGCATGATATTGATGTTGTTAGTTGGTATATTGTGTGTGCATTGAATTTTGTGTGCAAGTGTGGAAGTGTTGCAGTTAGATCGCAATATGAGAGATTTGTAGTCGAGGACGTTATACGAACGCCACCATACAAATGGAGTTTTGGTTGTGTCGTTTTAGTGGATTGTTTTGTGCCATTCTAGTGAGAGAAGATCATACAAGTGTATAGCTAACATTGTTGTACACTTGTCGTTCAAGTGGAGTCCAACCTATCGTACTTGTCATGCAAGTACTTACCATACAAGTGAGCAATTATTGTTTGTCGTAAGGGTGTAGGAGACTTGGTGTCATACAAGTGCATGATGTATTGGAGAATTGCATTGACTATAGTCTCCTTTGGCCTCTATATTTGTTCATCCATCATTGGGAAACTCACCACCGTACTACAATGTGCACAATGAATGCAATCATGTCCATGTTATTCGATGAACAAAGAGCCTCAAATATGCCCATTTGGCTCATACCATACACGGAAGGAGTTATGGTCGAAGAAAAATATGGTTGGGTAACTTTTCAATCATATTGCATACAAAATATTTTGTTGTGATACACAACGAATTTTTCAATGGTGTTTCACGCCATTGCGTTACTTCTAGATGCCACAACATATGAAAAGATTAAGTTTCCTGGATTGAATCTTCCTCGGATGATACCAGAAGGATCGCCCACTATTTTCTCTTGGGTACATGTAGACCCACAGATAAAGATTGGACCAATGAAAAAAGCAGCAATGGGAGGAAGGCAACAATGAAGAAGAGAACGATAGCGAAAGTCCTATCATTGGAGTCGTTTGAAGAAGACAAAGGAGACATTGATGCACTGACTAAGGAGAGTGCAGAGTCTGATGGTGCGGAGGAACAATTGCCATGCCAAGGAGTCGATAAGAGAGAAGCGTCAAAAGCAATTGGAGCAACAAGGGCAGTAGATGGGACTGTAGGCAGGCAAATTGATATGTCTGCATTTAGTGAATTAGTATTATCGATCTGTGTTATTTTGTAGTTGCACGCAAAGTGTTTAACAAAATGTGCATACATATATTTAATAATGTTATGAAGTGGCACATACAATGATAAATATGGACCTAGAAGGAGCTCTGATACAAGATGTTAAGAACCTGAATGTAGTTAGACAACAGTACTGGAACATGCAAGCAATAGAGAGGACAATATGCAAGTAATAGAGGAAACACAATTTTTATTAAATCATAAAAGAACTTACAATATTGCGGGCCACTTCAAGGGGCTTCCTCTTTTAAGAGCAAAACTCTAATTTGAGATTCAAGATGTCTCCCACTTGAGAAGGTAGTACATTATTAAATCCTACCATGATTAGTACTAACTATTAACATCTACATATGACATCATTACAAATGAATAGGATCTTAGGATGGAGGTTCTAAGTTATAATAGTCAAGTTGTTGTACTATCACTATGTGGTCATAAGATAATACAATTGGGGCTCATATCAATCCCACAACAAATTTTAAAAAATAAATTAATATAATAAAATAATAATATTAAAGACTATGAAATTTATTATTATAAAAAATTAAATAATATTATTAAAAAAAAAAAAAAATCCTGGGATACTCCTCACAATGAGTTTTAGGGCAATAGTTGGCCCAAATACTTCTCCCAGTTGAACACCAAAAATAAGATCCTAAAAAAGTTAGAATTTTTTTTTTATAAAATTAAAACTTAAAATATATATTATAAATATAAAAATAAAAAATAAATAAAAAATTCTATAAATAAAAAATTGTAAATTTAAAGAAGCTGCCGTACCAATCTCTTTTTACATTTAAAGTCTTTTATAAAATGGAAAATAAAAATGAAAAGTGTTGCCCAAATCTATTATAAAATGGAATTATTGTCTTTTCAAACTTTTTAAAAATCCTTATTATTATACCTCATTATACTTAATATTATATTATTATTTTATTTAATTCCTCCATTTTTATTAAACCTATCGGAACGGTTAAAATCTACGATACTTTTTTACTACTTTCTTAAAGAAACGTAATCTATTACGCATGTCCCCATCTCGCGCTATATTATGCATGCTTCTTATATAAAAAGCCCTTTGACTCCCTTCCATCATCATTATTATTTTAAAAAAAAAATGAAATATAACTGGAAACACAATTAAAGTCAATTTTCAGGGATACGAGGAGGGCCGGCTTACCGTATTTCTAACATAGATATATCATGAGTGGCTTACAGTATTTCTAACGTAGATATATTAACCACCCTTCATGTGATTCGAACATGAGTGGCTTGCCGTATTTGGCACATAGATATATCCGAAACATCCACCGACAGAGTCGACATGGAAAGCTTGGTAGAAGAATCTTGTAGTGTGGTGGACCCCTGTCAACCGCCCAATGATATAGATCCCAAACATGGTTCATTTTTTTCCCCTTACCCCTTACCGTGGACTATTCATAATATTATTAGTATTAATAATGCCACTATGATTGAACTGTTGGTAGATAAAGACTAGGGGCGACAGTGACACGCAAATTATGGGCGTTGAAGACCTTGACCTCAGTCCAGCCATAGACAATGGCATTGGCAGCCATTAACTGAATTCCGACTGCTGTAGCACATGTCTTCGCATTCACACCAATCTCGCTCGCTCGTGATAATTACACGTGGTCGAACCCAGCCTTTTATGCCTCAGTAATTTTAAAGGGTTCGGAATTGGAAACTATTTGCTATATGTTTCAACAAATGTAGGAATGAAAATTTTTGTGAAAGTGAGGGGTTGTCGTTTTATTTGAGAAAAAAAAAATTAATAAATGTGAATAGAAACCTTATCTCACCCTCTTTGAAAGATTTAATGAAAAGAGAGATACCCTATTTTTTTTACATACCCATCCTAAGAGAACATACTAGTAAATGATTATATTTTTGATACCTCTTTGAAAGATTTAATGAAAAGAGAGATACCCTATTTTTTTTACATACCCATCCTAAGAGAACATACTAGTAAATGATTATATTTTTTATATTAGCCATCTCTAGACATAGTTTGTTTTGACATGGGCATGGCATGAAATGAAACCCATCTTAAGAAAAACATACTAGTAAATGATTATATTTTTGACATTAGCTATCTCTAGACATTTGTTTTGACATGGGCATGGCATGAAATGAAATCAACTGCATGGGAGATTTAATTAATCCAGCCAACTTCCCTTCAATGACATCTAGCCTAAAGCTTACAAGTTTGAAATCGTTGGAATGTTGGACCATTGTTTTGTCTTCATTACATAGCCACTGTTTTGTCTTCATTACATAGCCACCTTACATCACGATACTAATTGCCTTGGATTGATGGTTCTCATCCCACCTTAGGTGCTCCTACCTTGCTATGACGATAGTGGTTAAGGTTTTCATCTACGTCCCAGCTCGATAACGCGTCACCGTGATAACATTACTGTGTTTAATGAAGTTAATCTCTAACCACATATGAGTTAATGTCAATTCTTTCACACAGAGACAAATGACACGTCACATCAAGATTCCTAAAGATGGCAATAATGTTTTAATGTTCAAGGTGTTTTAATTTAAATCTATAGCAGTTTATTTTACCTAACACATTTAATTTTTAAATAATAATCTAAACTATATATATTTTTATGTCTAGCAACAATTCAAATATTTTAGAGTCATGTTCTGTGGAATAAAATAGACTGTTCCTTACAAAACACCAAACAAAAAGAAAATTCCAATAATATACATGATAAGAAATTAAAAAAAACCTAATAATAATAATAATATTATACCTACTTGATGAAATAGTGACTGTGGCAGGCCCTGGTCGAACCCCGGGATCACTGGTAAAACGGATGGATGTTAAACCTCGGTTCCGAGAAGACATAACGGCACGCAATCCAGCGAGTTCACGGTTTCGCCGAAGAGGTTATCCGCAAAAGAAAGGAGGATGATAAGTCCGGCGGCGATCAAGACCTCTTGTCCAGATTTCTAGGCGTCGCACGACCATTTTCTGAGAGATATTGTCATAAGCTTTATCTTGGCGGGGAGAGACACGACACGACGTCTGCGGCGCTCACGTGGTTTTTCTGGCTGCTGTCCTCTCATGACTCATCCTCAGGTCGAAGAAGGAATTAATGGAGAAATAGCCAGGGTAGGGTTGGAGCAGAAAAGGAGGCTTCGGGGTTCTGGTATGAAGAATTGAGAGAGATGAAGTATCTGCACGCGGCGATCTGCGAATCTATGAGGCTGTATCCGCCGGTGCCGGTGCCGTCTGACACAAAAGAGGCGTCGCATTTGGAATTCAAGCCGGAAAGATGGCTGAAAAAGGATAAGAACGGATTTGGAATTCGTTTCAGAGACTTCTTTCAAGTATCCGGTGTTTCAGGCGGGGCCTCGGATTTGCTTGGGAAAAGAATCTGCGTTTCAACGGGCCTCGAATTTGCTTGGGAAAAGAATCTGCGTTTCAACGGATCTTTTGAAATTTCTTGCGGCCAAAGCAACCGCAAACCTTTTTACCGGCCATGCCATTAGGTTTAAAAAAAAAATGACGGTCAAGCCAATATTTTTTTTTGAAACAAATGTTTGAGTTAGGCATTTTATGCAGGGTGTGGTGTGACGAATTTTAACACCGGGCTCACCGGTTTAGCAGCTGTTCATTAGAAAATGGAAAAGTAAGGGAACTGCATAGATTAGATGGGGGAGTTGACATCTGAAAACCTGAAAGGATATGATAAGGAAACGTTGTTCAAGTATTAGCAGATGTTGTAGCACTAAATGGTTTAGTTTAGTTGGGCTTGTTTATACTTTTTAAATAGGTGGTAGTGGTAATAAATGGTTTAACAAAGTCTAGTATGTAGATGGGAGTCCAACTTTTAACGTCATTTAAACGTGGCTGTTATTTTGCACAGTTATGCGCCCGTGCATAAAGTTTGCATCAAAAATTAATTATTAAAAAGGAATAGGTCATTTTAGTATTTGTTGATAGGTGATTGATTGAGCTAGTTAACTTCTTTACCAAATAAATTAAAATTTATAAAAGATTTTTTATACTTAAATATATTACAAGAATACCCGTACATATGTATTATTCAAAATTATTTTTTTAGTATTTTGGTAAAATTTAAATGATTTTAAAAATATTCTATAATATTAAGTTAAATTAAATATTATGTTATATTTTCTCAAGTATTTAAAAAAATATATATTATTTTAATTTTTTTAAAGTAATGTAAAATATAATGGATGGTATAATTAAGGTTATACTTTCTAAGGTATTAGGAAACCTCCCTTTCCATGATTTGAATTGAGGTCACCAAGATGAAACAACAACATACAATTTAGGTGTCTTCCTAGGGACAATATTATAGATATATTATTTGTTTTTTTAAATATATTGTTTGTTTTCTGATATGGTGATTAATTATAGTATAAATATATTAATTTATGAATATTATAAATATTAGATAAATTTAACATAAAATTTGTATATGGTTTTTTTTTTGTTACAATGGTTAATTATGACATAAATATATATTATATTTTTGAGTTTATAGATATTAAATAAGTTTAACATATACTTCAATCCTTAATTTAAGAAATATAAGTAAAATTAGTTAAATGATATTTGAATTTTCTAAGGTTAAATATGTTATTATAGGCTTTTTTTGTATGATTATGGCTCTCACAATTTAGGCAATGAACTTGTCTCAAAAAATATTTAGTTTTGTGTCTAAACTTATTATTTTGTTTAAAATTTATTTTTGGATAAACTTTGATGGGAATATATAACCGATTTTTTTTTGTTTTGTAGTTCTTTTTGATATCATAGTAGATTCATAACTTGTTTTATCTTCATTACAAACATCTTCAATACATTGCTTAGGAATCATAAAAATTATAATTTTAGCTTTATTTTTAATAAATTGAATATGTTTTGTTAATTCTGACTCTTAGAAACTTTTCCTTTTTCATGAGCATTCATTCTTCTTTGAAATCTATTTGTATCTTCAAAAAAATAATTTCCTTTGGAGTACAAGCCTTATTACTTCAAATTTCAAAAATCAAATTCTCAATCTAAAGAATTTAAAGAAATCTTCAAATTTCTCAAAATCAATTCCTTTGGAATTGAAAACCTTATGGCTCCCAAATTTCAAATAAAGAATTCTAATATGCAAAATTTTAACCAATCAAAACTTTTAAATTTTCTTTTAGAGTAGACTTCCTTATCTCTCTAAACTTCAAATCAATTTCAATTTCTTTCAAAAAATAAGTTTTTGAAATAAACAAATTCTATCAAATGTAGAATTCCTTTTAACTCCTTAATTTTATCTTTTCAAAATTTTCAAATTTTTAAAAACCAAAATTTTGAAATCACTTCAATTAAAAAATTATTTTGAAAACTTTATAAAACCTTATTGCTCTCCCTTTATTAAAAAAACTCAATGCAATTTAAATTTCACTTAAGCGCTCATCCAAAATAGAAGTATTTTAAATCATACCTTACGAAACCTACACCAAATTCTTTAAACATCGTCAAATTATGACTAAATTGCTAGGGTGCTCTTTGATTATCATCACCCAATTATCTTCACCATTCTACCAACTTTAAATAAAACTCAAAATGTTTCAATTACTCCAAAAATATTATAAATATCTCAGGTGCTAATGTCTCAATTTTGCTCAAGGTGCTCACAGGTTTTACAATGACACTCAAATAACTTTGGAACTTAATCTTTTTATAGAGCTCAAATCCCTTTGGTGCTTCAATATATCAATTACTTCCACAACACAATGGTGCTTAGATGATCAGTCTATTCCACTTCTTATTTTTCTCTACCACTCCAACTTACAACTGGTTTTGTTGCTACTCGATGGTGCTAAGGTGCTTAATTTATTCCTATGCTTAGTCTTCTCTAGTGCTTCAATTTATCAATTGCTTCTACAATACAATGGTACTTAGACACTCAATTTGTTCCAACACTCAATCTTCTGGTGCTTTAACTTTTAGCTACTACTGTAATGCAATATCGATTAGACACTCTTAGTCTTTATAGCAATCAATCTTCTCTGGTGCTTCAACCTTCAACTACTTATACTACTATGTAATGACACTTAGATGAATGCAATGGCACTTAGTCACTCAATATTTATCTTAGGATGGATCTCATCCTCCTTCGACTCTATGTTCTATATGATAGATGCTCTCAGCTCTATCTCAATCATAGGGCTTTTGCTTTCTTTATATCTTCTTTAATAGGTAGACATGGGATGCTTCAGTGGATCCCTTCTATGTACCCATGCTTCTCTACTAGATATCTCACAACTCGGGTAGCTCTTAATGTCTCCCTCTCAGTTATGGTTATCTCACAACTTGGGAAGCTCTTATCAACTCCCTATCTAATTCTTCTTGATGTCTTCCAATTTGATCAACTTTCTACTACTCTCTTTTATTTTTGTCTTTCACAATAACCTCTACTCATGGTACTATGAGTTTTATTTGCAAGCTTCCTTTCCTTTTGCCTTAAATAATTTCTCAAATATGCATTCTGCTAGAACCTTTTCTTCCTTAGGTTTTTCGTCCTATAACTAGTGCAACTCAATCAACCCATGCTCTTCCAATGGCTTCAATGGAGGCTATATTTTTTGCTTGCACAATATCAATCTTCAAACGATTGTATAAAGTTAAGGTAATCAATAACCCAAAATTATTTTGGCCTACGTTTCCTTCACATGTCCCTTCCTCCAAATTCACACCAAAGTTTTTCTTTGATGCTAGCTCTTAAATATTCATACCAAAATCAAGTATGGTGTTAGCTTTAAAAATTATTCGCACGATCTCTAATTCATATTACTCTAGAATCAAATATTTACACCAAAAACTCTTTTTGATGCTAGAAATAGAGACTACTCAAAGTAGCTTTGATAGAGTCTAAACAATGTAGCTTTGATACAACTGTTAGCTTTTTAGATAGATTATCATAGGTCATAGTATCTAGGATCTTGAGTAGTCTCAAATATTAGAGCAATTTAATATAAATGATCAATATCAATGAACATAATATTCATGTAAATAACAATAATATGAAGTAAAATGGCCAATATCATTCATGCAAATAACATGAAGAAAACTTACATTAGAATTGCTCAAATTGTATACAAGCTTTAATATTCAATGATCCTTTGATAATACATTCTTGATACATTTTCTAGAGCTTTGTCTCCATAATATAACCTTAGAAGGGTACTCTAATTTTTCATAATAAAGAGGAAAATTCTCTAAAATGGTGACAAACTTGAGGCACGCAAGTGCATACCCACATTAGCATAGAACATTAAAGGAGAGAATTTAACAAATTTATTTTTAATATTTTAAGTACAATGTTTTTTCTCCCAAGTGTTTTACTTGGAGGGTTGGCTAGCCAAAGCTCTCTAAGCCATTAGACCATAGGAGGTCTCAAGTTCAATTTCCTCCCATGTAAATTCCTTTTAAAATACATTGATGGTATCAACATGCATGATGTGGAAACTTATGATGACATGGAAACTTGCGATGATGTAACATATTATGATAACATGGAACTTTATGGTGATGTTGTATTATATGACATCACTCCTTTGGATAGTTATGGTGGTGTGGCAGAGTTGTACAAATAACATATAGTAGTCTATATTATTGATATGGTAGTTTGTATAACTGACATGAGTTCATACAACTAACATGATCACCAATGCATGAATCCTAAGATGATAAATAGTAGTCCATGTAGATGATATGATAAACTATATAGGTGATTTGGCAATAGGTATACAAGTTCTAAGGTAATATGTGGTTTCTAATGTGGGAGTCCATATAGATGACTTGATGTCTAATACATAAATCTTAAGGAAACAAATGACAATCCATAAAAGTGGTGTGGCATAACACATACCAGCTAGTGTAGGCATTGACTCAGTTGATGATGTGACCTAAATCCTTATGCAATACATGGCATATGATATAGAGGCTAATGCAAGTGCTAATATAACATACTCTAATTGCTCTAACATGGTAGGTCATAAAACCAATATGGTAGGCCACAACCACTAGGTATGTATAATTATATGTTAGGCTAATCACATTTTTCCAACTCATAAAATAGTACAAGTAGCTTATATAGTTAACAATAGACTTAGTAATACATAAAAATTAGAATGAATTAGAATGTGATAAGTTGTACAATATGGTTTTTATATTAGCTATCAAATTAGATCATGATAAATGACATCTTGTGACTTATTGATATGCTACATAGTTAGAACATTCTTGGCACCCATCAACCACTCACACAACAATACATTATGGTCTTTCAACTGCTATAGGTACTTTTTTTTTTAATATTTAAAGGTTTTGGAGGTATTTTCTATGACTTTAGGGAAAAAATTTTGGGGGACATAACATTTGCATATAGAAGAGATACTAGTTTATATTTTTAAATCACATATATTTTTAGAACACTACATTGTTGGTGTTATTTTTGGTCATGGTTACATATAGATTTTTGTATAATGGAAAAATAGTTATGTATCACCATGTGCTCTTGTTGAGTGGTCCTGACTATTCTTCCTAGAAGATTAAGATTGAAGCTCTACTCTAAAGTAAGGGGTTAATCAAATATATGAATGAGGAGCCTTGTGATATTAATTCTATAAAAGTGAAGCAACTCTATAGGGATAAGAAGGATGAGGCTCATTGTGTCATTGCTCTTTATGTTGATAATGTATATGATACTTATGTTAGTAGCACCACAAATCCTAAAGTGTTGTTTGAGAAATTTTAGGGGCTATATGATTGAATTGATTCCATAAAAATTAATAGAATGGAGGTTGATCTAATAACCTTATGAAGTATTGGAGATAGAAAGGAACATTGATCTGCTTAATAATATTTTTAAAACATATGATATAGTTACTATTATATTTGAGATTCTTTGTATGTATTTCCTAGATTCTCCTACATCACCTAATGATGAGGTTTTAAGTACTTTTTTACACCACCAAACTATTGTTAGCTTTTGATGCAGCATGTAATGGGATATAGCAATCACAAGATGCAGAATAATATGAAATAAAGTAAATCTATGAGATGACTAAAAATATACTATAAATAGAAATGATGGAGATGTTTACAAAGTAGCTATGGATTAAATGAACACTCCATGAATGAAGCTACTGCTCAAGAATAGGCATTGAGCATATCACACTCCATCACATTACATCACACTGCTACATCACACCACACTGTTCTAGAATAATTCCTACTACTATATCATGCTCTATGTTTATGGCCCTTTATATATGTTCCTTGGCCAACACTCTACCTAGTTGTGCAAGAGACAACTTGCACATATACAGCTTGCACATTGACACTTATACATTTATTACATTGCATGAAGTAACTAGATAACTTCCTCCTAAAGTAATCTAATGTCCTAAGTATGTACCAAGAAAGCTACATTTACATTATCCAAATGATGTAATATAATCTATTTCTAACACCCTCCTATATTACATTATTTGGATATTAAAGACTTTAGTCTTCAATTTGTATCTTCTTCCTTTGAATGATCTTCGACTTGTTCAGTTCATCATCCTTGTCTTCTAACCAACCATTTTTATTGTTTTCTTTGCAAGTATCTTCATTTGGTTTGAATTTTGATGACTGAGTAGAGCATGGTGCACTTGTCCTCTCATATTCTTGATTTTTATTCTTCTGTGCTTGCCTTTGTGATGTACTGGTTCTTCATTTTCTTGAACCCATTCCTTTGAAAATATGTTAGCATCATTATGAAACATCACAATATTCCATGAGTTTTCCATTGAATCCAAGATATATGTATTTTCATGGGTTGATCCTATTGCTTTTATTTCATCTTGTTTCATGATGAGACATGTATTGATTCCATCCATATATCCAAAGTTGATCATATAGTTATCTTCTACTAACTTGATTACTAAAATGAGATTGAATGTTAGTTTAGGAACATATAATACATTTTGTAGTAGAATATTTGGAAATGATTTGCTTGGTGTTACACATCCATATCCATGTATGGGATAAGTTTGGCTATCTACAATTCTTAGTTTGTAGCCTTTAGCATCTTCAATACAATCAAACCACTATATATTTCTTGTCATATGATGATTGGCTCCTAAGTCAATGTGCCACATGTTTTTGTGTTTTGTAGAATGATTTTTATTGGAGCAAATTTCACATTCATTATATGACATTCCTTTTTCCATTTGAAGAATTAGAAGAATTGAGATAGGATTTTATTTTTTGTCTACCTTATGACTCCCTATATTAGGATATATGATTCTTGATTGAAGAATATAAGCTTGATTTTATACAACCCTTATTCATCCTTGTTTTGTAGAGTTCCTTATATCTTCCAAGTAAGGTGAGTATATGCTCCTAAGAATTTTAAGGTTATCAGGAAAGCTTATATTTTGTAACTTGATAATCTTTGATAGATGTTGATATTACCAAGCTTTGTAGAATACCTTATGACTCCCTAGTATGCTATGGATAAGATATAGTACTTTTGTAAATTATAGTTTGATATTTTATTGATTTTGTAAAGTTTTGTAAATACCAAAATCAACTCTTATTATCCCTTATTGCTCCTATTGAACTAAGCACTTTTTCCAAATTTTAAGGAGGTTATAATGTTGGATCTTTTGTCTCCTTTTGAGAAGTTTGAGACAATAATTTTATAAATATCCAACCCTTGAAAAAACTATGATAAACCTCTCTTTTAAATAATCCTTTGAGAAATTAATTTAAGTGTATCTAATTTCTAATTAATTAATTTGATGTAGTAGCCCTTATGAATCCCTAATTTTTGGAAAAATTAGACCACAATAATATTTTTAAATATTTAATATTTATTCTCTTTACTCCTTAGAAATGCATTCCAATTAAATGTGTGTTTCTTTATAACTTCTATCAATATTGTGAGCCTCTAGCTCCTCTCAACTAGAATGCTTGGTAATGCTTTTCCTTTATTCAAAACCTTCATCCATGATGGAATTTCTACACCTCGATCTAATCTTCGTTCAAATAGCACCTTGTAAAATTGATCTATTCTTTCTCATGCTCTAGGATAAATTATAGCTTTGATACCACATGTTGGAGCAACATGGTGTCGGATAGATTTTTATTAATAAAAAATATGAATATTGTAGACACCTAAAACATGCCATGTTGAGGAGACTACTAATATGGATTATTTTAAGACTATATGACCCATATTGGGTAGCCTCAAGGCTAAAACAATGGTTGTGACCATTTAAACAAGGAAACATTCCCTTTACAACCATGGCCATCTCACCAAGTGATGACCTCTAGAGACCGTCTCACTAAGGGATGACCTCTAGTCAGGGGCCATCTCACCTCGGGACGATCATGCCAAAAGTAAGATTAAAAATAGAGTGGGACATAATTGACAATCAAAACTACCAATTAATCCCACCCATAATCCTGCACTACAACTTAGCATTTTGCATGAGCCAAAATAGAAAAAACATATGCATTAATCAATTGCATGAAGTTCTAAAGATAAGCATTCACTTTTTCAATGTGAGCTACCTCTTTGATTTTTTATGTAAAGATTTTGTGCCATTATTAGATTTCTTTTGGGAAGTCTATATAATGACACTTACCCTCATTCAATAGAAGGACAAAATTTGAAATCTTGAGCAACGAAGTGTTGCTGGATTTTAACCTCGAATCTTCAAGCATTTGCATTTTTCTCATCATAGAAAGCATGTTGTTGCCAAAGGTTGAAGATCGTACCCACTTTTGTTGCACAATCAAACACTCTAGCTTTGAAGACTAATTCAAATCCAGCAAGTTGCTACAACAACACACCCAATCTGACAATAAAACACCTTAGATCAAACTCGAAGTTACCCTTGCATCGACCTCAAAAATGTTTCATAGGTTAGCGATTATCTTGCTCAGATATGGCCTATAGGCACGACCATCTCACTCAAAGATGACCTGCAGGTATGGTCATCTCGCCCTAAGACAACCTCTAGGGCATAGATCTGTTTCTTTATTTCATTTGCATAATAAGTTTAGCAACATTATTATTTACTATTTTGGCATAGATAGGGTTTCATTTATGTATGCATCTATAATATTTTAGTTCAATTGTTGCTTTTATAATCATTACATTGAGCCCTATCTTGAAGGGCTTTGCATATCCTACTGATTGCTTTTCTTTGCTTGTGTGCAGGTGACAGATATCTACGAGGGAAGAGGAGCACTAGATATTTGCACATCAATCATTGTGATAGTCATGAAAAACCTACCCCCAATCAGTTCATGGGTGTGAAGAAGATCCTGCGTAATACATCAAAAAGTTTTTATTGTAACTAATTATAATAGATTGGCAGAAAATTCCTCAGAGGGATATTATTGTAATCTCATTGGAAGAATGGATATTGTTATTAATAAAAGGGCACCATCATTCATTTACATTTATCTTGTTATTATATTTGTGGTTATATTATTATTGCTATATTTCAATATTTTATTTGCTTAGATGTATGGTCTTTTTCGGCACTTCAATGGCTATCACGGTGGGACCTAGTCCCTAGCTTTTATTTATACCACTAATTGTTGCTTATTTTTGTAATTGTAGGTTGTAAATTTAACCGCCTAACCTTGAGAAAACCTTAGATCATAGAGTAGAAACAAATACTAGTGGAATCTTCATCGAACGTAGGCCTTCAAGGTGAGTACATCTATCATCTTTCTTTGTTTTATAAAAAAAATTGAAATTTTTTTTATATTTAAAGAGAATGAGTTAGAGAATATTTGAAGTGTTGAGATCTTTCTGTGATCATATCTGGTCCATATGGCCCCTATCTATGACTATATTTGGTGCATATGATCCTTATCTATGGCCATCCATGGGACCAATAGTAACAACAACAACAACAAAAAACCCTGTAAAAAACTTGAGACAAGGATAGGATTCAATCTTAATTAAAGTATTAAGGAAAGGAGAGTTATTATGTTTATGTACAACTTTTATTTTTTTTGAATTTACATGGTGGAATCGGTAGCTTCCACGAATCCGAGCAGGATATCCAATTTTTATGATCGCTACAATATTCTACGTTGTCCGCCCCAAAAGCCGCCACACAGTTCTTCTCGTAGTTTGCCCCTATAACCACCATACCACAATAATTTTAAATCTTTTACACCACTGAAAGCACTAGGAAAGGGACAAGCGTTCAGTCTGATGAGGCCCAAGATTTAAAACTTAGACCTTCGCCCCCCTTACGGGGTTTGGTGAAACCAATTGGTCTACAACTCGGACTTGTTTATGTATAACTTTAATTTTTAATTATTAACTAATTTTATATAATTATAAAAGATAGTATTAAATATTAATTAATCATTAATTAACAAATTTTTAATATAAATGTGAGACACAAGGATATGCCATGATTCTTTCGGATCCTTGTTTGAATTTGTTAACATTGTATATATACAATTAGTCTAAGGAAAAAATCCCCTTGATTTTGTAAGACTTGTCATTAAATAATACATCAGTTACTATTTAATGTGTAAGGTTTTCACACTCCTTGTTTTTAGACAGGAATAGAACACTATGAGACATTGGGTCACTTGAAACAAGAGGATAAAAATTTGAAAGGGTGGTATTATCAAAACATTAAAGATCTTGTTAATGATGTCATCTTATCTGGGTGGTTAATAAATATGATGTTTTTTTCTTATTTTCTAGTAAATGTGATTATGTGATAGTTTTAGGTCATTCTCCTGTTAAATTAAATAAATAGAATAATTATTTTTTAATTTTAAACACAACAAAAAATTAAATTGATGGAAAAAATATATTACGTCTTCAACCTTTCTAGGCCAAAAGGATTTTTAACCAAATATTCAACAGAGGAAACATAAGAATTTACTTATTGAGCTGGGAAACTAAAATACCCTGATTGAACCAAAGATAAGCTAATACAAATTAAAAAAGAACTAGGTACATCTAGTACCAGAGAAGAAAGGATAGATAGAAGAGCATCCCCGATTTGTGAAGCCCACCGTTTGAGAGGGTAACCATAGCAAGTAAGATCACCTTTGTCCAACGTCCAATTAGCTAATGCATCAACAATCATGTTTTATTCTTTCACAACATGATTATATTCAACTTTTAGAAAGCCCATATGGATTAATTGAATCTTCTCAATAATTATTTTTATTCTCCAATCAACCTTATGATTCTTAGGAGTCTTCAGTAGACTAATCATGACTTGGAAGTTGGATTCAACCAGCACATTTTACCATCCAACCTTAGCAGCCTCTCAAAGGCCTTTAAGGATACCATACCCTTCAACAAGGTTATTGAAAAGGATACCCAAATTCTTAGCAAAAGTGAAAACCATGGAACCATCTAAAAGTCTACCAATTCCTACACTAGCTTTTCCAAGGTTCTCCCTAAAGGCTCCATTTGTATTGAATTTTCCAAAATCCTTAGGAGGCTATAAATTCCTTGTTCTATCCATATTTTGATTACTTACATTTCCTTTAAATTGATTTCTAATAGTAGAGTTAATATTCAATATTTACATTACTTGATCCCATCGTTGGTGGGAGTCTTGGGGGTGATTAAAGAGTTGTTGGATCGATTCATTTAAGTTAGCAATGGTATTTTTTCAAATATAGTGAATATCCTTCCTTTCTTGTTTGAAAATCCAGTTGTTTCTTTCCTTCCAGATATTCCAAGGAAGGATGGTTGTTCCCATCCAAACTAACTGCCCCAAAAAATGATCAACAACCTCTTGTTTAGGCCAATACCTCTAAAGTTGTTAAAGAGTAAAAAAATTAGATCATTGTAAATCGAGTAATATAGTAATTCTTATCCATAAATCAAAGGCTAAGGGACACTCAATAAAAATATGGCTAAGATTTTTCACATTCTTTCCACACGTTTCACATCTAAACGGGCCATGAAAGCCACATTTCATAAGTTGCTCACTAGTGAGCACCCTTTGATGTAATAAAATCAAAATAAAAAATATCACCTTAGGCTAGAGCTTCTAAGTCCACAATTAAGTAAATATATCATAAGACTGGTGGTGGAAAATATCTGAGCAACGACATCCAAGGATTTTGTGGAAAAAAATGAGCAACAACATAAGAGGATTTTTTTGAGAAATTTGAGCAGCAGTGTTAGAGGGTTTCTATGAAAAATATCTGAGCAACAACATTCGAGGGTTTTATGGAAAAACGAAACAACAATGTAAGAGGATTTCTATGGAAAAATTTGAGCAGCAGTGTTAGAGGATTTCTATGAAAAATATCTGAGCAACGACATCTAGTGGTTTTGTGGAAAAAATTGAGCAGCAACGTAAGAGGATTTTGTAGAAAAAATTGAGCAACGATGTAAGAGGATTTTCAAGGAGGAGAGGGTTTTTTGAAGGTTTTTGCCACTATCGCACCAGGTTGTGGTTGATCCATCATCATCACTACCCTATAATATTTGAAGATCCATCTACAATTTTGATGAAAGCTTGAACTATGAAGGAGGTAAGCATTCATATTTCTTACATTTAAATTTTTTATCGGTTGTAATCACGAAGTGCATGTAATGAAGCTAGGGTTTGCAAAGTGAATCACAAAGGAATTAATTCTAAGGGGTGAAAGGATTTTTTTGCTAGGGAGGAATATTTCTATGCATGTTAACAACAATTTGAAGAATTTTGTTTGGCTAGAACTATGGAGTGCACACAATAAAGTTAGGGTTTACAAGTGAAGCATAGAGAAAAGTAAAAAAACACAAGAAGTGGCAATATTTTATTTTTACTAAAACTAGAATGTGCTAAGATCTATTCATGTAAATAAAATGAAGGTGGATCCAGTTATTGACTAATATCTTTAAAAAAATGACACAAGAAGTATCATCATTTTTTAAAACAAAAATGTGCTCAGATTTGTTCATATGAAGAAAATGAAGGCTAGACAACTTACTTTCTAGATTCAAAGCATGCAAAAGTATAATTTGGAAAATTTGTTTCTTGTTTTTTGATGGAGAATGAAGAGGAATGTTTGGAATTCTCAGAGGACCCCTTTGAGGGGCAACACATTTTTTCAAATCTAAGGTCCAAGGGTCCCATTTTTTAACAAGACTTAGAAGTTGAGAAGTTGGGATCCTTGGGTTTTTTGAGTCATCAAAATAATACTGCAGGTGATTAGAATTTAGTGGACAGACGAGAGTCTATGTTAAAATATTTACACCAGGTCAGTTATCCTATTGATTGCTCATTCTCAGTTATATCAAAACACTCTACTCAAGTGATGGGTCTAATGAATGAGCAACCATTTCATTGCAGGGAAAAAAAACTTTAGCAGGCTCCAAACAACCCAAACTCACTTTGTCAGATAGAGTTTCCTTTGTTTGGTTCAGGTTTTATTGGTAAAAGTCTTGATTTGGAGGCCCTAAGTGGAGTTGGTCTAAAATTTCAATCAACACAGTCTACAACTCCAGTTACTAAAGTGCATAATGCACAAGTGGTTAAAAAGAGAAGGTCAAAGATCATAATGGTACTTGGGGAATACTTGAGGATGAAACAAGTTTTGGAGTTTTTGGGGAAGGCCCTCATTGGAAAGTTTCATGGACATCAAATAGTTGATAATACACTAAATGAGTGGTTGCAAAAGGTATGGGTCCCAATTTTAGGATATGGGCCAATTTTTCACTTACTTGCCAGAGGATGGATAGGTTTCCTTTTTCGATCTGAAAAATATGCACAAAAAATTCTAGGTCATTCGTATTGGGGGTCTTCTTTTTTGGCTTTGAAGGCTTGGACATCTTGCTTTGATCCTAGGACTAAATTTGTTAGGAGAATCCCAATCTGGATAAAACTTCCAGGTCTGCCAATGGAGTTATGGTCAGAAAGAGCTTTGAAAGATATGGGAGATTCATTAGGTAAAACCTTGGATATTGATACTTCTTTCAAATCTAGTGTTTTTTTATTTGTAGCTTGGGTTTTGGTTGAGATGGATATCAGTGAAGGTTTACCGAACTGTATGGATATAGTTGTGGGAAATACAGTTCATAATCAAATATTGGATTATTTGAAGATTCTCTTTAGATGTGTTCATTGTCATGTTTATGGACATATTGCTAAGGAATGTTCTCAAGCTTTCACATAGAAAGTATGGAGGAGAAAACAAATTATTAGTGGGGATTTCAAGTCAGCTAAAAACAATCAAGAGATACCTATTTTTCAAAGCTCAATAGTGCTCCCTAATTTGGCACAAACAAACAAAAATAATGTTGTTGAACCTAGAACTAAAACTCTAGAGAAGAAGGAAGAAATTTTGGGCCTAGCTTTGTCTTCATTTCATTGTTCACAAGTTGTTAGAGGAGATAGAGTCATAAAGAAAACTATGAAAGGATTGGAACCCAATACTGTTAAGTTTGTTGATCATACATCTAAGCCTTATGATAATTATTGTCCAATACATGAGAATAATATGGACTTAGGTAATAAAGAACTTTGTACACTGCCATATGAATCTTTGAAGAGAAGTCCCAGGGATAAGGAATTTTTTGAGATTTTGGACAATGGACCAGTAACCTCAAACATATTGAATAGGAATTGTGATCCAAATATTTCTACTATTAGGGGAAGTCTTTGTGACCTATCAGGTGAATCTTCTAGGGAGGTATCTATTTCAGGGGATGGTTTGGAGACAGGTTCCTCTTGCAAATATTTGTTGCATTCTAGGAAAAGGGAATCTAAGCTAAAAACTTGTGTAGTTGTTGGAAGGTTGGGGTTAGGTTTGTACCATATAAAGGAATATTCCACTACTTCACCAGGTAGGAAATCATTTTTTTTTCATTAATAGGAGAAGGCTTTGAGGGAAATTCAGCAGGGTAAACAAAAATCTATCAAAGGGGTCCTTAGAGTGGGACAAAACCCCTCTAAGATGTTTAAATGATCGTGTTCCCTTAATATTCGAGGTCTTGGCAGTCCTTCTTGTTAGGATTAATTAACAAAATATGAGCAATAAAATGCAAAAATAAAACAAAGAAGAAAAATTATACAATACACAATAGACACAAATTTACATGGTTCACCCAATGTGGGCTACATCCACGAAGAAAATAACCATGCCCTTTGTATTCATTCCAAAAAAAACCTTTTGTACACAACCGCACACTACATTACATTTTAGTCACCATACAACATCCTCTTATAATAATGCATTACAATTTTAGGGCAAAAAACCCGCCTAAAATCTACCGTCTGATCTGTGACCTAATATCAAATAGTCCAAATTTACATAGAGGAAAAAACATCTATTTTTGGCTTTGGGGGTGCTACCACCGAAACCCCCACCAGGGGGGAGCTCCAAGATCTGTTGTTGCCCTCGCTGGACCCCCCATGGAAACACTAGTAGGGGGGCTAATGTTCCCCCTACACCCCCCTCTTTGTATAGTGGGTCCAAATGTAGCTAAAAATAGGGCCTCTAAATTAATAAGGCTCCACAACCAACAATCTCCCACTTGGAGACTAATTCACAGTAACTCCACCGCTACTGCACTTGCTGGACTATGCTTCAACTTTGGACCTAGAAATTTTCTCACTTTTTACTTTCATGCTTCAAGACCAACTGAAACTGAATAGGAGCTTAGTTTCTCCTTGGTAACTGCCTTTGTGAACATATCTGCAGGATTCTTGCTAGTGTGTATCTTCTCCAATTTTAATTGTCCATCTTCCAACACTGAGCGTATGAAGTGGTACTTGGTATGTATATGTTTAGTCCTAGAATGGAAAGCTAAATTCTTTGCAAGGTGAATGACACTCTAACTATCACTGTATAATATGCTAATCTCCTGCTTCTTTCCCAACTCCTCCATAAACCTTTGTAACTAGATCATATCCTTACTAGCCTCTGTAATAGCAACATACTCTACTTCTATTGTTGACAGTGCAACAACCTTCTATAATTTTAAAATCTAGCTTATAGTAGTTCCACCTATAGTAAAAACATACCCTGTGGTACTCCTCTTGTTGTCTATATCACCTGCCATGTATGAATCAACATATCCCTATAAAATAATATTAGAACCTCCAAAGCATAATGCCTAAGTGGTAGCACCTCTTAGATACTTGAGAATCCACTTCACTGCTTCCAAATTATTTCTTCTTGGATTGCTCATAAACTTGCTCATAACTCCCACTGCATGTGCTATATCTGGCCTTGTGCACACCATCACATACATCAAACTACCAATTGCTGATGAATATGGAACCTTGGACATGTAGTCTATCTCCTCCTGTGTCTTAGGACACATCTCTTTGATCAGTTTGAAATGATTTCCCAAAGGTGTGCTAACAGGTTTTGCATCCTGCATACTAAACCTTTCCAACACCTTCTCAATGTACTCACTCTGAGACAATGTTAATTTACGATTTTTCCTGTCTCTAGTTATTCTCATACCAAGGATTTGCTTTGCAACACCCAAATCCTTCATTGCAAATGAATATGACAATTTCCATTCAAGCATAATTATATCCTGAATGTTAGACCCTACAACAAGCATGTCATCTACATACAATAACAAGATAATATAATTTCCATTATCCAATCTCTTGAAATAAACACAGTGGTTAGAATAACATCTACTATAACCTTGATCTGACATAAACCTATCAAATTTTATATACCACTGCCTTGGAGCTTGCTTCAGTCCATACAAGCTCTTTTTCAACCTGCATACAAGTTCCTCCTTTCCTTTGACCTCATACCCTTGTGGTTGATGCATATAAATATCTTCCTCCAAATCCCCATGGAGAAAAGTTGTTTTTACATCTAACTGTTCAAGATGTAAATCCTCTACAAACACTAAGCTTAAAACATATCTAATTGAAGTCATTTTAACAATAGGAGAAAAATTTTCATCTTAATAAATACCTTTCTTCTGTGCGAACCCCTTTACTACCAGTCTGGCTTTATACCTATTTTAACCTCCATCTTCTTCTTTCACTCTACAAACCCATTTATTATGTAATGCTCTTTTTCCTATAGGTGACTGAACCAGATCCCATGTATAATTATTTATCAAGGATTCCATCTCCTCTTTCATGCCTTGCTCCCACTTCTTCTTCGTTTCTACCTGCATTGCTTCTTCATATGTTTCTGGTTCACTAGAGTCAGATAATAATACATAATATAATGAAGGGGAGTAACGTGCAGGAGGTTTACTTATCCTGGTAGATTTTATAACAACAGTTGTAGGACTTTGAGGTGCTAGCCGTTGTTGTTGCTATTGTTGTTGATTATCTTGCACCTTTGGAGTTTCAATTTCATTAAACACTGTGTATTTTGTGTTTACATTTTCCTTTTTCTTTTCCTGCAAATGGTCCTTATACATAACCTTTTCATTGAATATTACATCTGTACTCCTAATGATTTTGTGATTTGCATAATCCCAAAAGCGATAACCAAAATTATTAGCTCTATATCCAATGAAAAACACTTCTTGGATTTTACCTCAAGTTTAGTTCTATTTTCTTTACTAATATGCACGAATGCTTCACAACCGAAAGTCTTCATAAATGAGTAATTAATAGGCTTACCTGTCCATGCCTCTTATGGAATCCCACCATCCAGGGAACTTGAAGGTCCTCTATTTATTAAATAAACTACAATATCCTTAACATCTACCCAAAAATGTAAGGGCAATCCTGCATGTAATCTCATGCATCTAGCACGTTCCATGCTAGTCCTATTCATCCTTTCTAACACACCATTTTCTTGTGGAGTTCCTGGGACCGTCTTCACTCTATGAATCCAATGGTATGAACAATAACTGTCAAACTCTTTGCTATAGTACTCACCTCCATTATCATATTTGAGACACTTTAGCTTATTTCTTGTCTCATTCTCAACTAAAGCTTTCCATTTCTTAAAGGTATCAAAGACATCCGATTTCTTTCGAATACAATAAACCCAAGTTTTTCTAGTTGCATCATCAATAAATGTAACATAATAGTAAGAGACACCAAGAGATGCTACTTGAGCTGGTCCCCATACATCTGTATGTACAAGCTCTAGCTTTTCACTCTTCTTTTCTTTTCCACTTTTGAGAAATTTGACTCTTTTCTGTTTTCCATAAACACAGTTCTCACAGAAGTCTAAATCAACCTGCTTCAAACCTGGCAACAGTTTCCTTGAGTGGAGAATCTACATCCCCTTTGCACTCATGTGCCCAAGCCTATGATGCCACGAAGCTGTATCCACTCTTGTAGAAGCTAAAGCAATAGAAAGATCAGTATTACCAGTACATACATACAATGTACCTTCCTTATTTCCTTTTGCTAATAACATTGATCCTTTAGCAACCTTTCAAAAATTTGTTGAGAATGTAACTGTCCATCCTTCACTATCCAAATACCCTGTGGAAATTAAATTTCTTCTTAAATCAAGAATATGCCTTACCTCTTTCAACAACCATTGATTTCCATTTGGTAACTTTATCTGTATGTTACCCTTTCTAGCGATTTTACATGGTCTATCATCACCCAAATAGACCTATCCAAAATCACCTTGAACATAATCTAGAAAATATTTCCTATGGGGTATGACATGATATGATGCACTAGAGTCTAATACCAAACAATCATTAATATTATATAGTGAAATAATTAAGGCATCTTGCAATACATCACCTACTACATTTACTTCCTGATTACCCTGGTTTTCTTCTCCCTATTTTTCTTTTTGATTCCAAAAGTCTCTTTTCAGGTGTCCTTTCTTCCCGTAATTCCAGCATTTCAACTTCTTTCCTTTGGATTTGGATCTACCTTTCTTTGATTTTCCATGATTCCCTGAGATTTTTCCTCTCTCCCTTTGTCTTCCCTTGTTCTCTATAGTCAAAGCATTACCTGATGTCTCACCTGTACTTTTTTGTCACATTTCCTCGCTAAGGATAACACCGATAACATCATCAAAATTTAAAGTATTTAAATCAGAGACAGAGTTACTCACAACCATTACCAAGCCATTCTAGCTTTCTGGTAATGAGCACAAAATCAAGAGAGCCCTAACCTCATATTCAAAGGTTACTCCTATAGAACTTAACTAATTTGTAACCATGTTAAATTCATTTAAATGATCAGTAACAGACCCACCTTCTAAAATTTGCATATTAAATAAGTGTTTCATAAGGAATACCTTGTTTGAAGCCAAGGTTTTTTCATACAGTTTAGCCAATGCATTCATTAAACTCTCCATTATCTTTTCCTTAGAAATATTGAAGGCCACCGATGATGCCAAGCACAACCGTATTGTTCCTAGTGCTTTTCTATCCAAAACTTACCATTCTTCATCTGTCTTTGATGTCGGTTTCTTTGCTTTTTTGCCTAATGGTAGGTAAAGATCTTTTTGATAAAGATAATCCTCCATTTGCATCTTCCAAAGCTGGTAGTTTTAGCCATTAAATTTCTCAACCCTAAATCTGCCTTCTTCTACCATTGCTCCCACTCGAACTAGAAACCCTCCTTTCGAGTGTGTTTTTCAAACCCTAAACTCTAATACCAGTTGTTAGGATTAATTAACAAAATATGAGCAATAAAATGCAGAAATAAAACAAAGAATAAAAATCATGCAATACACAATAGACACAAATTTACGTGGTTCATCCAATGTGGGCTACGTCCACGGAGAAAATAACCAAACCCTTTGTATTTAGTCCAGAAAAACCTTCTGTACACAACCGCACACTACATTACATTTTAGTCGCCATACAACATCCTCTTATAATAATGCATTACAATTTTAGGGCAAAAAACCCGCCTAAAATCTACCGTCCGATCTGTGACCTAATATAAAATGGTCCAGATTTACATAGAGGAAAAAACATCTATTTTTGGCTTTGGGGGTGTTGCCCCCAAAACCCTGCCAAGGAGGGCTCCAAGATCTATCGTTGCCCCCTTGGACCCCCCATGGCGACACTAGTAGGGGGGGCTAATGCCCCCCTACACCCCCCTTCGTATAGTGGGTCCAAGTGCGGCTAAAAATAGGACCTCTAAATTAATTAGGCTCCACAACCAACACTTCTAAAAGACTTGCCTTAGCCAGGCTAGTGGAAATTCATAATCCAAATGCTATCCTTCTACAAGAAACCATGGGGGCAGGTACAAAATTTATTGAAGGGTTAAGAAAATTGCTTATGGATTGGAATTTCTTAGCTCCAGATGCTACCAAAAAAGAACTCAGTATCCTTAATTAATTCCTCCTTTATGGTTTTAGGATTGTGGACATAATTTTTTTTAAAGACTTGGGTTTGAGGTTATTAGTTATTAATTATTATGGTCCCTATGAAAATAGATAGGTTTTTCGAGAAGATTTTTTCTCCCAAAGATGTGTTAAAGATGAAAGAGTTATCATTGGTGGGGACTTAAATTTTACTATGAATGGAAGTGAGGTATGGGGAGTGTGAATACAAATCAAACAACACCAAAAAATGAACTAAAAAATTAAATAAGTAATTCGACACATAAAATTACACAATGAAATAAACTTTTATTATAACGTCGATGGATATTCAATGTTACAATAAAATTTACCCCAAATGATGGTTTATTTTTTCTTGATACAATGATTACAATACACTAGGGTTCTCTAAAATCCTAGTAAAAAAATAGTGGTGGTGTCTTCATATTTGATCTGATCCCAACAGAGGTGAGTGGGCTTTTTTCTATCCTATGCAAGACCACTCCAACTTCAGCAGCTACCAATAATAGGATCCCTGCACTTGCAAACAATAGACAATGTAAAAATAGTCAATAATACCTATGACGGCTCCACTACGTGAGACCCTCTAAAAATATGATTACTAACCCTAGATATTGCAGAATAATATTGACAACAATAATGCAGGAATTAAATAAATACACAACTATTTACCTTGTCTCATGCTAACTTGTGGTCTTCTAATCTTCGTTGTTGTTGCAAAAAGTGGTGTGCAAATGCCCTAGCGACACCCGAGGGGAAGCAAGACTGCATAACTAGGGCTGTAAATACCCATGGATGCTTGATGATGGTAGGAGGCACCTAGAGGCACTCAAGAATGATGGGAAGTACCCAGAGATGCTCGATGATGGTAGGAAGCACCCATAGGTACTTTGGAGAACTCAAAGAGGCGTTCGATGACTGAATTAGAAGTTTTAGAAGAAGATCTATCTTATGCAAAGTGGGAAACAATGGATGTGGAGGCGACAACGAGCGAGGGAAAATATAAATAGCAAGATTTCTTGGATGTTTGAGGACTTCAAAAACTTAAGAAACTCCAGGGTATAAGACTTAGGGGTTGAGTCATAAAAATATTTCCTCTTTTTAATATCTCCTAGGGCATGTTAGGGTTTCAACGACACAATTTGTGTGGTCAAGATTAAAACATGACGGAGGGTGGAGATTAAATCTAGGCATGTGGCATGGATTAATGTGGATGAGTGGCTAGGATTAGATTATGATGGATGACTAGGATTAATTCATATAAATATATATATATATATATATATAATATAAAATATTATTATTTAAATATATATTAAACAAATATATATATATATATATATTATATATATATATATATATATATATATATATATATATATAAATAATGGATAAATGTGATAGGAGACCATGGGTGGATGACAAGTGGCTAGATTTTGGTGTCTACGGGGAGAATTTGCAAGCCTTGATAGACTTGCAGAATACTTCAAGCATAATATTGAAGAAGTTGGTTTAATTGATTTAGAACCATTAAAAGTAATGCATACGTGGAGAAATAATAGCGTTGGGGAAGCTAGGATCTCAAAGAGGTTGGATAGATTTTTGATCTCAGAGTCATTATATATTGAAATAGACAAAAAATGGTCATGGATTGAGACTAGAGGTGGCTCATATTATTCTCCCATACTTCTTCAATTAGAAATTCAAGATGCAAAACCTGCCAGTCCTTTTAAGCTCAATCCAATTTGGTTGGAGGAAGAAGATTTTCAACAATTGATTAAAAAATAATGAATTGGTTATGACCAAAGTTCCAGGTCATCAAGGAGTTTTCAATTTGTTGTTACTTTTAAAAAAATTAAAAGAATTTGTGTCATCTTGGATTGCAATTAAAAAGGAGAGTATGGATAGAGATCTCAAGTTGGTGGAGAAGGAAATTTCAATAATTCATAAAAATAATGAGGTTGGTTTGTTTAAAGAGGAGGAGAAAACAAGATTGTTTGAAATAGAAATTAAGAAGAATAAATTCTTGGAGTGGAGGGAAGATATGGACAATGAAAAGTAGAGTTGTATGGTAAAAAAAAAGGGATGAAAATACTAAGTTTTTTCATAATTTTTCTAATCACAGGAAGAAGGTTAACACTATCTAGGAGATGCAGAATGAATAAGGGGCTCTTGTTAGGATTTTTGCTGAGCTAGCAGATTTGAGAGTAAAACATTTTCAAATAATCTATAGAGAACCTGATAGAGTTAATATTGGAGAAATTTTAAAGTAAACTACTTTCTTCCTCAGTTTTGTTAGAGAGGAGGACAATAAGTTACTTATGAAGGAGGTCACAAAGGAAGAACTGAAATCTATCCTGACTTCTTTTAAAAAGGATAAAATTCTAGGGCCTGATGGATGGCCTGTGGAGTTTTTTCTAGTTTTCTATGATCTAGTTGAGGAGGATCTTCTTAGAGTAATGGAGGAAGTTAGGTTGAGTGGTCAGGTTTGGGGGGATTTTAACACCACTTTTTTAGCTTTGATTCCAAAAAAGAAGAAGCCTACAACTTTTGATGAATTTAGACCCATTTCATTGTGTAACTATATCTATAAAATCATTGCAAAGATTCTGGTTGTTAGATTGAAGAATATTTTCTCTGAAGTTATTTCTTAGGAGCAGTTTGGATTTTTAGCAGGTAGACAAATTTTTGAAGTCATCGGAGCTGCACAAGAGGGCCTTCACTCTATTAAAACTAAAAATCTTCCTGCAATGGTCCTTAAACTAGAATTATCTACAACTTATGATAGAACTAGATGGTTGTATCTCAAATTGATGCTCTTACATGTGAGCTTTAGCTATTCGATAGTAAAGTTGATTATGGGATGTATTTCTCTTGTATCTTTAGCTATTCTTATCAATGGATCAGTTTCCAAATTCTTTAGACCCTCGAGAGGATTAAGATAGGGATGTCTTTATCTCCTTTACTTTTTTTCTAGTTGATGAAGAATTGACTACAACTCTTTTGGATGCAAAGAGGGCAGGATCCTTGATTGGGATTAAAGTGGGGTCCTTTATTTATCTCATTTATTATTTCTTGATGATATTTTGTTGTTCACAAATGGTAGTTTAAGGGAAGCTAGAAAGTTGAAGGAAATCCTGGACACTTACATTATTTCTACCGATATGGAGATAAATTTTCAAAAATCCTCTATTTGCTTTAATGGTCTAGAGCAAGAGATTGAACAAGGTCTAATTAGATTTTTTTCTTTTAATCCCTTAGATTTATAGGAAGGCTTTAAGTATCTGGGTTTTGTATTGAAGCCAAATACTTACAGGAAGAGAGATTGGGTATGGCTTTTAGAGAAGATTGAATTTAGGATTAGCAATTGATGTAATAGATGGTTGTCTATTGGTGGGAGATTAACACTTGTAAAGTTGGTTCTTGAGGTTATTCCTGTGTTTTAACACTCATTGGCCTTCATTCCTAAAGTAGTTCTAGAGAAAATAAGAAAACTTTGCTTCATATTTCTTTG
Source organism: Wollemia nobilis (assembly GCA_028583015.1). Lineage (NCBI taxonomy): Eukaryota > Viridiplantae > Streptophyta > Pinopsida > Araucariales > Araucariaceae > Wollemia > Wollemia nobilis. The sequence continues at coordinate 237,501 of JAQPPZ010005545.1, read as the reverse complement.
GATTGGATGCAAGGAACATGAAGGTATTCCTTTAGTTAAGTGGTAGAGTATTGCTAGGCCAAAGGAGGAAGGTGGTTGGGGTCTTAAAAATATTCATATTTTTGGTTCTTCTCTAGTAGCAAAAAATTTATGGAGGATTTTGACCAAAGAAGGATTATGGAAGAAGATTATTGAACAAAAGTATATTTGTCCAGGGACCTTTATAGATTGGATCAAAAGTCCATAGAAAAGCATTAAAAATATTTCCATTCAATGGAAGGCACTAGTACAGGTCTTTCCTATGATTGGAAAATATTTGGCTTGGAAAGTGGGCAATGGTGAACAAGTCAGAATATGGACTGATTCTATTTTGGGTTGTGGAGAAAATATTTTATTGCTAGAAGCTATGATAAGTTCTTTACAAGACAAATATTTTTTCTTTCTTCATCAGGTGGGGAAATCAGATTCTTCTAGTATTTGGACCCAAGGTTGGAAGCAGGCTTAGATCTTGGGTCTTTATGATGAGTAGCTTGTTTTGTGGAAGTCTTACACTAATAGTCTTAATAAGAGTCATATCCAGTTGAGATCTGAACCAGATACTATTGCTTGGGCATACAATAAATCTGGGGGTCAATATACGACTAGACTTGGTTACAAAGCGAGTTTTGACCCTCATCCTCAAGGACCTACTTGATGGTGGAAGCAAATTTGGAAATTATTTGCACAAAAAAAAAAATTATTTTCATGTGGTTAGCTTTGAGAAATAAGGCTTTAACTTGGAAATTTTTACATAGGAGAAGCAGAAAAGGTCCAAGTATTTGTATGTTGTGTCAGTCAGATGAGGAAAACATCACACATTTGTTAATCAAATATCCTTTTTCTCAATAGGTTTGGTTAGAAGTTGAATAGATATATGGAGTACAAAATATTTGAGGAGAAACAAGTGGAGGTATGCTTAAGACAATGGTTTTTTAAAAAGAGTTGAAATTATTCTTTCTTTACCATGTCTTATATGTTGGGGTATATGGTTGGCAAGAAATGCAGCTATTTTTGAAGGAAAGTTAATACCCCCATTTCAGGTGAGCATTTTGGTCTCAATCAATAAAGGGTCTAACAAACATAAGAAACCTTGACAATTAGGTAATTTGTTTATTGAAAAGTCTCAACCATGGGGTTCTTTTTGATGGGGCTAGTCAGAGACAGTCATATTTTAGTAGTACAAGAGGTATTATATACTTCTTAGATACCCACTATATCAAATTTAAAGCAGGTATTGGGATAGGTTCCAACAATTTTGCTGAGTTCTAGACGTTGAGATTGCTAATGAAGTGTGCTATGGAGAGAAATGTGAAAATATTACAATTTTTTGGAGATTCTACTCTAGTCATCAACTGGATGAATAAATCCACTCAATTAAAAAATAATTTGCTTAGACCAATGGGAGATGAACTACTGGAGGTGATTTTCCTTTTTGAAAATATCTCTTTTACTCATGTTTATAGGGAATTAAATCAAGAAGTAGATAAGTTATCAAAAGAAGGTCAACAAGTTCCATAAGGTTTCTTGCAAATGGAAGAGAACAAGGATGGAGTTTCTTCTTTCACCCACATATCATACCCCTAGTTCCTATGCTAGATCTGGTTTGTACTATGGGCGTGTTTATTTTATTAGAGCTTTATGAAAATTTTTAACTATTTCCTTTCTTTCTGTTGGTTTCCTTTTCACTAATATCTATCCAGGTTTTTGGACATGGAGGTTATTTGGATGATTAAGTATTGATATATAAGGATATTTATCCTTATTATCCCCATATTATTTTGAATATGGATTTATTTCCTCTCTGATCTACCCGATTGTAATTATATCTTGACTCCCAATTTTTTGTTTTTATCTGGGTTTTTGTTTGTGCTAAGGCACCTGAGAAGTGTAATTTTATTTCATTCTTGAAATAAAATTATGATTTTTTTCTTGTAAGAAAAAATATCATAGGACTAGTTGGGATTATTGTGGTATAAGGATAAATAACCTTGAGCAATTTTTTACTTACCCTTAGTGGTCTTGTTCCATCTAAAACAATCCTTATCATGGGACCAATAGAGATATCTCATATGAAGAGTGCATTGGATATATTTCCTTTGCCTTCTTAAAATTTGAATAGGCTAATCCTCAATAGGGATCCAATATCTACTGATATCTAAATTACCATTCTAGTATTGATAATAATTAGATACCTTTATCTAGTAAGCTTGGTGTAGCTCCTCCATCTAGGGCCTCCAATCAGGGAACTGAGTTATCAAAGACTGGTGATTATCCCAAGAATCTATCAAAAAAATTGCTTGTTGACCATTATGAATGATCAAGAATAAATTCTTCTTTATGAAATCCTCACCAGTCCTAAGAACCACCAAAATGGGAGAACCTCTAGTAGACAATTGATAGTGAACAAGGTCTTTAGGACTTTTGTTTTCAACATATTTAGCACGAAGATTTTTGGCCCATAGAGCATTGGGGTTATTCAAAATCCTCCAATACAACTTTGTAGCTAAAGCCTTATTGTTTTTAATAGCAGATCAAAATCCTAACCCCCCTTCATGCTTGGAAAGGCATAAAGTATCCCATTTCACCAAGGCCCATTTTATTTTCTTCTTAGTACCACTCTAGAGGAACCGATGATTGATTTGATCTAGTTCTTGAAGATCTACCTTTGGGATATTCAACACAACAAAAACATAAATAGGTATAGCTTGAAGGACTGATTTTACCAAGGAAATTTTACCCCCAAATGAAAGCCACCTATTGGTCCACATTCCAAATTTTCTCTTTACTCTATCCAACAACCAATTCCAGTCTTTTTTTTTTGTCTTTGAATATTGATAGGAATGCCTAAACAAGTGATCGTAAGGGAGGCCTTCTTATATCTTAATTTATCTAGAACCATGGATTCCTGTCTAGGAGAGTAGTGAAAGAAAATGACTTTTGATTTATCTTCATTGATAAATTGCCTCGTAGCATTAGAGAAACAACTGATTATTTGTTTAATTCTAAAATTTTCTTTAATCGTAGCTTTACCTAACAAAGTAGAATCACCAACAAACAGAATATGAGATATAGGCCTAGCTCCATGAGCAATGGTAACTCTCTCAAGAGTTCCATTTTCTCTATTTTTGGTCATAGTCCTACCCAAGAATTCAACAAGAAAGATGAATAGATAAGGGGAGAGGGGATCACCCTACCTAATACTTCTGGAAGTTAGGAACAATTGTGAAGGACAGTCATTGATAAGAATTGAGTAGGACACCAAAGAGATACATCCCATAATCTAATTTTTCCAATATTGAGAGAAGCCAAATTACCTCATTAATTTGATGAGGAAGTGCTAATCCACTCTATCATAAGCTTTGGATAAGTAATCAGAATAATTAAATTTTATAAAATTAATTTTATTTTAATAATTTATAAATTTAAATTTTAACTAGTTAATAAAAATAACAAATTAATTTATATATATATATATATAAACAAATTAATTGCAAATAGACACTCTCTCGATCTTCACAAGGACTAATAAATGTTAAAGATAAAAATATAACAAATATGAAAGGACTTAGATTAAAGAAGAGGTCATCCATAATATAAGAACATGAATATTGGTATTAACATGTACTAAATATTAAAAGACTTTTAAATTAGTTTCAAGAAGAAATTATACATATAATCTAACATGATAAATATTTGTTTTTAATATTAAAATTTTATAAAAAAATTAATTTGACATTTTTTAAACTTATTGTATAAAATTGAAATAAGTCTTATCTAATATTTCACAAGATTTAAAATTTGGTTTCTTCCTTGCCAATATTCATTACAAATCCACATTTTAGTCCTCGTGGGACACTCATGTGCTTAAGGCTTTGGGTTTTATTTCGAAATACCCAAGTTCAAACCACCGTGGAGTGTGATGTGTGCATGTGTAAGTAAGTTTGTGTAAACCTTTGGCCCAAAGTTAGATTCTTCAATTGGCTTCTACTTCATAGAAGGGTGCTAATAGGAGAACACTTGATAAAAATATGGATGCATGGGCCTTTTAGATGTGAGATGTGTTGGAAGAATGAGGAAACGATCTCTCATATATCTATAGAATACCCCATCATCATTAAACTATGGAAACAAATGACAAATTTGTTTGGAATTCTCTAGTCTAAGATATCTTCTATCGAACAACTTTGGAGGGAGTGGCCTAAATAGGAGGAAATGTACCAACCCACTTAATAGATTTTTTGGGTGGGGATGAATCTCCTTCTATGGAATTTATGAAAGGAGATAAATAATTATATCTTCAACGAGGAACACAAAGACAACCACTTTGTCTAGCAAAGGATCATAGCCAATATGAGGGAGTCAATCCAATATCTTTTCAAAGAGCCCCATAATCCTAAACAAAAGTGGATTAAGATAATATCCAGATTACAAGTGTCTCCAATAGTGGTCACATAAAAAAAGGTAACCCCAAATCATGCACAAGTAATCATAACTAGAAATTGGAAACCTCCTCCAAAGGGACTAGGTAATATTAATACAGATGGAGCCTCAAGGGGAAATCTAGGAAGAGTGAGTATAGGGGGAATAGGCTACCTTTCAAATAATGCCCTTGATTTTATCTTCACAAAAAACCTTGGTATCTTATTCAATAACTTGGAAGAGGGATATGCCATCCTAAGGAGATTACAAGAGGCTCTGAAGTTGGGGTGGAGAAAAATTTAGGTGGAATTAGACTCTCAAATCATGATTAACCACTTAAAAGGACCAGGAAAAAGAAATAATAAAGATAAAAAAATACAAAGAATACTTGAGCAAATAAATATGACCCAACAATGCTTTGAGGTAGTGGAGTTCATACACATCTTTAGAGATCAAAATAGGGTGGCAAATGCAATGGCTAATTGGGCTCTTGATCGAGGAGACTTCACTTGCTATGGATATCCTCCTATATGGTGGCCTTAGTAGACCAAGGAAGCACTTTTTTCCTTTCTTACCATTGATGCTAGTATTGCTTATTGTATATAGATTTATATATACTTACTTTGCATGGTTACTTTTTTTTTGGTATAGATAGTTGTAGTACATTAGATGTGAGAGATAATAGCCCCACATCCTATGTTAAAACTTGGCTTAAAAGCCTTCAATCCTGGAAAGGTAGGATATGTAATCTGATTTTCAACTAATTGAATTTATTAATCCTTTTTACCAAAAAAATATTTTGTTTATTATATAGTAATAGATGCAATTTTAAGGAAAGTAAAGGCTCCATGGAATATATAAGAGATCATTGTGAAAATAAAAACCTTGTTACAATGTTTGAAGAAATCAGGTTTACACATATGTTAAGGGAAGGAAACAAATGTGCACATAGGCTAGCCAATAGAGGGGGTTTAATAGAGGATTGTGAAGTGAAGTTAAATAATACTCTCCATGGTTATAGGATTGTGAAGTAGTAAGTTTAGCTAAGCTAACAAGAAAACAAATATGCACATAGGCTAGCCAATACAGGGGTTTTAATAGAGGATTGTGAAGTGAAGTTAAATTCTAGCCAATAGAGGGGTTTTAATGGAGGATTGGGAAGTGAAGCTAAATTCTCTTTTCCATGGTTAGAGGATTGTGAAGTGAAGTTAATCATATAATGATTAAGAAGATTTACTTTAATGTTTTCCATTAGTAATATTTGTTGTATGTTAAAACAAACTATTTATTACAATTATTGTGGTTGTACTTATGCTTCAGGAAAGAAATTAGTAGTCCAAATCTTGTAAAGTAGACGTTGCTTATGCTTAAGGAAGGAAACTAGTAGTCTAGATCTAGTAAAGTAGACTATGATAGCATAGAGTTTGGAAATATTACTCTACTAAGATGCAATACATAGACACTAGAGGTGAATTTTGGTATTGTGAAGGTTGCTACAAAAAAATGCCAAGGAAAAAGATGCTTACTTTTGGAATATTTGTATTTGCAAAGAAAATTGAAGAAGATTCAAAATATAAAAATCAAGAATTGAAACTTTTATAAAAGATGGAAGTATCTAGCTATAGCAACTTAATTGAGATAAGAATTGAACCTATTTATAAACTCTCAACCTTTAAAAGAGAGAGTTGTTTGTCAAAGATAAAAGGACTCAAGTATAACTCTTTAATATTAATAATTTATATATTATACAAATATCTTTTGTCAAGATTTAATTTTTTTTAATATTATTAAATAATTTTAAATATTATTTAATAGTTTAATTTCCAAAAATTATATATGGGTTTTTTATTTTTTGTTTTTGGGTATTCTGGGGTACTCTTTTGGTGTTTTATTTTTGTGTGGGTTTTTATTTGTGTTTGTTTTTTTTGTTGTTGCTTTTGTGTTTTTTGGTTTTTGGTGGGTTTTTTGGTTTGTTGTTGTTTTTTTGGTTTGGGGGTGGGTCTTGGAACTATTGGGTGTTTTTTTTTTGTGTCGGTGGGGGGGTTTTTAGGGTGGTTTTGTGGGGGGTTGTTGTGGTTGTTTTTTTAGGGGTTTTTGGGTGTTTTTTTTCTTGTTTGTGTTTTGTCTTTGTTTTTTCCTGGTTGGGTTGTTTTTTTTGTTTGGGTTTCGGGTTTAGTTTTTTTTTTACTTGTGGTTTGTTTTTTGTTTGTTTCCTCTTTTCCTCTCCTTTCCCTTCCCTTCCTCCTCTCTCCCCCTTCCTGATCCCCCTCAACCCTATTTCTCCTCCCTCTTCTCCCAATCTTTTCTCTTGATTTTCCCCTACTTCACCCTTCTTGATGTGTTGATATTGATTCAATTTACATTAAAAACATAAAAACATTGAGAATTATACCTTTGATTTTTAGATTATCAAAGTCTCTCTCAATTTGATTCTGCGTATTCCCTCCTGATCCAAAAATTATATATTTAATTATAACTAATTATTATAATTATAAATATTATCTAAAATATTATTTTGTTTATATATAACTTTAATTAATAATTAATAATTTATTTTATATAATTATAAAAAATGGTACTCAATCTTAATTATTCATTAATTAATAAATTTTTAATATAAATACAAGACATAAGGATATCATGATTCTTTCACATACATATAGTTACCCACATACATATAGTTACCCTAGAGAACTGGTGGTCCATATTGCCAAACTCTTCAATCATATAGTTACTCATGGGTTCCCACCCTCTTGGTCTTCGAATATCATACATCCCATCCATAAATCTGGAGATCCGCTAAATCCAAACAATTACAAAACTATTATGGTTGGTCATACTCTTGCAAAACTTTTTGCAAAGTTCTTGATGTTTTTATCTCTAATTTTGCTGAGGCTAAGAAACTTTGTACAAAGAGGCGTGCAGGTTTTAGAAGAAATCATCATACCTATGATCACATTCTAACTCTCAGAGCTATCATTGAAGAAGCCAAAGCCAATAAACATAGGGTCTATTGTTGTTTTGTTGACTACAGAAAAGCATTTGATAATGTTCCCAGACAGTTACTACTTTAGAGGTTGAAGGATCTAGGAATTTCGGAGGAGGTTACTTTGTTGGTTATGACCTTATATGAAAAAGTCATTGGACAGGTTAAAATTGGATCTATCAGAACAAAAGATGTTCATAGTACTATTGGGGTTAAACAGGGCTGCCCACTTTCACCTACACTCTTTGTATTGTATATTGATGAATTAGAGGTGCTCATTATGGACTCTCTGGCTAAGAGTACAGGTTGCTTACTTTTTGGTAGTGTTATTGCCATTTTGCTATTTGCTGATGACATTATCCTAATGTCACATACAACAAGAGGACTTCAACAACAACTGGACATACTTGGCACATACTCTGACTTGCATGGATTAGAAGTTAAATCTCTAAAAAATAAAAATCATGCCATTCAACCTACCCAAGAAAGATCTCTCTTCTATTCACATCACATATAAAGGAAAGGTTGTTGAGATTGTCACATCGTACACATACTTGGGAGTTCTTTTCACAAGACCTACCTTCAACTTGATCCTTGCATCTCAAGAAAGGTTAAACAAAGGTTATGTTGCCTTAGCATATGGATAAACAATGATTTCAGCTCCATTTTCAACACATCAATATGAATATCAAACTCTTCCACACTCTTGTTACCCCTATACTGCTCTATGGCTATGAAGTTTGAGGCCCTAGCCTCAGACAGTTGGGTTGATCTCGTATTGAAAGGGTCCTCATCTCAATGTTGTCTAAGTTCATTTGTTCCAAAAGAATTGTTCCACATCCCATCATTCTAGATGAGTTTGGTGCTCGTCCATTGCTTACAACAACAATATTTCATGTTGTCTCTTTACTGCGTAGATTTCATTGTATATCGAACATGAGAAGATATCCATATTTAACACTACAATCCTCAATATAGTTGGTAAATCAAGGGGTCAAGAATTGTTGGTATGCTCAGGCTACTACCCTACTTCAATATATTGGCCTAGACATCATGAGATCTCCTCCTACTAAAGCATCAATCAATGCACCATACTCCAATAAGGATATTCGAGATGAGATTTACTCAACATATATAAAAACTACTTGGACTGATCCAAAGGAACCTCTTTCACCAAAACTGCTCCATTACTCTCACTTTTATCTCCAACTAGAGAATGGATTGATCACTACTCCAAAATATAACTTGATATAGATGTCACACAACCTTAGGTTTCCTCTAGCTCAGCTACGAGTTTGCTCCCACCAGTTGTGTATTGAGACAGATCATCACCTCCCTAGAGATCAGTGTATTTGTAGATTGTGCAGTCTTGATGTGGAATCTGAGGAGCATTTCATTTTCACCTATCCTGTCTACTACGAGATATGAGGTAGATATTATTGCTTATTCAGAGACACCCATACACTAAAATCTTATATTAATTATGAAGATCAGAGATGCATTGCCCTTTTCATCCGGGAATTATTCAATCTCAAGAAAGAACTACTTAGTAATAGTTTGCAGAAGATAATAGGATCCCAAATTATCACTTCATTTTTCTAGCCTCCAGAGGCTACGACTAGGAAGTGCCAAGGTGATCATAGAGACACAACAAGATCAACTCGTCGTTGACTCCAACAAAAAACATCTACGATGACATTCAACTCTTATATCACTCACTTCTCTTCAACCTTAAATGTTGGGAGTAATCCTTGATCCACAGATCTTGTATATCATATGTCATTTTGTTTACTGTTTTCTTACTTTATTTTCTCTGGAGCTGCATTAGGAACTTCTGTTGCTTTGTATGTCTTACTTTACAGTCCTATTGACCTCGTTTGGTCACCGATGGACATTAATACAAATTCAAATTTGTACTTGCTTGACTTTGTAAGACTCATCATTTAATCATACATTAGTTACTATTTAATGTTTTCAAACTCAATTTATTAGGGTAGGCATAAACATTCTTAGACGTTAGATCACTTGAAACAAGAGGACACAAATTTACAAGGGGTATTATCAAAACATTAAACCCTCTCGTTAATGATGTTATCTTATCTGGGCAGTTAATAAATATGAGGATATTCTCTTATGTGCTAATAAATATGATGACATGATAGTTTTACCTTCTCCTTTAAAATTAAATAAAATAATAATTAATTTTTTTTAAATTATTATTTTTTAAATAATTAATAAATTTAAAATTTAATTGGTTAATAAAAATAACAAATTAATTGCAAATAAACACTCTCTCTATTTTCACAAGGACTAATAAATGTTAAAGATGTTATAAATATGATATGGTAATATTAAAATTTATTATTAATTTTTATTATAAGATATTAAAATATTTGATTTGATAATTTTTAATTAGTTATATAAAATTAAAATTAATTTATTATTATATTTTAATAAATTATTAAGTTATAAAAAAAAAATATAACTTAATTTTAAGATATTTATAAATAAAGAATGTAAATATAATTTGCTTAAATTCATGAAAGTATTAAATATATATTTTTTATTTTTATTTTTATTTGGGTAGTGTGAGAAATTTATACTATCAAGGGTTGAACATTTTTATTTTAACCATGATTTTTGTAAGGTTGAGAGCTAAGCTTATTAATAGGGGATTAAAACACACCCACATGTTGTGGTTTGAACCTTGGACCTCTCGAGCAAAATCCAAAACCATTTATTAGAGGATTTCAATAAAAGGATGACAAATCTTACATCAATAGTTAAGTCCACTTACATGTTGCTATTTGAACCTTGAACCTTTCCAAAAAGAATAAAAACCAAAACCGTTTATTTGAGGATTTCAATAAAAGGATGACAAATCTTATTAAGTTCCTACAAAAGAAGATGGAGCAATAACAAATACTAGAAATACTTGTTAACCATGAATCCAATAACAAAACAAGAAGAAAATATTGCTAGAGGAGTTCAAGAGGGTAAAGCTCAGATTAAGGTTGAGCTTGCAAAGGACTTAAAGAATGTTAGGGGATAGGTGTCACCTTTAAATATTATGGGCCTTAAAAGGTAACCCCATGTCGTGGTCAATCTATTTTTTACAAAGTAATATAAGAAAATGAGGAACCACTTATGATATTTTTTCTAATGATAAGATTAAACAAGTAAACCCCACGAATTACAAAGGTTGGTATGAAAAACATTTATATTTAAATATAAATTAAAAGATTTTTATAAATACAAACGAAAATAGTTATTTCTCCTACCCTTGTGAGGGTCTTTTTGGTTATGTATCTCAGTTGTAGCCTCTCCCTAGGGGATTTAGGATGTTCCTATTGTTTTCTATTGTTCTCTTCGAAGATTTTGGGTTTGATCTAAGCATTGTACAAGGATTTTTTTTTGAGTAAAAGGTAAAATTTTATTAAAAAAATTGATCAACTTATACAAATCCATTTTATATCCTGCCTTTCTTGGCAAGGCTCAAAATGCAATTTTCTATTTTCTTTTATCTGCCCAAGATCTTTGAATCCTCTATTCTTTAAACTTTACCTCTTTAACTGTATATGTCCTCTTACAAAAAAAATCACTGAAGCCCTTTTTGTTCTTTTTTCTATTCTTGATAGCTTTCATGTTGCATTTGATTCCATAGTTGTGCCCAAATGTCTTGTTCTATCTCTGTCATCGAAGATTCTTCCTGTACTTTGATCTGCACTATTTCTAATAACTTTCTTAACATAATCCCCTAGGTCCTCTCTTCTAAGTCAAATTCCTCCTTAAAAATTCTATTGTTCTATTTCAACCATATTTGCCAGCAGATGAAGCCACTCCCTAAATTCTAAGTTGTGCTTAGTTTTTTGGATTTGAAGGTGTAATGTGACCAATAGTCTAAAAAATTACTACCATTAGGAGGATAACATTCTATTTGGCTAAATATGGAGTACCATCAATTCTAGATTGTGTGAGCATAAGAGCAATAAAAGAAGGTGGTTTATAGTTTCTACCTCTTGGAAGCACATTACACATCTACTGGGTCCAATGAACCCCTTTCTTCTCATATTATCCTGAGTCATAATGGTTTTGTGAGAAACCTACCATATAAAACCATTAACCTTTGGGTAGCCTTTTGGTTGCCATATTTTTTCCAGGGATGTTGTTGTTGGGGTTGGTTCTTGCTAATTTGGTGAGTTTTTCGGTAGCTTGCTTTCACTGTGTAAGTGCCTTGTTTTCCATATTCCCATGCTAGTTGGTTAGGTCCATCTTTCCATAGCCATGCTCTTTTTTCTAGAAGTTCTTTTAGTTCACATTTTTCAGCTTCCCATTCTTCATCTAACCACTGGTCCAAATTTTGCCATCTTCCTAAAGCTGCTAGTTGTTGGCTTAGCGGGATGAGATACTGAGATATAAGAGTTTGACCATGATTATTAAGAGTCTCTCTGATACCACTAAGATGAGGGTACTATTTTATAATGGGGGGGAAATTCCCAAGAATCATCTCATAATATGACTTTTCTCCCATCACCTACTTTTCAATGTAAGTCTTCCTTAATCAGTGGGGCCCCTCTTTTAAGTGTTTTCATATCTTGATCCCACACCTGTAACTGGAAACCGTGGGACATCCTCCATTTTGTGTGCAAGGTAATATTTACCTTTTAGAACTTGACTCTATAACTAATTTGGGTTTGTGATCCACTGCCAGTATAACTTCCCTATTAGTGCTACGTTGTTTGTTGTTGCAACTTTGATTCCAAGACCTCCCTCTTCCTTTGGTTGACAGACTTTCTTCTAGCTTACCAAAGCATTTTTTTGATTTTCTCCTGACCATAAGAATTTTCTCATTAGTTTATCCAAATATTTGAGAATGCTCTTTGGGGATGTTAGAATGGAAAATTTGTAAACTGACATTGCTTGTAACACTGACTTCAAAAGTGTGACTCTACCTCCAAATCTTAACCATCTATGAGACCAGTATGATAACTTTGAGAAAAATTTATCTTTTATGGATTTCCAATCTTTCTTTTTTAGGATTTTTTTTGTTAAGGTAATTCCCAAGTAATCTAATGGACACGAGGACATTGAGAACCTAAGAATATTTGCTATCCAATATCTGATTCTCTTATGAACATTAAAGAAGACAACTTTAGATTTTTCTTCATTTAGAAGTTGGCTGGCTGCAATGTAGCAGTCTAATATTTCTCTGATACTGGTTGCTTATTTTATTATTTCTTTCCCCCATAATCCTGTATCAACTACAAATTGTAGATGAGTGATAGTTATATCTCTGTTTATTTGAATTTCGGTAATGTTATTCTCTGCTTTTTTCTTCTATACGAGTCTTCGCAGTCCTGTTGCAAAAATAATGAACAAATATGGAGAGAGAGGATCTCCTTGTCTAATTCCTCTGCTAGTATTGAACATTGGGGAGGGGGTTCCATTGATGAGCACTAAAAAGGATACCGTGGAGATGCATTCAAGTATCTAGTTGATCTAATCTTTCTGGAATCCAAATCTTTGTAACATTTGATCCAGAAATTTCCAACTCACTCTGTCATAGGCCTTGGATAGATCTAATTTTAGGAACATTCCTTTATTCTTTCTTTGGTATATATGATGTATAGTTTCTTGTGCTATTACAATCCCATACAACATTTTTCTACCCTACACAAATCCCCCTTGTTCAGGAGATATGATATTTGGTAATATAGCTTTTAGTATGCTAGCTATTACCTTGGTGATGATCTTGTATATCACATTGTAGAGGGCTATTGGCCTATAATTGGTTAGATTGTCAATCTCTCCTCCCTTTGAAATCAAAGCTAGAAAAGTATGGTTGAGGGATTTGAAAATCCTACCATTAGATCTGGCTTCTTCTACTACTCTAGTTATATCTTCTCCTATAATATCCCAAAAAGCTTTATAGAATTCTATTGGTAATCCATATAGACCCAGGGCATTTCCTGATTGCATGGAGAATATTGTTTCTTCACCTCTTATTTGACCTCTTTCATATTATCCTCATTCTTCTCTTGAGAGATTAATCTGGGGATACTTCCCAAGCTTTCCTCCTAGGATTTTTTTGACAGATGTGAATCACAAAGTTGAGAAATACTCATTAGCTGCTTTTTGCATACCTAAAGTTGTGGTTTCAAAGATTCCTTCTGCATTTGTTAAAGCATCAATCCAGTTATAGTGTTTCCTAGCTGTGGCCTGGTGAAATAACTTTGTATTCCTATCTCCTTCTTGAAGCCAAGTAATTCTAGATCTCTACTTCTAATAGGTTTCTTCTTTCTTATCTAGCTCCTCTTCCTCTTGTATTAAGATATTTTCATGGGAGAGTAATTTCTCTTAAAGGGGTTCCAAACAAATTCTTTCTGCAACTCCTTGCATTCTCTCAACTAGCTCTGCTCTTTATTGCTGAAAATATGATCTTTGGGATTTGCTCCAATTTTTCAATTTATATTTGATATATTTCAATATGGAGTGTAGCTGAAATTGTGCCTTTCCAAATGCTGGTTTTCCTTGTTGCCACCATTGTTGAACAAACTCTGGTAATTCCTGGTTTAGAAGCCAAAAGTTCTCAAATTTTAAGGGGTGTTTTTAGAATGGGGTAGTTTGTTTATGATATTTAGACGTACTGGGAAATGATCTAAAGATAACAGGTTTATGATTTCTTAATGACAATTCCATAACTAATGAATTTATTCCTCTATCAATATCCTATCTAATCTTGATTTTATTGTTTGGTCTCCTTTCCTTTTATTGGTCTAAGTAGTACCACATATTGTATGTGGAATGTCAATCATATTTATATTATTAGCTTGGACAATTAGGAGTTTGTTCTTCTCACTGAGACGATTTAGGCCTCCCTCTTGGTCATTCACTAACATCTTCGCATTGAAGTCTACACCCACCAGGAACCTATATTATGGGTAAGCTTCTCTAATAGCCTGTATTGACTTACATTGGGATTTTTGTTCCTGTACTTCCTTCATCCCATAAAATTTAATAAACCAGAATGAGTTTGATTATCTATCTCTCAATTTGGTCATTAATATCCCTCTAGTTGATGTTGCTCCTACTGACTAAAAAGTGTCTCTATTCCACAAAGTGGCCATTCCCCTAAAGAAACCATGGGAAGCTTGGGCCTCATAGTCTCGATTCCTCCAACATCTCTTCGATATTGTTTGCATTTCTTCTAGTGATGCTCTAGTTTCCTGTAATAAAATCACATATGGGTGGTTATTTTCTATCATATGTTTAACAACCAATTGTTTGGGGTGACTGTTTAATCCCCTTACATTCTATGTGTGTATAATCATTGGGAACTCGTGTTGTAGAAGTTGGCTATGGGTTTAACCACACCTGCCTCTCTCAACTATTCTCCTTGTATTTTTTCTTTGTTTTTCTTTCTACCTACTCCTTGAGAGTTTGCATTTTTTAGCCTTTTCTCCATTTGGCTTATCCCAAGGGCTGGCTTTTCTCTATTTTTCTCTACTATTCCCATAATTACCTTCTTATATGTATGTGGCTCTTTATTAAATAGTACTAGAGCTCCTTCTATTTTTGGTTGTGGTTGTTCTTTATATTCTATCTATTGTGGCTATATGGATTGTCCTTCTTCTACCCCTATCATTAATTTTAGGTATTGTTGTTTTTCTATATCTATATGTTGTGGATGATGAACCTCTTTTGCTACCAGTTTTTCTATATTTTTTGTTTGATTTGAGTGTGGTAGTTCCTCTCCTTCCATTGGATCATCTAGCCTGAGGATTTCATATTTCTTGGATAGAGCCCTTCCTTCTTAGCATTGATTTGTATTTCCTCCCTTCTGCTGATTTCTTCCTCTTTCCTGGTTATTATTTTTTGTTCCTTTTCTCATAATCGTTTGAAATCCTTGTTCATTTTCTTTTTTCTAATACGGTTTCCTGGGGTTGGATTCATTGGATTTGTCTCTCCTTTGGCTAGTTTGGGGTAGTATCTCACCAAATGTACTGTATTCATGATGTGCTCTACATCTAAAAGGCACATATTCATAGTCTATTTGTTGTCTCCATATATTCCTTCTAACTTTGAGGTCAATTTTTGCTGGAAATGGTTTTCCCAAGTCCATCTCCACACAAATTTTGGCATACGTTGTTGATCCTCCTTCCGTTGATTCTCTTGATCTACCTATGTATTTGCCCAAGATATTACCTATCAACTCCAAAATTTCCTCTTTCCAGTATTCTAAAGGAAGTGCAAATAATTTTAGCCAAATTGGAGCTATCAAGGGTTCAGTTTTAGGATCAAAAGTGGGTTGCCATGGTTGCATGAATAGACCTGCAGGGCCTATGTTATACGAACCTCCATCAAAAGCTCTATCCTTGTCAGATATCATTGTGAATTCAACTACAAAGTATTCATTCAATAATGTGAAGATATCTAATTTCCCTTGTGGTGCCCAATGCTTTTTGGCCCAGAAGTACAAGAACCTTGCAAGGTCGGAGTCCCACAAACTTGCATATTAAGGTATGCTTGGATTTATACACAATATCATATGCTATGAGTTCTTATGTAATTTATAGCACTAGAATTATTTTTGTCTGAGGTAAACATCCATTTCTTTTGGCTTGTTCAGCTTCAGTCTCCTTTCTTTTACCCATGACTTGTAGGATTTTTTGGGCCTATTCTCCTTTATCATCTTTCTTTCCATTATTGCCTCTGACCGCTTTCGCAAAGGATTGTGTATAATATCCCTTGGGACTCTAAATCCTTCCCTCAGAAGTCCCCTATGTGAACCCTTCTACCGAGGATTCTCCTATTGAATTCCCCCCTTGTAAACCCTAATTTTTCAATTTCAAGTGTTCTCTATTTTTTCAAGCCTTCTATTAGGATTTTCTATTGTAACCCTTAAATTACATAAAATAAGACAAAAACAAACTCTAAATCCAGATTAAAACTTCAGAAATACGAGTTTCAACAAAATACAGTAATAGACCATACCAAAAAAAACAAGTCGATTTTCTCCCTTCTATCGCAATACAACTTCGATCTCTAGTAGAAAACCCCCAGTTTCTCGATCTTCTCCCTTCTGCCAGTCGTGGTTAGGACCAACTCTGTCACACCCTCCCACCGTCAACCTCAAGTTGAAAAACACTCAAACTTCATATTATTCAAGCATTGTACAAGGTTATGGGACCCTTTCAAAACCCTTTTTACCAATAAAAAAAAATTATTTCTCCCCTTCTTTTGTACTGTTGTAATTATGCCCACTAGTCGGACTTGTGGGCATATTTCCAAGCTCACTAATAAACAATTGTAGGGGCTTTAAATTTTTAAAATATTGTATTATAATAATCCGTTTATTACATAAATATATATTTTTAATTTAAATTTAAGTTTTTGAATTATAAAAACATTAATATTATTAAATAGATTGAGAAATTATTTAATAATTTAATTTTAAAAACTTATTTATACATTTAATTATAATTAATTATTAACTTATTTAATAGAATTATATAAAGATATTAATTTTATTTAATTATTAAATGTTTTTAAGTATAAATACGAGAAACAAGGATATGCCATGATTCTTTCAAATCCTTGCTTGAATTTGTTAAAATTGTATATTTACAATTAATCCACAAAAATAAATCCTCAATTTTTGTAAGACTCATCACTAAATCATATGTTTTTCACACTGCTAGTTTTTTAGGTAGGCATAAGACACCCTTAAATGTTGGATCACTTGAAACAAGGAATTTTTTTGAAAAACATTAAACCTCTCGTAACGATGCCATTTTATTTGGATTATTGATAAATAGGATAATATTCTCTCCCTTGCTAATTAATTAGTGATAGTTTAACCTCATTTTCCCATTAAATTCAATAAAAAATTTAACATATATATATATATATATTTTAAATGGTAGATTTTTTTTTTGAATAAGCTTTACAAGAAAATTGAATAAGCTTTGCAAGATGATGAGAACAGTCCAATGGAAGCTGATCCCATTCTCTAACATTCCAATATTTTTGAAACTCATAAGCCCATTTTGCCAAGCAATCAGCCACACCATTCCATTCCTTGGGAATATGAACAAAGGAAATAAACTCCAAATGTCGAAAAATTTGAAAGATTTTTCAAACTACTACCGCCAACTGCCAATAAACATTAGAAATATTATGAGTCTTCAGTAAATTAATAATAATCTGAGAGTCCGACTCACAGATTATCTTTCGCCATCCCAGAGCATAACCTTTTTTCAAAGAAAAATAAATAGCAAGGGCCTCCATATAATTATTAGTCTTCTTTCCCTTATAATAGGAAAAAATGAAAATAACTGCACCATTGCTATCTCTCCCGACACCACCAATACCTGCATACTCAGGATTCCCTCTGGAAGGGCCATCAGTATTAATCTTAAACACCCTTGAGGTGGAGGATGCCATATGCCATCTCTCTATACTTTTTGATTAAAGTCTCTCCTCCTGACTGATACAGAAGGATGAGGGTCATTCTCCACTAAACCCAGATCCTGCATCATCAGAATCTCAGACTGCTCCAAAGGAAGACTGATCTGACATTTAGAAGAAATAGTTTCTTGGATCATACTAATAATCCTCTGCCACAATTAACTTCCTTCCTTGAAAAATTAACATATTTATTTATACATATGTTTGGTTGTAGTTTTAACTTGGGTTTTTTTAAGAAGATGGTTCAAATTCATCCCACAAAACAAAAAAACAATAAAATTTAATTAGCTTATAAAAATAATTATATATAACAATTATTATTAAAATTATTTCTTAAAAGCAAAGTTTTGAAAGGGTTTTATTTTTTCTTTTACATTGTTACATCAAGTTATATAACCTATTTGGTGCTATTTTAATTTGAACCTTTGTGTAATATACAAAATTTTTAGGATAAAACAATGGGTTTTGAAACGACCTCGATATCAAATAGGTTTCCTTGATCATCACAAAAATTAACCAATGTTAAAGACAAACACTGAACAAAAATATTATCCATGGTGTAAGGACATAAATATTAGCATCAACATCCATTAAATACTAAAGGACTTTTAGGTTAGATTCAAGAAGGAATTATACATATAATGCAACAATATAAATGCTTGTATTTAATGCTAACATTTATTATTAGTTTATACTATAAGATAGTAATGGAATGGACTTTAACAATTTTTTTAATTAATTATATGAAATTGAAATAAGCCCACGTGACATTTTAATAAATCTAACAAAATTTAAAATTTGGTTTTTCATTTCAAATCCACAATTTAATCACTTGAGCTAATGCCATTTCATAGAATCTTGAACAATTGACATTTATATCATTAATTGTTTAAAGTATTTATTATTATTATTATTTTTAATAATTTATTTATTTTTATTTAGATTTGAGTTAGCAATATTATCATGGTTAACTACTTTTTATTTTTGTTGATAGTATAAAATTTATAATTTTGTTATTTATTTTAAGGACATTATTAGATTTTATGAAAGTTATATTGATTTTATTTAAATTTTATAAATCAAATATAGTTTTATGACAAATTGAAAACTTATTTAAGAGTAATGGCAACCGAGGTTGCAGGTAAAATTTGTCTATGGATCATTTAGCAAATAAAAGTTGTCTTTCCATCTATTGATTTACAATTAGATGTTTATGTCAAACATGACAAGTAAATATTACACTAAAATTAACTACTTTACAAGTTTCAACATGTTTGAGATATGTGACTAATAAACGCTTCACATTTTTAAAAGTAATTATGGTCAAATTTCTTGAACACTTCATCTACCATTTTTAGATCCTTTACTTTCACATGTTTTTTCTTTGTTTAACCATGATTGCTAGTTTTATAAATTGGTTCTCAAACATCTATGCTTGAAATAAGCATATACATTAGTTTAGATTTTTCTTTGGAAGGGGTGCAATATTTTTGTTGTGTGCAATAAAGTTAACAAGTAATTAGTTGACAATCTTGCTTGAAATGGTGCTAGAGACATTAGTGCAAGACATCGATGAGAGGCATGACCCTCTTTCTGGTAGTGATAGTGTATGTCAATATCTCTAATAGCAACATCAACCTAACCATAACCTTCATTTGCTTTGTCAATGGCCATATCACTCTCCTTCATGATATTCTCTACTAGATTACTCAAATGGTAGGCACTATCATTATCATTAATCTCCTCAAGTACACCATGTTCTCTTTGTCTTCATGTCATGTGCAATGCTATGATGTTTGATGTCATGATGACATCCAAATTAAAATACACGATGGGTCCCAAAAATGCATTCTCAATATTTTTGCACTCATTTCCATTGGCTTCATTAAGGGTGGCTTATTTGGAACCATGTACAATCCTTTAATGATTGATAATAATCCCACATGTACACCAATATTATTCATCATGAGGTCACTAGAAATAAATAAATTGACATATCACAAACCATAAAACTTTATTGTGTGTATTTGTGGAGTTTTTGAGGAAGGATATAGATTTTTTGAGATTCATATTGATGGATTTCATGTTACTTTTCATAAATCACATGAAACATAACATTCACCACAAGCATGTGCAAAAGAATATAGAAGCAAAATTCAAATATCAAAAATAAAAAAATAGGATGGAGGGGTGTCAAAGGGGGCACCCCAAATAGCCCACATATGAATATCATGATACACACTAATACAATGGATCAATTGTTAGGGGGTATTTCTAGTAGGTACCTAATACTCAAATTACAATTACAATTACAATTACATTAACCAAGGGTGACATAAGGTTCAAATTTAAGTCAAGTTATTAAACCTTAAATTAAAGGTTTAGTTAAGTTTAACCATCCAATCAATTTAACCAATACTACTAGGGGTGAATACATAATCATGCAAGCGGTTTAACCAATCCTACAATGGTTGAATACATCAATAGCTCATAATATTACATAAAAGAACTTGTAGGCGTACATCACTAATTCTCATAGGCTTAAGTAAGATTGCCTATTGGGATTACACCATCATCCATCAAACTTGGCCAATAAGATTAGATTATTGTATCTTCCAACATCTCCCCATAATATGAGCTTCGGGCCAAGGAGAGAATATATAAGTAATTCTATTATATGCCCCTCCGTAATGTATGCTCAATTAGGCTAAAGAATATCTGAACTACTAAGCCCCTTGCATCATCTAAAAGACTACCAAGTCACCAAGTATTGAGTCTCCATCACCAACTAGAAGCTTTTCAAGATATCAAAAATAAGCCTCCATCCCCATTTGGAAGATTGTTAAGATGTTAGTGAGTGTAAGCCCCCATCACCATCTTGAAGACTACTAAAATTTCCCATAAGGATCAAAATATCAAATCCAAGATACTCCAATAATTGCTCTCTTGTATTGTCCACTAACTAGGGTAAATGAATCCTATTATCTTATCTTGCCAAGGGCGCATGAACTAGATCAAACCTTCCTCAAACATGAAGTTGTGTCTCTACCATCTAGATCTAGGATGTTGATTTTTTGGTGAGAATATATTTAACATGCAATATGGTGACCATAATTTCTTTTTCAATCTCAAAATAAAATAGTTGAATCATCAAACAACATGCATGTTTCTATATAATTATCTCCTACGCTTAAAAAGAGACTAATAGGAACAAGACATATCTTTCATTGATAATTAAAAACATTCTCTTCTTGTAGCCAAAAAACCTCTACAAAATTGTAATAGGTCCTTGAACAAATGCAACAAACTAGTCTAAAAACTCATACAAAACTATCATATTATATTAATAGAATAGAACAAAACTACTATAACTATTGTGAAGAGCTAAAAAATCATGTGATTTGAAAAATAAGGGATTAAAATACTTCTATATGTAAAATTTATAGACTTTAGAAGTTTGTCCCTCCATGCACTGACAAAGCTACAACAAATTTTGAATTCAAAAACTCAAATTTATAAATGAAGAACTGAAATGAATTAGAGGATGCCATGTGGTATAGAATGACGATGACACTTATCCTCCACAACTATTTTTGTTCATAAAGATAATGACTATGTAAGAAAATTATATTTTTTATCTCCTAACAGGGTATGCATGGCAAGAAGGATAGACAAGTGTTAATGAATGATTCATTGAAATATGAGTGTATACCAAAAACATTGTTAGGGTGGAACCTAGGTCTTAACTTGAATGTCACCTCAATAATAAAATCCTCTCGCTATTTAATCAAGGTTATGTGTCAATGAAAAGATCCAGGGGGGTTTAAACCCCTAGCCTTATGACCAAAAGCACCTTATGCACCATAAGCCAACCAACATGCCATCAAGAAAATTGTAAATACTATATGACCTTATTTTATTATGATGATATTTCTGCCTATAAATCAAACAATTGTGCCACAAAAGGGGAAGAGCTTAAATTTAAACTCGAACCATTTAGCACAAGGTGTTTGTTTTACAAGTGCACCATGGTTTATGTGGCATAATGCTCACCATGTATTTATGATCATCGATGCACCTAAGGTGTCAACCCTTTGTGTGCCAAGAAAACTCATTGTCATAATTGTATTGGCAATAATTTTTTTCCATGAGGTCAACACCATCTTCTATGTCATACTAAGTCCTTGTACAACTTCAACTCATTTTTTATCATAGGCCTATTCCTTTATGCCTCACAAGCATAAAAATACAAAGAAGGTCAAACCATACAACTCTCTTACAAAGTTTCCAAATTTTATCATGTTGTCTTTATACACAAAAATTTCCCAACAAAAATGCTTTGTATAATTCTAGAACTAAATACCTTCATTTAGATGAGAGGATCTTGTCGAGGCATTGTAATTGATAAGAAGGAACCAACATAGTCATATGAGGTTTGCCATGGTCCCAAAGCATCATTATATCTAAAAAGGTCAACAAAGGATGTTGTTGTGTGTCAAGCTAAAGATATCCAATTTTCCAAGAGGATGTTTTACCATTGTGTCATTGTTATTGGTATAGTCTTGTTGGCATTTTTGCCACATTGATTCTCATTGATGAATGCATTGATGTATTGTTGGGGATCTGACCTTTGATTGATGCAGCTTGAGCGAAAAAAGGAGAAAAAATGAGCAAAAAATGACTAAGTCTGAAAATTGCAGCGACGCGCTGACATGTTGCAGAATCGCGGTCAACGCGATCCAACGCGAGCGGGTTGGCGGAACCGTCGCGATACGCGAAGAACTTGTCGAAGGCGGAAAAGGATGGAAACTGCGATTTGGCTCGGGAGAGGAGCTAACGACGAAACATGTAGCGAAATCGCTACATGTTCCGTTGCGAGCAAGCTCGCTGAGAGCGGAGAGCGTAGCGAGAATCGCTACATGTGCCATTTCGCGGTCACGATGGTCAAGCGATGGTCGGCATTATAAGACGTCGCGATTACCCCACTATATCGACGTCGATTTCCCCCCCGCCCGCCCCCCCCCGCGGGCGAAAGGAGCGGGCGGGGGGGTTTTGGGTTTCGGTGATTTAATATTAACCCGAATTAAATATTTCGCCATTTCAGAGCGCCGGGCCTACCAAAATTAAAGGGTTTTTTTGTTATTGGATTATTTCGAAGTTGTCGTTCGTGGATTAATTCAACGGTTTTTCATGCACATATTCAAAGAAACAAATTTAATGAAGGCCCCAAGCGTTTCATGGAATTTAATTTTTATTTCTTCGAGGCTGGACGATTTAAGGGGATCATGTTCCTCGTTTCCTTCGCATGATTTTAGATCACGAGGAAGTTGGTTTTAATTATTTAATAAAGCCGCAAAGAGGACGGACCTCTATAAAAACCAATGTAATTTTCATTTGCAAGGGTTGGAAAAACTTCTCTTGGAAAGCTGGAATTGTATCTGCGGGAATAAAAGGATCGACTTCTAATTTTTCAAGCATCGCATGGATGAATTTGCTTTTTTCTGCATTTCTAATAGCATTCGTACTCTGCATTGCTATTACATTTAAATTCTGCATACTTGGATTTAAATACGCGGTTCGGAGTACAATCCTAGGAATGTGGGTTTTGAGGGATTTGCGGCATGTGACTTGTGTTACGGGGGGGGTTTTTTTTTTTTTTTCTTGGTTGTTGTGGGTTTGTGTGTTGTTTTTCTTTTTTTTTGATCCCATCACTTCGGCTGTGGCCATATTTCCCATTTCTTTTTGTAACCTTTTAAATCTCTTTCCGCACCCTATCTTAAACCCAATTTTTTGAGATAGTAGAAGGGAACCGAGCCCACTCGGGGGGTTGGGAGCCATTTCTTGCTTCCGAGCCTTTCAATGTTGGTCAAGCATTACGGGGGGGGGGGGTGGTGTCTCAAGAGGAATTCATAATTGGTGGGATACGCATAATTTTCCAAAGTGATAACCCCACCCGGTGCCATGCATTGGCGGTTTGGCACATTTTTAAAAACACCGGAGGTCTCAAGATTTGAGAGGCTGTCTGCCTCACGGCGGAGATGTGTTGTAAGTTCATCGCCGACTTTGCTGTGAGTGACGTGGCGATACGTTCGTGGACGCCCCTATTGTTTTAAAAAAAAAAAAAAAAGAATTCAAAGAATGTTCATCTGCCGACTCTGACTTAATGGCGATAGCCGTGATTCCGCAGACCATTGCCACAAAGGCGAGGGTTTTTTCTAGATGGGATGATCCTGGCCCTCTGAATCGGCAAGTTCGGCATGAAATTCCCGAAGGTGCCCTGAAGAACCTGGCAAAATATGATGGTACCGAAGGGGCATGGCTCGACACATGTTGAAGATATTGCTATTCCGTCCATGATCCATGTCATAGAACACGAAGATGTTATGATCCGACTTGGGTTCGGTCTTTGGAAGGAAGAGCATTAGGGGAAAGAACGCTCAAACGTCAAAGCATCAGCTCATGGGATGATCTCGTAGGAGCACTGATCAAAAGATTTGACGAAAAGATCCTTTCTACAGTTCTTTGGATCTCTACCAATTTTTCATGCACATCAAGAGAGCACCTCAAGAGAGCATCACGGACTTCAATGTCCGATTCTTGATAAGTTGGAAGAGAATTCCAGAGAAGATCCGTCCATCACCCACCCAAGCCCACCTCTTTTATGTTCGAGCTTTGAACTCTGACATAGGTCTCTTTTCTGGATTCGGGTGAACAACGCTTCCCAAAAATCTTAATGATGAAAAAGAGGGAGGGGAAACAGTTGTTGCTCTTATCGGGGAAAGTTACCGTGGGGGAAAACTCCATTACCTTCTCCGATGGTTCTTTCTTGTTTCCCCGCACATTCATGCCGGATCCCCCGAGATGCGGTCATGTGAATTTCAAGGGACGAGATCTCGTCCAAAGTCAAGGATTGGAACATGCAAGCACTTTTCCCCAATGAACAATATGGTTGCTTGCAATTTTCATCAAGAGATGGGCCAAGGAGAAGAACAAGTGCAAATTCGGAACCCGAGGAGATCCCGAATCCGAGTTCTCACTTGAAGAGGCCGTTGATCACATCAAGGAGTTAGAGGAGCTGTACTAAGACTACAAAGTGGTGGTGTTGGTTCCGACCACTACATCCGGGCGCTGAAAGAAGTCTTCCATGTGGGTACTAGTAAGAAGGATAATCTTTGAATTGCATCCTATCGGCACCATGGAGAACTTGGGGAAGGAGCGACTAATTTCAAGGACCGACTTAAGTATGATCAGATCTGGTCGGGACATTGCAGATTTACCGGATAACATTATGAGATTGGATGTATGGTGGCGACATGCCAATCATGTCGTGAATTATTGTATATAAGTATTTTGAAAAAACAAAAAAATAGAAAAAGAAGAAGAGAAAAAAAAAAAACTGGTATTGTTTTTATTTGTTCATCTCGGTTCTTGTTGCCTACGAGCCGTAGATTGTTTTTTCCTTTGTTTTTCTCCTCCCAACAGTTTGGTGGCTTTCTAGCACTTTCTTCTTTTCCCTTCCTCGTTTCCTCTCTTTCCTTTCTTCATCTTCTTACTTCTTTTCCTCCTGCATTAAAACAAAATAAGCCACGGCTGTTGTTTCTTTTTCCATTTTCTGTTTTTTCCCGTCCCTTCTTATCCCTTTCCTCTAAGTTCAGTCTTTTTTTGCTTTTTTTTCACGGTCTAGTTCATTTCATTTCACTACGACTTTTTCTAGTTCCATTCCCACTCCATAACTTCGTTCATTTTCATTTCATCATTCCATTGCGATCACGCTTCGGGCACCCCAGGAGCTCACTCCATCATCGCTCCGTTCCATTTTTTTTTTTTGTTTTTTTTTTTTTTTTTGGTTTTGGACATATTCTGTTTCAAATATGACTTCGTGCCCAATGGACTAAGGCCTGGATTCTTGCATACAACGGGCTGTATACCCCGCGAGCCGCCAAGAATGTTGGCATTTTTGCCACATTGATTCTCATTGATGAATGCATTGATGTATTGTTGGGGATCTGACCTTTGATTGATGCAGCTTGAGCGAAAAAAGGAGAAAAAATGAGCAAAAAATGACTAAGTCTGAAAATTGCAGCGATGCGGCGACATGTTGCGAGAATCGCGGTCAACGCGATCCAACGCGAGCGGAGTTGGCGGAACCGTCGCGATATCGCGACGTGTTCCGAAATCGCTGGTCGGCGGGAAAAAAAGCATTAATTTGAAACATGCAGCGATTCGCTGACATGTCAGCGAATCGCGACCCGGGGAGCGTCGAAGGCAAAAAAGTGCAAACTTGCAGCGCGTCGCTGACATGTCAGCGAATCGCGACCAAAAATGGCGATTGATGCGGCGACGGAAACATGTAGCGAAATCGCTACATGTTCCGATTTCGCGGGGCAGAGCGCAGGGAGGAGCTAACGACGAAACATGTAGCGAAATCGCTACATGTTCCGTTTTCGCGGAGCAAGCTTGCGATGGCGAAGAGGAAGCCGGAGACGTAGCGAAATCGCTACATGTGCCATTTTCGCGGGTCAACGGTGGTCAAAGCATACGGCATTATAAGACGTCGCGATTTCGCGACCCGTCGCGATTTCACGACCCGTCGCATTTTCGCGACCTGTAACTGTTTTCCCGCCAAGTGCAATATGAACGGCCGAAAGGGTTTTTTCGATTTCCGATGATTTAATATTAACCCGAATTAAATATTTTGCGGATTTCCGATGCGGTTAAGGTCAAAGAGTGCCCAGGCTACCAAAATTAAAGGGTTTATTGGTTTGAAGTTGTCGTTCGTGGATTAATTCAACGGTTTTTCATGCACATATTCAAAGAATCGAATTTAATGAAGGGCCGCAAGCGTTTCATGGAATTTAATTTTTATTTCTTCGAGACTGCGATTAAGGGGATCATGTTCCTCGTTTCCTTCGCATGATTGTAGATCACGAGGAAGTTGGTTTTAATTATTTAATGCTGCAAAGAGGACGGACCTCTATAAAAACCAATGTAATTTTCATTTGCAAGGGTTGGAAAAACTTGCTGCTAGAAACTGGAATTGTATCTGCGGGAATAAAAGGATCGACTTCTAATTTTTCAAGCATCGCATGGATGAATTTGCTTTCTATTTTTTGCATTTCTAATAGCATTCGTACTCCTGCATTGCTATTACATTTAAATTCTGCATACTGGATTTAAATATGCGGTCGGTACAATTCTGGAATGTGGGTTTGGAGGGATTTGCGGCATGTGATTGTGCGAGGATGAAGCTGATTTCTTATGTTACTTTTTGTTGTTGCGTTTGTAGTTTCCTGCTGTTGTTTTTACGATCCCATCACTTCGGCCTGTGGCCATATTTCCCATTTCTTTCTGCAACCTTTTAAATCTCTTTCCAACAACCCTATCTTAAACCCAATTTTAGAATAGTAGAGGGAACCAGCCCACTCTGGAGATTGGTCTGGGAGCCATTTCTTGCTTCCAGCATTTCAATGTTGGCCGGGTCTAGGGCGCAATTGTAAAAATCCTTTCCTGTGGCAGATTCGTGACCAACAAGTACTAAGTTGCCTCTATAAACTATTTAATATGCCAAATGTTTCCCATTCACCTCCAAGAAGAACCATCGATAAATTCAAACGCATGACCATTTAAATGCGTAATAAGTGATATTCAAAGGTAAAAATAGAAAAAAAGTAAAATTTATTCATATTTCAACAAATGCTCCCTTTGAATACCAACTGTAATTGATGATGATACTTTCATGTTGATTAATTGCTCAATTTGTAAGGCCATGGAGTTTAAATCAATATGTCATGTTATGAGAAGGTTGTTAGACAATTGGTTAATGCTACAAAATATAGAACCATTTTTGTTAACACTACCCTATATTCAAAACACACTATTATAGATATTTTAGAGTTTAATGTTAAAAAAATGCTACCAACATATTGACATATTCCTCTATCTAATAAAAAGAAGAATGAGCTCTTGGATAAAATTTTAGATAGAATAAATCTAGTAAGTTTAGAAAGATAAGTTTCTAGCCATGGGTAGAAGGCTATAACTTATAAAGACTATATTGTAGTTGATATGGAACACACAAATACAAATAGACAACCAAAGGTTTGCACAAATGAAAATTGTATTACAATATCAAAAGGTGCCTATAAATAGATTACAAGGCATTACAATGGATAATAACCCATTAAATGCATTTAGTTGCAATGCTTATCCTTAGCTAACAACTTATTATATTAATCCCTATCATTCCTCCCAACTAAGAAAGCATTGGTCCCCAATGTGTACAAGTGTGAAAGATAAATATGGGTAGTTGAAGAGTGTCGGGCACAACCAAAAATGCACTCTTGTTACAAAAAGAAGAACACCAACTTAATAAATTTTTACAGGTCTTCAAAAAATCAAAAACTGGTTTCCTGGTGCTTTCAATAACATAAAAGGTTTTAAATGATTGTGGCATGATGGTTATAGGGGTGGACTACATGAAGATCTCTATAACAGATTCTGGGGTAGTCAACACAAAATACTGTGGCAGCCATAAAATCCAAACAACCTACTCGGATTCGTGGTGGTTATTGATTTCACCATGTAAATTCAAAAGAAAAAACAAAAAATTGGCATTGGATCTAAGTCAGGCTCGAAAAATGCTCTCCAATGATAGTAAACACTTCTATACCAATGGACAACGAAAATGGGTCCCTCGAATTAGTAGAAGAAAGCAACATCGGTGGTACAGTAAAGATGTTGGAGAATATTCTACAAACCACGTGCCAAAATTTGCCAAGCTGGAAACTACAGATGCATTTAATTGTTGGTTTTAATTTAATGTTGAACCACCATTAATGATTACATGCATTGAATGAAAACAATGGTCAATTTAATGTTGGGGCAACATTAATAAAAGGTGTGGGTCACACATTAATGAAAGCGAAAATTGAATTTTGGGTCGCAATAATTAAGGAAAGTTGACTGCATTGAATGTAAAATATGTGGGGTAGAACAGCTAGATGATCGGGCGAATGCAAGATGATATTAGCAAGGTGTAGAATGTAGGAAAAAATCAGACAGGGGATCAATACTAACATGAACATCAGATCTGACAAGATCAAGATTGACAAGACTGACTTGGACTGGTCGACGAGATGCTGATGATAAGATCTGACACAATAGAGTGCTAATGAGATAGGTCAACATGGAATGCAAGGTGTAGAAATCCACACAACAAGGTAGAGCATGAGGCTAACACAAGCGATAGTGATATCAGAATGCTGATGTAAGGGGTGGTAGATCGGATAGTTGTGGTAGCAACACTGACCAATGATGATTGGATTGAGGGAATTGTGCATGTGGCACTAAGATTGGGTGATGTGGGGGTCAATGATGAGCAAGTTGATGATACATACTATGTGACACTAAGGCCAGTTGGGTGACCTGGATAGTAGAGCTGATAAGATGAACAACAATGATGTGGACCAGGATGTACGTAGGTGGCACAAAAATAGAGGTCTTTGCGAAAGGTGAGGCAAGGGGGTGGGATATCCAGCATAAGCTGGCTATTCCATTAAGTGTGGCCCATTGCATATAAATATCATAAAGTAAAATGCAGCACCCTTGTAGGATAAAACCCACAAACCAATTTTTAAAACAAACTACACAAGCACCGTAGTAGCCAAAAAATGAAATGTTGTCAAGAAATGAAATAAACCTTATAAATTGTTTAATTTTTATCATCAAAAACTAATTGGATGCCATAAAAAACATATCAAAAAGTAGAAAGCAATCATTGAAATGTTGAAAACATTATAATTTGGGTTTAATTTTTGCATGCTGGTAAATTATCTACAGTAAAAAATGGTGGAGTAACATTCAAAAATTATCGAAGATAGAAAGCATCGATAGAAAACACAATATAACCATTGAAAACATTAGGAACCTTAGCTCATGAATGAATTTTGGTCACCCTATGGATATATTTCACCAAAAAATGTTGGTGTGTGTGCCTGAATACTGGGATGCTCATCAAAAACACTAAATACCCATGAGCAAATCTAAACCACATTGAAATAGCAGATCGTAGGCACCAAAGCGGTAGGTTGAGAAACAATGATCGAGAAAATGCAGATTGGTCGATGAAGTAGTGGCGAAGGTAATTGTGAGGTTACAAGCACCACATTGATATTGCGAAGGGGGGTTGCAAGCAGTGATTTGGCATGAATGTGAGTTAGTCATCAGACATGGTGTTGGAACTACCAGGGAACAAGAACTACAGTAAATCTAGGATTGTTGTCGAAAACATAGGTGTGTTGTCGACAACCTATTTAAAACATAAAAAACATAAAAAAAAATGATGCAATCGATGTGCATCACAATTGTGAGGTGAAAAATCTATCATGAATACAAGGGTCGATGGAGGTCACAGGATCAGTCGAGCAGAAGCAACAATGAGAGGCAGTTTCTAGCATGAGACTTGATCGATGTATGGAAATTGTGCAAGCTTCTTGAAAATTGAAGGTGCAATACATCGACCACAATAGTAGAACATCTCTATGGTAGAGTAAAGTGCTAGCATTGAGAGAAGCTAGATATCGTGGTTGCAAGCAATGGTACTGGCAGTGAACCAGAGTGAATGCAGAGCAGGAAGAGATGTAGGGTGATGGTTAATACATTGTGAACTAGGCTCTAACAAGATGATAAACGTAAATGGCATCAATAGTTGTAATGAGAGCTAGAAACTGCCAAAGCTACACTTTGACGAGGTCGACAGATCCAAATGGGGATGCAACAACAATGGAAGGGTTGTGCTATCAATGGAAGGATCGTGAATGGACAAACAATAGCAACACTTAATTATCCATGGATAAAATGACCAAACGAACAAGAAATATTGGTGAAGCGAGCATAAGAATGCGCAAAATGGTGAAAAAAAGGTAGATCATCACTATAAAATGGTGAATAAATGAGGGCCATGATATTTAAAAGCTAGCGGTAATGAGATTCATGTAGTGAACATCGAGGGTTGTAGGGGCTGAATGAAACCAGATCCGACAATGATAGCAATAGATGTTCACCATGGAAATGCTAGAAATGGATGTAATGGTGGTCAAAAATCAAAAACCAGCATCTGAGAGAAGAATCATTGATCGAGAAAAGGATAGTAGAGAGGTTTTGGATGAACTAGTAGGCCATGATGTGCACCAGGCATGATGACAATTGTAGATAGAGCAACTTGATCTTCAATTGCAATGACTTCTAGAGAGCTTTGATTTGCAATGTCTAAAGGGGCTTGATCTGCAATAGAATCATCTTCAATATGATTATGAGCAACATCATCTAGTGGTAATATGTTGGGTATGTCATGTTAGATTCCAGGTATTGTTATAGAGTCTTCATTATCTGGTTCTTTGGCAATAGTGGTGGTGAATTCAGCTTGCATTTTCTAAATCATTTTTGCATGGATTTGTTGAAGTTTCACGGAGAGGTCGGGAAATCTGTCAGAGATATTATTGATAAAAATGGTGGAACTCGACATCATACTATAAGATACAAAAACAGATGATGGTCACGAACAAAGAAGGTGCAAGTGCACAAAAACGTGAGTTGAACAAGCACAAAACTAAAATGATAAAGCAGAGTTTTCAAATAAAAAAAAGTACAAACCAAGATTAAAAGCTTCCAAATGTCTGTAAAAAAATGTAAAGGTGTTCACAAGGTGGATGAAACAACCAAAACAAGATCCACGGGAGGTTTTCTCATTCTTAATTTGAACCAAAAATGGCCTAGAGGAAGAGGATAATGGTCTTCCTTGTGCTCGGCTCTGATACCAATGATATGGAACACACAAATACAAATAGACAACCAAAGGTATGCACAAATGAAAACTGTATTACAATGTCAAAAGGTGCCTATAACTAAGCATTACAATGGATAAGAACACATTAAATGCGATTAGTTGCAATGCTTATCCTTAGCTAACAACTTATTATATTAATCCCTATCAGTAGTCTATCTCCATATATATGATGCTAGTTTCATGATTGTCAATAGATATATCATTTGAATTTGATAAAATTCAAAGATATATTTTTGGAGAGGATGTAATTTTTTTTTAGGTTTCTAGGGTTTTCAAAGGGAAAAATATTGGAGGGGAAGGCTTACAAAGTTGTAGACTTATGAGTTTGAAATTAGGGGAAAAATTGGTTGGAAATTATCCAAATATTGAGGTAACAACTGTAAATATTATTACTTCAAAACTATATAGGTGATATTTATGCAATAAAATTGTTCAAAAAAACTCTACTTAGGGTATTGGCAACATGGAAATTTATATACCAAGCTTCAAATCCCACTCAATATGAGGGGACTAGGACCCCTCATAAAAACCTGTGTAAAGTCATTGAAAAAAACATGGAAGTTTATATCAAAGAGTTTGCGATTGATTAAGAAACATATTAGTTGGTTACTCAATAAGGGGGATTTTAAAAATTCTTAGTTTGATACTTGGTTTAAGCCTTATCCTCATATTTATTATTTAAAATGATAACATCTAGCTCAAGCATGTTTAGCTTATAAAGGTTCACAAGTCAATAGATGTGAGAGACAATCCCAAATCATGTATTTATATTAGTGAATTGGTTGAAGGAGAGGAACTAAAACAAATAGTAGATAAGCCTCATGTTAGGATTTAATAGTTTTGTTTTTCCATTTTTACATGGAAGGGCGAATTGGTTGAAATATCTCAAAAAATAGTAGACACTCAATCAAGCTAGCAAATAAGGAGCAATCAAAATTTTTTACACAAAAATATTTTTCTTGGAAGATTTTTTGGTCATTTGAGACCCTCCTAGAGGCCTCAAAATTCCTTTGGTTAGTAGTCCAAAGTAAAATTCCTATAGGTTAGATTCTATAGTGAAGAGGATGTCATGAAATTTTTAGATGTGCATTCGGCAAGAAGTATCTATAAACATTAAATTATTTACTTCTTTATTTGTTTACACCATTTGGGTTGTTTTTTTAATGAGAATATATTGGTTAGCTCCATCAATGCTAAAAAGTTTATGAAATGTTGGATAATTGTTTAAAAGGCAATATAGCATTATCCTTTTTGTGAAGGATTGATCCTGCCATTATTTTTTGGAATCTATGGATTAAAAGGAATAATAAAATTTTAAAAATAAAAATCATAACCTTGTCCAAGTTTAGAATCATATTATTACCTCTCTTACAAAATGTTATAGACATGGTGCTCATCATAGGAAGTCTCAAATATGAAAAAAGAGGTGCTATCCTCTTGGTTACAAGATTTGAATATACATACAGGGCCATTTGTGATAGTAGAGTTAACACAAAGGATCTATGTCTATTTATGGTAAAATGGAAATGTCTAGAGTTTAGGTTTATAAAAGTTAATTTTGAGGGTGCTTCCAATGGAAATCTAGGAAAAGCTAGTGGATGTGGTGTTTTTTGGAACAATAAAGGTAAAAGTATTCTCTTACTCTAAATCATATAAATCTCAATAAAAAACTATGTAGAGGTTGGGGTACATCTTATAAGGATCAAGATTGCCATTAAAAAATGATGGAAATATTTTTCAATTAAGAGGGATTCACAATTTTTTATTTATGTTATCAAATAAAAATATATGTAAGGATTAGATCTAAAAAAACATTATTATTTTTTGTCTATTAACTTTTGTTGGAGACAATATCTTAGAAATGTCAACATATTTATAGAGAAGGAAATAGAGTAATAGATAGTTTATCTAATCATGGTATTGATCTTCATCCTACCAAAATTCAAATTTTAGAAGGTAATTGGTTGAGGAAGATTTTATATCCTAATGAAAATCATATAAAGGAGTTGATTGTTGAAACATGGCAGTTTGAGGAAGATAAAACAATTTTTTTTTAATTGAGTAAATACTTCTTATACATAGACATATCCACCGTGGGGGTTGAACCCGGGTCACATCATCTATAAATGCAAGTGGCATCCTTTTCGATAGACCACATCACGCGGATAGATAGAACAATTTTTAGTAGAAATATAGATGAAAAATCTCTTTGACATTAAGGTAAGTTGGATATGTTCTAATTGACCTAATAACAATTGTATTTTTTCTTATTTTTATGGGAGTGCCCCCAAATAGAAGTTACATAACTTATTTTAAAAATAATAAACTATTGATGCCATATTAGAGCAAGATTAAGTGAGAGAAAGAAGTGAGCCTCCCTTTTTCTTGTTCTAGGTCTTGAGAAAAATTTCTAAAAATAAAGGATTCTCATGAGAAAAAGCTAAATTACAATAAAGTCATATATAGAATCTTTAACTAGAACGAGTATCCTAGTTTGAAGTAAGGATGCCTTGTTGGGAACAAAAGGAAGAGTGAATTTATGGTGATTCCTATATAGACAAGAGATGTTTCAATGCAAGTGATTACCAAGGATGAAATTTATGAACTAGTGGGATGCCAGATGAGTTTTTAATCAATCAAAAATATATATTTATACAAAGAAGATATTGGGTGGTTCTACTAACAGTTTGCCAACCATTTGATCATAACTTCCTAACTATATACATGATGTAACATTTTTCTCTAACATTACCCTCTTATTACATCATATTATGAATAGGAGCAGGGACACTAATAATTGGACTAGAAAAACCACAATAATCTAAATATTTTCTAACACCTAATGAACTTAGACATACACAATAGTTCAACAAGTATTTAAATATTTATGGATCAAGACATACACTATAATCCATGACTTACAACATCGTGAATAAGGATAAACTCATTGGAATCATAACCAAGGATAGGAACAAATACAATTATTCATGATCTTACATCACAAGTGGATGGGGATATACACACTATTCATATTCTTAGTTAAAAATAAGAACACACACATTTGACGATAACACCTCTATGACTGGGGATACACTCAACCAGTCATACATCACTCCTCTTGTGAATAAGGACACAACCATTTACAAGTTATATGCAAATAGAGACACACTCTATTATTTGTAAATTCAAAGGTCCTCCACTTCTCTCAAATAAAGCACTATCTCTAGTAGATAATGTACTCTAACTTCATTTTCTAAAATGGATCACAATTGGATCAAATGTATGACCTCCCTCTAACTAAATAATTTTTTGATCATGCGGTCTTCAAAACTTCTATCATATTCTCTTCGATAGGATGGTTGCATCAGGATTGAAAAGAGCTTTCTAACAAGTATATATGCCTATATTTGTAAAAATAATATTGTACCATTGAATAAAAATTATAGTCTTTAGTCCATGAGGGATACTATAGTGGTATGTCTTTGGGTTTTCATCTAGGAGACCCAAGTTCAAACCTTGATACAAGAATATTGGAACCTTTTTCAAAAACATGTGCTTTACCCTAACATTTATCAAATGACATTAGCTCAACTAGTTAGATTCCTCAACACTTAAGGAGGATACCCAAGTTCGAATCTTGTCAAACAATACATGGATAATATCCAAGTTATTGTAATACCACTACGTGGTAATGATGTAATACGGGTGGGAACATTTTCAATCCCATATAACCAATTGAAGAAAAAAATAGTCTTTAAATTCTTCATAACACACCTTAAAATACTTATTAATGCAACTCATTTTATTTGGGCCTATATGATGTTTAAATTTAAAATATATCCCTCGTACTAGTGTGGTATAAAGCTAAATTTCACTCTTAAAAGAATGGCTTCTTGAACCTTGTCCAAAAGCATACCACTTTGGACAATTCAATTTGATTTTATTATAAATAATTTTCATATAAACTTCAATTGTATCCAAGTAGAAAGAATGTGGCATTCAAAACATGTATAAAACTCTAACCTAGCTTTTTTGACATTGTATCTCAAACAACAATGTGGAACATCTCCCTTAAATACCTTCTCTTGTTAGAAATATTCTTCATTTGAGCAATCTCTATAAAAAATTTATTATTGCATGTCAAATATGTCATCTATAAGCTCTGATACCTTTAGTAGCATGCCTTTTCCATGAACCACATTCTCAAAAACATGTTCTATAGTACCATACTCTATGCAGCTCTCTTTGAATGCAACCAATAAAACAATACCTCATTTCTCCTTTCTCTTATTCACTTAATACCTATTAATAGATCCAATATTTTTTGTAGTCCATCCTCTAAAAACTAGACTCAATGGTCCAAAATTACTTCTAGGAAAATCAGGTAAATGATGT
Organism: Wollemia nobilis; assembly: GCA_028583015.1. NCBI lineage: Eukaryota > Viridiplantae > Streptophyta > Pinopsida > Araucariales > Araucariaceae > Wollemia > Wollemia nobilis. The sequence continues at coordinate 201,370 of JAQPPZ010005545.1, read as the reverse complement.
GAAAATGCACACTACAACAATATCTTAAAATTGATCTATCTTGCAATAGTTATGGATATAGTCATTCTTAGTTTCTTGCTAAGAAAATTTCAATGTTGTTAATGGTACCAAATCTAAAGCTATGATGATTACAAGTAGAAACCTCGTAATTCTAAGCCAAAATTCTTAGGATTAAAGAAATTTAAAAAAGAGAAAGTCATATTGAGGAATATCATTGTTCATCAGCAAGGCACCAAGTTCCATCCTGGTAATTTTGTTGGTATAAGGAAAGACCATACTCTTTTTGCACTTGAGGAAGGGCATGTAGAATTTCAAAAAAGCAAAGTCGTTGGTCACAAATGGGTGCATGTTGAACCAATTGATGGTTGTGTCCTCAATCTAATATAATAGAAGATAAAATTTCTATAAGAGACACAACTAGCTTTGTAGGCAATATATCTTTAGGAAAAATATGGCTTTATTAGGAACAATAACTTTCCTCCAAAAAAATATCCCCTTAGCAATGTCATTGGTAACTCCATAAATAATTTTTTTAATTGTACTTCGAGATGACATAGTGCTCATCTCATATTTTTTTGAATGACTTCATCCTAGTCGACTAGATAGTTTGATTTAGATGGCAATTCTTATAAGTTTCAAATGACCTCTCTCCATTAAAAGGTTGAGCTTAATCATGCATCCTTTATTTTTATCTATGCATTCCTTTTATCTATGCATGATATGTAGGTTTTAAGTGAGTCTTTTTTCACACAAGAAAGAGCAAAATATTTATGTGGAACATATCTTCCAATCAACATAGAGAGAGTCTACGATACATACAATTTACTCTATTAACATAGGCATATGTTTCTTTGTTGAGTATTGAGTGTTAATGACAACACTATTATGCTTCATCAATTCTAAATAGTCTTTTTACACTACAAAAATAAAAATTCTTGTTTTCCAAAGATGATCTAGAATATTTTTTTATTAACCTCTAAAACTAAATGTAACATGTCTCATTTTTTCAACACCTCATATTGCATTATGGCAACATGTATCACTTTTGTACTAAGAATATTCTCTACACATAATAATCCACTTCTAGAATATTGTTGTAATGGAAAGGGAGAATGGCTTATATTATCTTGTAAAGTTATAACTCCCTCTCTCTCTTAAAAATGACTTGAAAGAATCAAAGTTGGAGCTTTGACACTACATGCTAAACCAACAAGATGTTGCATGAGTTTTTTGATGAGGCCTGGAAATGCCTCAATCATAGCATGTTTTGAACATTGAAACTGCCTAAAAACTCTTGTGTTTAATCTGATATGCTAGTTAAGTTGATTTAATATGTTGTGTATTAACTGTTTGCATGATCAATGTGTTAGAAATACTATATTCTGATTTTTATAGTTTTTGCATAGTTTTATGTTACTTTGTCATGACTTGCTAAATGAGAAGTATGCTTAGGTTGATAGCAACACTTCACTAGTTTTGTTTTGATGTGTTTCAAGCATTTATTTATCTAAATCTAGCAAATAGTGCAAGCAAACTGTTACTGTGCAGCAGAAACTGGTTTTCCAATGTAAATTCTAGCCAGCTGCCAATGAATGGCAAGGCATGGAATTCACACATGGAGAGAGATGAAGGCTATTGCAATCTGATCCTGAGAGCTAACCCACCTGAGAAATGCAGATGAAATCACTTGAAGAGCACACAGTTGTTCATTTCGAAGATCTTCGAAATGAGCAGACATCTTTGAAATGAGAAATACAGTCTCTTTGAAATGAGCGGACATCTTTGAAATGAGAAATACAGTCTCTTTGAAATGAGCCACTTATCTTCGAAATGAGAACATAAAGCGCTTTTTGACTTGTTGACTGATTTTTGATGATGGAAAAATGGAAAGAAGGTTGAAAAGGTTAAAGGAAAATATCTCCCATCTGACTTTGTCGTCCTTGCCGTCCAAAGCCACCATTCATGGAAAAGATCAATTTTGATCCTCTTCTAGGATAAACCCAGGAAATGCTGCAACATAATAGGAATAGATCTGTAAGATAGGAATGAGATATTCTCAGTTTGTAAATAGATTTTAGGATATCTATAAATAGATAGCTCCCATCCAGAGTTGAGCTAAGGTAGGGGAAAATAAGCAAGAAGTATAATAATAAGAAAATAGCAGAAAAGTGACTGTTACAGTCCTGTAACAGGGTTTTTAGCAAGCAATACTGTAATTATGTTCTTGAATCAATAAAGTGCACTACTTTTTCTATTCATGTTGTTGTGAATGAGTGTGAGTAAGATCTAGAGAGAGAGAAAGACTCATACCTTCTTCTGGACAAGGAGGCTGGCCACTTCCAGACCTAGGAGGAGGACTAACAACAGGTTTTTATTCTGATTTTGTTGCAGTAGAATAAGTTGTAAAACTTGTCATTTCATTTCCTTGTAAACAGCTAACAGTATTTGCAATCTTAGTTTATTTCATGATTAGGATGATCTTGTGATTAATGATAGGTTTGGTTGTAATCTCCATTTTCAGCAAGCTTTCAAATTACTGTAGATTGTCATTTCCAGAATTTACTATTTTTTGCAATTTACTGCATTTTGTGTTTTGTTGTCAACCCCTGCATAGAATATTGACAACCTTCTATTACAGAGCATTGACAGGACTTAATTTCCATGTTATAATCAGGTTTCCATTACTACAAAAGTAAATAGACTTCCTTTCTGCAATCATAATTAGATTTCTAATTCTGCAACTGTAACTAGGGAGTTATTTCTGCAACATAATTAGATTTCATTCTGTAATTGTAACTAGGATTTCATTTCTATAGTTAGTAATTAGTTTCCATTCTTACAATTAGATTAAAGTTCAATTTATGCAATTTAGAGATAAAAATGTCCTAAATCCCCCACACAATCGGTTTCACCAATAAGACCTGTTGCTCCCAAATGACCTAAGTTATAGCCCTGTTCACTCCTTCCATAAATAGCCTTGTACACTGCCCTGGATTGACAAATTCATTGAGAATTAATGATGTGCATAATGACAATGCATCATTTTGGCATCGTTGCCAGGGAATAGTGTTTCTAGAAGGTGACAATAGTCCAATAGCTATTAATTAGACTGAGCTATGAAAATTCAGGATAAAATCTGAATATAACAACTGGTTAAAGTAACAACTATTGACCTATAATTTATGTCATTCAAGAGTAAACATGAATGAGTAAGCCTAGGGATGAAAAAGGTAGAATTACTCAAAAGGATCCCTGGCTTGTTCCATTAAGAAGATCTTCATGCCTAAGGGGTGAATCACCTGTGTTTGAACTACCAAAAAAATTGAAACAAAAATCACCAGCTTCATCATCATTAGAACATCTTGAGAAAGAAAAATCATCAGACTCATCATCAACAGAGGATTCTGGACCTCTTAAGAGTGAAATTTGGATAGGTTTAACTGTTCCCAAGGAACAGGAAACTATGGCAGAGAGAGGCAATCTAGATGGGGATGGCCAACATGGCTATGTCCATAATGAAGGAAATGATCAGGATATGCCCCAACCTTCTAGAACATTTGAATATCCTATCCATTTGAATCCAACACAAAACTCCCCCATGAAAACCATTTCACCTTCAATACTTCCAACCTTTCGAGGTGTTGTATCTGAAGATCCTGATCAGTTTTTGTTTGAATTCAAAGTAGTGTGTCAAACCTATGACTATGTAAATGACAATCAAAAACTTAAGGTTTTTCCCTCAACACTCAAGGACTCAGCATTACGTTGGTTCATGAGCTTAGAGCCAAATTCCATCCGAACCTGGGATCAAATGGAAACTATGTTTTTAGACAAATATCAGGAGTATTGTCATGTAAGGAACAGGAAAGATGAGTTATTCAAGATTAAGCAGGAAGATGATGAAACATTAGAAGACTATCTTGATAGGTTCTCCTTTGTTCAAAGGAGATGTGGACTTGTAGAACTTGAGTTATGCAAAACCATATTTTTGAGAGGATTACAAGATGAATCCAGAGAAGTATTGGATTTGATGGGAAAAGGGGATGTAAATACTCTCAGTAATGAGGAAATTGTGGATCTCTATAGGAATTACTCTCGCACTAAGCAGGGAAGAAGAAAAAAGAGTACAAATGGCACTGATGTGAAGGACCTAATAGAGGAACTTGCAAATTTTAAAACTGATATTCTGGTGCAATTGAACACAACTTTGGGAGAAATGTCTGCAAAAGCAAAAACCATAGAACCTTTGGCAATTTATTGCCCAAGATGTAGAAATAAACATGCTTTGCAGGAGTGTCCTTTGAATAAAATGTCTATCTCAGCCATTTGTAGTATCTGTTCGAAGAAGCATTTGACTGATAAATGCCACCTGCTACCACAACTCAAAACTATGTTAGAGAGTCAGACTAAGGAACTCAACTATGTTGGACCAAAATAGGGGGAAATTTCTCTCAGTACCAAAATCCCCCTCATTTTCCTACAAATTGGGGGCATAATCCTTGGACTATGCCTTGGGGACAATCAGAACCACCCCAACGTCCTTGGAATTATTCTCAATGGACAAATTCCCAAGAATGGCCACAAACAAGTTGGAGTAATCTAGCCTGGAATCAGAATCAGAATAACCCATCATGGAATCAAAACAACCCACCCTAGAATCAGAATCAGACTAATCCACATTGGATGCAAAATCAACCATAGTGGAGTCAGCAATACCAGTCCTATCCAAGGCAGCAAAGAAATCAAGGTCAAACTCAGCATTTGTTGCCTGCACCTAATCAAAATTTTCAAGAAAAATAGAACCAACCACAACAAACACAACAGGTGAAACAACCTCAACTTCCAGCTCAACCAGTCACTAATCCAAACAACATGAGACAGGCATCCCCTGTCTATGTGGCTGAAGTTGAAGAAAATGCTGAAATAAATGTTCTTGATTGTAGTAACATCCAACTTCATTCAGGAAAAGTTGTACCTGAACCTGTTTCAACTAAAATCAAGGAAAATGAAAAGCAAGAACCTTTGGAACCAGTTAGAGTTAAACCAACAATAGAGAAAGAAGAAGAAAAAATAGAACCACAGGCAGAACAATTACCTTCATCAAGGATAATTCCATATCCTGAAAGATTCAATACCACAACAAAAAATTCTGAGTCAGACCTGGTCAAGGAACTTAGAAAGTTAACTATATCATTGCCCTTATTGCAAGCCATTAAGGATATACCAGTGATTAAAAGTACTATCTCGAGATTTGTGCATTAGAAGAGCAGGAAGAAAAAAGAAAGCATTTCCCAAGACTGTTCAAGTTGAAGGAAAGATAGTTGATCTCTTGTCCGAAAAACTAGTACCTCCAAAGTATAGTGACCCAGGGAGTCCAGTTATCATAGTTACCATAGGCTCAGTACCAATATCAAATGTCTTAGTAGATCTAGGAGCTGCAATAAATGTCATGACCAAGGATATAATGGAACAATTACAGCTCAAACATCTCAGTCCCACATTTACAGTTTTAGAAATGGTTGATAGGTCAGTTGCAAAACCTGAAGGTATCATTGAAGATGTCCCTATAGAAGTCTCTTCTTGGGAATTCCCTATAGATTTTTTGGTTTTACAACCAAGAAATTCAGCACATGGATATCCCATCATTCTAGGAAGACCTTGGCTTGCAACTATAGCAGCCTTCATAGACTACAGATCTAGAAAAATGACCATTTCAAATGGTATTGATCTAAAACAGATCTCTCTGTATCCTCCTGCAAGACCCTCCAACAATTTTTTAGGTCAGTTATGGTTTCCTGACTCAGATGAAGAACCAGAAGAGGTTATTTCCACACTAGCCACCTTGGTAGTAAGGGAACACATAGAAGACCTCCATGACATAGAAACTTTAGAGAATGAAACTATCCTAATGAATGTTCTGCATGAACAAGGGTTAGAAGAGGAAGCAATAAATATCCATCAGTTGTTAGGGAATGAGGAGAACCAAAATTTTGAAGGTGAGCCATCTGTACTATCATAGGAAACATCTATTTCACTACCACATGGGTGGCACCATCACCTGATTTTCCCTTCTCACTGTTCCATACAGGATATGCTTCCATTAGAAATCAATGAAATAGAAACTTCTTATTTCCTCCCATCTCATCATTGCCCTCTTAACTCCCTAATCACCAAGTATGAAGAAGTGAATTCAGTCCTTCCAAATACAAAACAAATAGAAGTCCAGCCAGGAAAATTTTTGAACATTAACAGTTGGCTTACTAGGGAAGAGGAAGAAAAATTGATAACTATTTTGTAGAAGCATGTTCATGCTTTTGCTTGGGACTACAAAGATATGTCAGGGATTCACCCTGATATATGCACCCACAAGATTTATACTGAAGAATTCAAGCCAGTAAGACAACCCTAGAGAAGACTGAATCCTGCCTTGAGGGATATTGTAAAGGAAGAAATTGAAAAACTTCTGGAGGTAGGATTCATTTACCCAATTTCTGATAGCCGGTGGGTCTCCCTCCATTGGTTATAGTTCCTAAGAAAATTGGAAAAAATGAGAGTATGTGTAGACTATAGAGAGCTGAACAAAGTGACATACAAAGACCATTTTCCATTACCTTTCATAGATCAGGTGTTAGATACCCTTGTTGGAAAGAAATACTTTTGTTTTCTTGATGGATTTAGTGGGTATAATCAAATTCAGGTTGCACCTGAAGATCAAGAGAAAACAACCTTTACCTGTCCATGGGGAACATTTGCCTATAGGGTTTTACCTTTTGGTTTGTGTAATGCCCCAACAACATTTCAGCGAGCGGTCTTAGCAATTTTTTTGATCTGACTACCAACAGTGTTGAGATATACATGGATGATTTCACAGTATGTGGACAGACTTTTGACTTTACATTAGAAAACCTTGACAAAGTTTTAACTCATTGTGAAACATACCAGTTATCCTTGAATCCAGACAAATGTTTTATGATGATGGAGGAAGGAATAGTTCTTGGTCATCACATCTCTCTTCAAGGGATCCAGGTTGATCCAAAGAAGGTGGAAATTATCAAGAATCTTCTTCCTCCTAAAACTCAGATTGATGTCAGAAGCTTCCTAGGACACATTGGTTTTTACCGTAGGTTTATTCCCAACTTTAGCACAATAGCCAATCCCATGTTTGCCCTATTGACTAAAGATTCTGAATTCTCCTGGACTGCAAGGTGTCAGGAATCATTTGAAGCTCTGAAAGAGAAATTAGTAACTCCACCTATGTTAAGAGGACCTAATTGGACATTACCATTTCACATACAGGTTGATGCTTCCAATACTGCAATTGGAGCAGCATTAGGACAAATTGACAATGGTGAACACTATGCCATCTACTACATTAGCAAGAATTTGATAGGAGCTGAGAAAAATTATACCACAACTGAGAAGGAATTCTTGGTAGTAATTTATGCCATCAACAAATTCAGGCATTACATCACAGGTTATCAAATATTCATTCACACAGATCACACAACCATTAAGTATTTGATGAATAAGCCTATGGTAAGTGCAAGAATTATTCGTTGGTTATTGTTGCTGCAAGAATTTGATATCACAATAATCAACAAACCAGGAAAAGCTAATGTTGTAGCAGATTTCTTGTCCAGGTTGCAGAACACAGAGGAAGGGGAATTAGTTGAGGACACTTTTCCTGATGAAAAATTATTTGCTATATCTGTCCAATCACCTTGGTTTGCAGATATAGCCAATTATTTGGTCACAGGGAAAGTTCCTCCACATTTCACTTCAAAATAGAAAAAACAATTGATCAAATAGAGTTCTTCCTTTGAGTGGATTAAGGGTATACTTTTTAAGTGCAGTCCTGACCATGTGTTACGCAGGTGCATCCGAAAGGATGAGGTATATGATATCCTTAGGGCTTGTCATGATGAACCCTCAGGTGGACACTATTCTGTAAAAAGCACAATTAGAAAAATTTTAGGGATAGGATATTATTGGCCATCTCTTCACAAGGATGTGAAAAAGTACATCAGGCATTGTGATGCATGCCAAAGAATGGGGAAACCCACTCATACAAATGAAATGCCACTACAACCTCAATTGGTTTTAGAGCCATTTGAGAGGTGGGGGCTTGATTTTGTAGGACCTATTGATCCACCTTCTCAAGGAAAGGTGCATATTCTAGTATGCACTGATTACCTGACAAAGTGGGTAGAGGTGCATGCTTTCAAACATGCTCATGAAGAGAAGGTCATCGATTTCTTGTATACTCAGATTTTTTAGAGATTTGGAGCTCCACGGTCTATCACCACAGACCAAGGACCCCAATTTGCATCTAAAGTCATTGAGGCTTTTACAGAATTATATGAAATCAAACATAGGAAATCATCACCTTACCACCCACAAGCAAATGGCCAGGTTGAGGTAACAAATAGGGAACTGGAATGAATCTTGACAAAAATAGTAGCTTTTCATAGGAGAAACTGGCTAGATAAATTACCTAAAGTAGTTTGGGCTTACAATACTACTTGGAAATCCACTACTGGATTCACACCTTATGAACTAGTTTTTGGTAAAAAGCCCCTCCTACCTATTGAATTTGAGCTACTAACATTGCGCACAACATTGGAAATTGGGATTGAATTGTCACAGGCACAGACGGACAGGATTCTACAGCTGAATGCATTGGATGAACTTCGGTTGGATGCTCTGCACCAAACTGAAGTAATTCAGGAGCAGAGGAAGCTGTGGCATGACAGTCACATTCAACAGAGGAAATTTTAGCAAGGAGATTGGGCTTTGCTATTTGATTCTCGCTATGAGGACTTCCCTAGAAAGCTGAGAACTAGATGGCTTGGACCTTACCAGATTGAAGAGGTATTTGACAATGGAGCAGCTCGTCTATCTCCTATTGATGGGTCATGAAGAAAGTTGGTAGTGAATGGACATCGCCTCAGGGTGTACCATACACCTCTGACTAAAGAGGAATTCTTGCAGCAGCTTGACAGTTTGGATGCACAATAGGTGGAAGAGATTCCCTCTTCCACTTCAATAAAATCAGCATGATCATGGATTTCAAGAAAAGCAAAAAAATAAAAAAAATAGAAAAAGTAGAAAACAAAAAGATGAATAAATTCTGATTGTGAATTCCTTCATGGGCATGATTTTAGGGAAATCATGAATTCCTTCACGGGCATAATCAGAATAAAAAAAAAATAGAGAGAAAAGGAGAGGTAAAAAAAAAAAAAAAACAAGAAAAAAAGAGAGAAAAATGAATAGCTCAGTAGTGAAAACCTTTCCTAAGGCACTATTGAGTTGGTATGCATGAAAACCAGTTTTATGGCATGCATAACCTTGAAAATTTTTGAATCATCATTGTACAAATTCACCAACTGCACTTGTTTTGAAATATTGCAGAAAATCTCAGTAGAACATCAACAAAAGCAGTCATTCTTCAAAACTTGCATTAACTTGTTTTAATCAGGTATATATTTCTTACATTTCTTCATTGTAAATGATTGGTATGTAGTATATAACAATTAACCATTAGCATAAAAGGTATCCATAAGAGTTGGCATACTTAAAACATGTTTTGAGAAGGAGAATATTGGTTTCTGCCTAATCTTCAGAATGAGAATGCCAAAAATAGTGCCTGCTATCTTCTTCAGAATGACTGTTGTATTGTCTTCGGATTGAAGTTTTCTTTAGATTAACTATTGTATTGTCTTTGAATTGAAATTTTCTTTAGATTAACTGTTGTATTGTCTTCAGATTGAAGTTTTCTTCAGATTAACTGTTGTATTGTCTTCGGAATGAAATTGTCTTCAGAATGACTGTTGCACTTTGTCTTTGAAATGAAATTGTCTTGGAATGATTTGCACTTTGTCTTCAAATGAAGCTTTGTCTTTGAAATGAGGAATTGTCTTCGCAATGAAGCATGATCTTTGAAATGAGGACTTGTCTTCAAAATGAAACTTTATCTTCGAAATGAGGAATTGTTTTTGCAATGAAGCATAGTCTTCGGAATGAGCATTCAACATGATATTTCCATGTGGCATCCAAGGAGGGGGAAAATATACGATCAGTAGAATTCTTTGACTGCATATGATAAATGACACGTGTCAGTTGAGATGTGATTTGTCTTATCTTGCACCCATTAAGGAAGTACTAGAATCATGGGGAAGTGACCAACAACATGCCACCATTGTTCGATGTTGATAACCATGCACGTGAGAAATCTACGGGCAAAATAGATGAGCTAAAAACAAGTGAGGTGGATCTGACGGTAAGGACATCTATGCAATCATTAATGGATAGGTGTTCAGAGTAAAAATAGAGATGCATGCCACCCTTCCTTTCGAAGACATAATTGCTAACGCAAAATGATTACGAGGTACAGTGCCGATATTGCAGTTCATTTCGAAGAAGACAAACAAGGCAATTGAAAACCTGAAAACAAACCCTGCAAGTCTGCAAGAACCAGAAACCAACGATCCAATGGAAGAGTAGTAGCAGAGGTGAGCAGTTTTTAACATACCAAAATAGGAAAATGGGATGAAAGACAAATATGGAACCAGTAGATACCACCCACCTTCGAGAAAATCTAGAAGTGCTACAAATTTTTGAAGATGGAGGGCTTATGCCATTTTTGGACAAATTTGATGGGTCCTCTGAAGATTTGGCCGGCATGTTCACTCACACATTCAAAAATAACCGGGCACACATTAACGACATGACAATTGAGGTAACCCCTAAAGTTTTAAGTCAAATTACTGAGCTTCCATTAGAGGGTCTTCAAATTTCTAGAACTGGCAAAAATACACTGGCAAATGTAGTTAGTCAATTTCTGGAAGAAAATGATAGGGAGCCAGAATACTTAATACACAACAACACATGCAAGGGGGTAAAAAGGGCCAGCCTACAAGAACCCTGGAATGAAGTGGCCACATGGGTAATAAAATTTTTAACCTGTGAAGGGCAATATGTACTTTTATCAGGGCATCATTTCAAAATTTTGAACCACCTAAGACATGGTAGGCAACAACCAAAAGTTAGGGTAAATCTTCCCCTGTATCTGCACCAGGAGTTGAAAAATATGGCAAAATGATATCAAGAAGGAAAAGGGAGCCCTCGCCACCATGGTCTTATTAAATTAGTCTACCAACATCATTTTAGAGGAAACCCTAGAAGCTTTGATAGGTTTTATTCTACTCTGAATGATGTAGTTTTTGGAAGAGAGGATGAGGAGGAAGAAGAAATAGATGCTATCATAGATGCTATTGTAGAGGAGGAAACACACCCAATAGAAGCAATAGAGCACCTTTCTCTAGAACCTTCAACCTCACAAGCTAAGAAACAAAAGAAGAGAGGGCCTAGAACCGAAAGTCAAAAAGAAAAATAGAAGAAAGTTCATTTTTTTGAAGATGTTGTTGATCTGTCATAATAGGGGAGTGAAGTGCCTAGAAAAATAGGGGAAGAGACAACAAGGGAAATAGAAGCACTCCCACTAGAATCTAAAACTGTCCCCATAGCCCCTATTGTCACCAAAAAATAGGGCAAGAAGAAAAAATTTGCATCAGGAACTAGGAGGTCTACAAGACTCCACTTGAGAGAAATAGAAGAATAGGTGATAGAAGAAGAAGGTGGACAAGGTAGTCTAGATGTTACAGAAGTGCAACCAGCCCCTGAATATTTTTTAGAATTCCCTGAACAAATGATTGAGGAAGAGACTGGGCAAGACAGTTTTGAAGTTGCTACAGTTCAACAAGCCATAGAAGATGTGGATGCAATCATAGATAGTTTCATGGAACCTCCTGAACAAGAGCAGATAGCTGAAGTAGAAGATGAGATAGTTGTTGAGCAACCAACTGTAGATGATTTGTCTACATCAAATTCTGAATCAAAAATAGAGGAGGTGGACATCACAGAACAGCTAAGAGCAGCAAAAAGTGTTATCAAAACACAAACTAAATGGATTGAAGAAAAAGAAAATATCATTGAAATACAGGAAAAGAAGATTGCAGAATTATAGTAGGAAGTGGCAAAATTGAGGAAGAGGTTGTCACAGTTTGAAGAACAACCAATTGTATCTATTGATGAGGATAATTTGGCTCAGTTACTTATGGGATTATCTAGGGCAGATGACTCTTTTACTTTGATTGAGGCATCTAAAACTTTGACTAAAGACATAGGTGCTCATTCTAAAGCAGCACCCTTTCATTCTAAAGAAGTGCCCTTCCATTCTGAAGCATTGCCTTCTCATTTCGAAGATGCTCCAGAATTGATAAAAAGCATAGAAAAGAATATTGGAGATGAGTCACAATAGGAAACACCAACACAGGAGCAGTTTAAATAACAACATGCAATTGTTCAAGTAAGTACTCCTTCAAATGAGATTTATGTATTTAAAATTGTTATACCTTCAATAAAAGTAGAGGATAAGGGGGTACAAGTAGAATTGTTGTCTGATGACCAACCAGTGGAAATAGCAAAAAAAGGGATACAAGTAGAATTATTATCAGATGACCAACCAGTGGAAGTAGCAGAAAAAGGGGTTCAGGTAGATCTGCTACCCAGATTTCCACCTATAGTTAGACCACCCAATATCTGTATCCCTAGAGCAATATAATACAGACATAGCTAGTTGGGTGATCAGATATGAAAAACTTGCCACTAAAGTTGAAAATTTTAAATTGGAAGGTAAACAGTTAGAAGCAAAAGAAACAGAAATCAAGGCATTGAATGAAAAAGTGACTGATTTATGTCAGATTGCTGAGTTTTTGGTCCAATTCAGACGATCGACCAGATTTTACAGTCTCATTCTGAAGGAGAAATATCTCAGATGGCAGGTCATGAGGATTAGCTCAGGTCTCCCATACAAATTGGACACAACTACAGATTTCTTAGAAGCCTATTTTGACAGCCCTATAGAACAGAAAAATCTCTTATGTGAATTATTTTTACACAACTTCTTTATTCCAGAAGAGGTAGAGTTTCACCCTCAAATTTACATAGGAGATGTTCAACTGAGAGCATTCATGTCCACTTTACAAAATCAGTTTTACTTGGGACCAGGAGAAAAGACAAAATAAAGAAATTGAATTAAGAGTTGAATTGTTAGTCGGAGCGGTTCAGCCAAATCATCCACTTATCACCAGACAACATTTCACCATGATGAATAGGGAAGATGTAAAAAGGATGTACTTGAGCAATTTGAGGGACTGTGTGACCAAATTCTAAAATTTTTGTAATGACATTTTTGTTCCAGCATTATCATTTTGCAGAAATAGATGGGCAAAACTTTCCATTTCTTTACAAAAAAGGGAACCTATCTCCCCCATTAACCTAGAATGGTCTAGAAGAAGGGCAGAAGGAGTGATACAACTGATTGAAATCATGCAACATCACTGGATAGGTCTCATATTTAGGCCTCCAACCATCATTTCTCTAGTTCCCTTCTATTTTGAAGAAGATTCTCAACCTGATGATCAGTTTGAAGAATGGCTCAGAAACCTTCAGGAGAACAGGGGATATTATATAGGCACCAAATTGTTCTACAGATCATGGAATTTGAATATGGATATATGTGATTCTATAGCCCAACAGAATGCATGAGGACATGCATTAATATAAGTTGGGGGAAATGATGAGGCCTGGAAATGCCTCAATCATAGCATGTTTTGAACATTGAAACTGCCTAAAAACTCTTGTGTTTAATCTGATATGCTAGTTAAGTTGATTTAATATGTTGTGTATTAACTGTTTGCATGATCAATGTGTTAGAAATACTATATTCTAATTTTTATAGTTTTTGCATAGTTTTATGTTACTTTGTCATGACTTGCTAAATGAGAAGTATGCTTAGGTTGATAGCAGCACTTCACTAGTTTTGTTTTGATGTGTTTCAAGCATTTATTTATCTAAATCTAGAAAATAGTGCAAGCAAACTATTACTGTGTAGCAAAAACTGGTTTTCCAATGTAAATTCTAGCTAGCTGCCAATGAATGGCAAGGCATGGAATTCACACATGGAGAGAGATGAAGGCTATTGCAATCTGATCCTGAGAGCTAACCCACCTAAGAAATGTAGATGAAATCACTTGAAGAGCACACAGTTGTTCATTTTGAAGATCTTTGAAATGAGCAGACATCTTCGGAATGAGAAATATAGTCTCTTTGGAATGAGCGGACATCTTCGGAATGAGAAATACAGTCTCTTCGAAATGAGCCACTTATCTTCGAAATGAGAAAAGAAAGCGCTTTTTGACTTGTTGACTGATTTTTGATGATGGAAAAAGGGAAAGAAGGTTGAAAAGGTTAAAGGAAAATATCTCCCATCTGACTTTGTCGTCCTTGCCGTCCAAAGCCACCATTCATGGAAAAGATCAATTTTGATCCTCTTCTAGGATAAACCCAGGAAATGTTGCAGCATAATAGGAATAGATCTGTAAGATAGGAATGAGATATTCTCAGTTTGTAAATAGATTTTAGGATATCTATAAATAGATAGCTCCCGTCCAGGTTGAGTAAGGTAGGGGAAAATAAGCAAGAAGTATAATAATAAGAAAATAGCAGAAAAGTGACTGTTACAGTCTTGTAACAGGGTTTTTAGCAGCAATACTGTAATTATGTTCTTGAATCAATAAAGTGCACTACTTTTTCTATTCATGTTGTTGTGAATGAGTGTGAGTAAGATCTAGAGAGAGAGAAAGACTCATACCTTCTTCTGGACAAGGAGGCTGGCCACTTCCAGACCTAGGAGGAGGACTAACAACAGGTTTTTATTCTGATTTTGTTGTAGCAGAATAAGTTGTAAAACTTGTCATTTCATTTCCTTGTAAATAGCTAACAGTATTTGCAATCTTAGTTTATTTCATGATTAGGATGATCTTGTGATTAATGATAGGTTTGGTTGTAATCTCCATTTTCAGCAAGCTTTCAAATTACTACAGATTGTCATTTCCAGAATTTACTATTTTTTGCAATTTACTGCATTTTGTGTTTTGTTGTCAACCCCTGCATAGAAGATTGACAACCTTCTATTACAGAGCATTGACAGGACTTAATTTCCATGTTATAATCAGGTTTCCATTACTGCAAAAGTAAATAGACTTCCTTTCTGCAATCATAATTAGATTTCTAATTCTGCAACCGTAACTAGGGAGTTATTTCTGCAACATAATTAGATTTCATTCTGTAATTGTAACTAGGATTTCATTTCTGTAGTTAGTAATTAGTTTCCATTCCTGCAATTAGATTAAAGTTCAATTTATGCAATTTAGAGATAAAAATGTCCTAAATCCCCCACACAATCGGTTTCACCAATAAGACCTGTTGCTCCCAAATGACCTAAGTTATAGCCCTGTTCACTCCTTCTTCTGCAAATAGCCTTGTACACTCCCCTGGATTGACAAATTCATTGAGAATTAATGATGTGCATAACGACAATGCATCATTTTCATTAATAAAAATATGTATTTGTACATAGTAGATTATGGTTGATTCTAGCAATGGTTTATCAACTATCCTATCATAACTTCCTAATTATTTACATTATATAATATTTATCCTAATAGAAATGATAGAGCATAATACAAGTGTTTTTTAAAGTAGAGGGTTAATATTTAAGTTCCACAAATACTGGTGAGATTTTAAAAAATTCAAAAGCAGACTAAATGGAAGTGAGGATTGAATTCAAATTATTCCAAGACTACTTTTGAAAGGATTTTTTCTCATCATATTTAATTCAAAAATCAAGTATAAAATAATGTATGGTAACCTATGGTTTAGGGAGATACATGGATTGTAGTTAATACAATGAAGTGTGTTTTTTTTCTATCAAGACAAAAGCTATTAAAACATTTTTTATGTGGGTTAGGATTTTCAAATTCCCATATCAACTTCTGAATATGGAGGTTTTGAAGAATATTGGTAATACTCTAAGGGATTTCATCCAATATAGTCCACCTACTAAAGAGCAAAAATTTGCTATGTATACCTAGATGTGTTACATTGGTATTTAAAAACCTTTGCCAAAATTTATTAAATTAAATTTGAATTAAGAGTGGGATCAACAAGTGGACTATGAAAACATTACATTTTGATGTGATAGATGTTATATATATATATATATATATATATATATATATAAATTAAAAATAGCACTAATGATTGACTTGTAGGTGGTGGAGAACTTCATCCTACTATATATAAGATGAGGTTGAACTAACATTGTTAGGCCTTAGGTAGGATGAAAATGAATTAGTTGGCCAAAATGCTTCCTAGCCCCTTATAGACCTTTTTTCCTTTCCCATGATGCCATATGTCACTTTTGTTATTATGCCGAAACCCTAAATTATTTTAAATAAAAATTTAACCTGTTCAATGAAGAACACAAGCTTATACTGAGAGGGGGGGTGAACCGTATAAGACCAATTTTTACTTTTCTTTACTCAAATAATAATATCCAATATATCAATGCAATGTCAATAGTAGTAATCAAAGAAATTCATAAATCACCACACATAATAGATACACCAATTTAATGTGGTTCACCCAATGTGGGCTACTCCACGGAGAAAATATTTTACTAAACTTTTCTCAAAAAATATCTTGGGAAACCTTTCCCTATTACAATTTTTATGGACCTCTATCCAAAGGAGACACCAATATCCTAATCTGGTTTATGGGCACCAACCCATAGGATACACCAATCTCCTTAGTTGGTTTGTGGATCTCTATCCACAAGAGAACTCCTTCTCCTTTACTCTAGATAGTGATCCTCTAGAAGACTACTACCCCCACTGCTTTGAGTTGTGGATATCTTTCCACTAAATACCTCTGCCCTATCTACCATGGATAATGGATCTCTATCCACTGGAGACTAATGTCCTCTGATCTATCACCTCCAAAGCTCTACTCAATCTCAATCTTAAATCTGTACTAAACACAATTCTTCGATCTAGCACAAATCTATTCAATCTCTCTTATTATGTACTAAACTTAGTCCTTCATTCTAGCATAAAACTTGCTCAATATTTATCTCTGGTCTGGTAAAAATCTATCCTCAGATCTGCACCAAACTATATCCTCAATCTATCTTCAATATTTACCACAAATCTTGATCAATCACAAATCACCTCTACTATATCTGCCCCAAACCTTAACTCAAGGTTTGAACAAATCAATCAATCAACTCAACTCTCAAGTCTTAAAAAATACTTATCTCAAATCTGTCCACAAGTCCTCTCAATAACTTGTCCAATATGCTCTCAAGTCTTCTCTAATAATTATCTCAAATCTTCTCAATGAGTCCTCACTACAACTTGTCGAATGTGCTCTCAAGTCTTCTCTAAGACTTACCTCAAATCTGCTCAACAAGTCTTCACTAGAACTTGTCCAATATGCTCTCAAGTCTTCTCTAAGACTTACCTCAAATATATCCAAAAAGTATTCACCAAGACTTACCTCAACTCTATCCAATATTATTGTAAGTTTCCACAAAAGCTCACACAAATATTTCCACAAGTCTTTACTAAGACCTGTCTCAAAAGTCTCAACAAGTCCTCTCTAGAAATTGTCCAAATCTTATTGTAAGCTTCCAAAAAATCTTACACAAATCTATCCTTAAGCTTTCACAAAATCTTCCTCTATTCTTCTCACAAGATTTCACAAAATCTTGCTTCACTCTGTCCTCAAATCCACCCTAGGACTTACTCAAATCTATCAACAAGCTCTCACCAAAGCTTGCTCAAATCTTTTGCAATACTTGCACACAAAACTCAACTCAATTTCTCACAGAAAACCTCTTCAATCACTCAAACAAGTTTCACACAAAATTTTGTTTGACTCCTAGAAACATATAGAGAATGGTTAGAGACTCAATATGTTTCACACTCACAACTCAATCACTTTCAATTTCAATATCAAATCAATTTAGAATATAGAACAATTTGTTTTACAAAACTTGAACTAGCACTTCAACACTCTTCAATCACCTAACACTCAATCAACTCAACCAATGAAATAAAACTTGCTTGCATCCCCTAAGTAAATATTTCATTCAGTTATCACAATAGAACTCAATCTTAACTTAAGATGTTTCCACATTCACATAACAATGATACTCATAATATTTGCATAAACCCTAGTTCAAGATAGTTTACAAGTTCTCACTCAAGCATTCACCAATCATGCATATAAAGGCTTACTCAAAAATGCTTATCAAACAAGAACCTTTTCTCTCCAACTTAGCATTCACAACATCCAACAATCACTCTCAAGGATAATGTGCCCTTACCTCTTGTTTGAAGATGATTTAACCTCAAACACTTGTCTCAATCACAATCAACTCTTTGCCAATTTCAAAGGTTAGGTAGCAATATCTTCTCAAACATTCACTCAATTTGATCCCTTAAAATATTTTACCATACATAGCAATAAATATCTTTTACACCTTATAATCTCCACACTTCAAAATGTAAGCCAATAATTTGTCTAAAGAAGATAACCACAATGATTTTCTTTATAAACCCTTATCTCTCAAATACATCATAGCTTAATCCAATTAAAATATAATTCTCCTTTTAAACCTTAGAACCCCTATTTTCTTAGGCTATGTGGATTGGTAAGACGTTGGGCACTTACCATGAGGAGACCTAGGTTCAAACCTCATGGGCATACCCACTCTAGGGCAAAGGTATTAGTCTAACTAGAATCCGTTGAGTGTGTGCCCACTTGATGATGGTGGTATCAACCCTGAGTCATCGATGGTCTCCCTCACTTTAGGTCATGTTTATCGAGGTGAGGTAATGGTTATAGTGGTATATCCATTATTTGATACTACGATCGGAGGTAATGTGATTTTACCCTATGACCAGTTGTTCAAAAAGGAAAGGTAGTTGTCAATTCCCCTATATATAAAAAAAATCACAATAAAACAATTAACCTTAAAAAGCCTATAACTCCAATTTCAATTTCACTATATAAAAAATCACAATAAAATAATTAACTTTAAAAATCTTATAACTCTAATTTCAATTTCACTATATCAAAAATCACAATTAAATAATTAACCCTCAAAACCTTATAACTTCCCATTGATAAAATTTATCATGCCACCTTTCAAACCTTAGAAGCAATTTCAATATTTAAAAATTAAATACCTCTTCCTTGATGGGATTCGAACTCTCGCTTGTGCATCCACAACACCCTATCCATGTCCCATGTGCCACGTGATCTAGGTGTTCACCTTGGCACCAAAAGGTACCTCGTGAAATTTGAACTTTCACCTTGGCACCAAAATAAACTTTAACACATGCACCTTAGCAAAAGCGCTGCCACCGAGTTTTGATCGCGAAACCTCCTGCCTATGAGCGTCTTAATCCACAGTCGTCTGTCCTTTGCCCAACCACCATGGTTGGCTATGAGGATTTAGGCCTCCTCCTTATTATTCACAACTTGACTACAATGTAGCCAAAAACTTTTGCCTCCTATTTCACATGTTCACAAATTTCACATGCACACATCGAATATTATTTTTGAAGGATAAATGTTCATATCCCAAGGCATATAGTATTTATATTAGTTTTTTCGCTACCCAGGTGTTGTAGGTGAGTTGGAGAGGAGAGGGTAATCCTCCAAGGGAGGCCCCAAAAATCTCCACCCTACCAAAAAGCTAAATTGGGTATCCAAAATCCAATTGATAATGTTGGTGCGGGCAGGGTCGGGTGTGACTCCCGGGTGACTTTGATGGTGTAGAACCCCTTGTTCATGGTCTCTCAGACCAAGGCAACCCCGCAAGGGGTTTTTGCTTAAAAAAAAATATTAGTTTTTTTGCTCTCCCTCATCACGTCAGCAGGTGGATAGGATCATCGAAATCGGTGCTCGAATATTATTGCTTGCCCTTTGTAACCCTAACCTTAGGATTATTTTAATTTAAATTAATTTATAACAAAGTTGTTATAATTAATTTAATTAATTAGGTCTATACTTTAGACCTTTAAAATTATAATATTAAAACTATAATATTATTTTCTTGGGCCTTCAAATTGCTCTTTTAAACCTTTTTGGCCACATTAAATATTATAATAAGCATATTATAATATTATTTTTGCTTAGGCCCAAAAGCAATCATTTTCTTGCACTGCTCATGGAAACTGATGTTGCTCACTAAAACTGACTCTTGACATCAATAACAACAAAACTTGCTCATATTTCCAACAATATCCTCCTTTGTCATTGATGGTAACCCAATTACCTTTTACCATTTCCTTAACATTTTAATGTTTTGAACCCCTTGAACTACTCCTCCTGATCGAATGCTCTTCCCCTAACTCAAATCTCTCCCCCTTTGACATCAATGGCAAAGGGTCACCTTTGGGGCTCGGGGCTAATAATGAGTCTCTTATATTAGCCCCTCCCCCACATCCTCTTGAGGTGGTTAGTTTTGGGGTGGGATTATTTCTACTCCCAGCATACACTAATTTTTCTCTTTGTTCACTTTCTTATTTGAATGATCCTTCTGATTCCTTTGATTGTTCATGTTCCTACTTGTCTCTGTAATTTATGCTTTAAACCATCTTGTTGTATGCCCATAATTATTGAACTTATAATACTTAATGTTGTTATTCCTTGGAGGTGCAAATATCTTGGGGTTTCTCTTGGTGAAGCCATATCCATCCCTGTTATGAACCCTACAATTAACTACCTTGTGACCAAACTGATTACAAGAGTAGCAATACCCTTGAAAAAGATATTTATTTCTAAAGTTCCTATATTCTTGTCTTCCCTATGTCCTACACTATGAAGCCTTGTGCCCAAACCTTTGACATGAGAAGCATCGTCCATTGAAATTACCTTGCTTTGACCCCATTGGTCTCTTAGTCTCTTCCACCCTATGCTATTTTCTATTCCATATGTTCCTCATTTGTGCATTGTTCCTCTTCCTGTTGAACTTTCTATTGTCCAAATCATCCTCAAAAGTCTCACTCTCTCTTATGATTTCTACTTTTGAAGCTTCTTCTTCTTTGGAGCTTGAGATTGACTCCTCTCATTTTTTTTGTTCCTGTTCAAATCCAAATCTTGTTTTGTTTGTTGATTGTCTTTATACCTTGATAATATTGTCTATGGTTTTTGAGATCTTCCTAAATCTGTGTAGCTTATCTATAGACTCTCTTACTTCCTTCCTTAGTGAAGCTACTTCATGCTCAAGTTTTTCATATTCTAAAACCTTAGCTTCTAATTCTCTTTAAATCTCATTGTCTTAGCTATAAGCTTTCCTTTCTCTTCATTACATGATTGAAACTGAAGCTTAAGTTTAGAGTTCTACTTTCTTACCTCATTTAATGCATTAAGGGTAGAAATAAGTTCACCTTCAAGATAAAATTCTCCTATATTTGATTCTTCCTCTATTTATTTGCCTTTGAAATCATCTTCATTCCCTTATGATTTGTATTCTATAGGATCACCTCCTTCCTCTATTGCCATGAGTATATTCTCTTCTGGTCCTTCAAATGTATCTTCATATTCATCATCATTGAAACTAAAACCACTCCTTGTACAACTATCTTTAAGATGACTAAAGTTACTGTTGGTCATCAAATCCGTACAGGAAAGGAATTTCGATGGGTTTGCGTGCCCTAGACCTGTGACCAACATTGAAAGGCCGAAGGGAAGAGATGCCCCTCATGCCAATCTCCGGAGAAAGGCCAGCTCCTATACTAATCTACTTTTGGGGTTTGAGATAAGAGTGCAGGAAAGAGATAAAAGGAGTTCAGGTTAGAGAAAGAAATAAAAGGGGTAAGGGTTAGAGATTGATGATTCAAGGTGGGGAAGAATAGGAAGCACGATCACTCACTAATAACTCGAATAGTAGCAAAGAAAACCAAGAATAGGTGAAAGAAATGCAGTGCCGACCTTCCTATGTATCCTTTGGACGGGTTCGCAGGGTTCTCCTCTCTCTCTCACTAGAATTTAGGGTTCAGAGTAACATCGATTAAGAAGAGGGAATAATAGAAACCTCGATCCACCAGGCAGCATAAAAAAAGGCAACAGGGATGTTTTTCCTCTCCTATGTATCCTTCAAGGCAAATTTTAGCGTACAGTCCCCAATCGCACACCAGATTCAGGATTCAGAGTCTTAGTATATGAGTGCAGACAGAAAAAAGAATTAAGCACAGAAGGCGACATAAAAGAGAGAAATGGAGTACAAAAATCTTTAGTATTAGATGCAGGACATCAAGTTACAACAGCTTTCTAACAGAAAGTTCCCCCCCCTTTTACATTGCAAAGCCTAGGTTTTTATAGAGGACCCGACCCTCTGAATCATTATTACAAAATGATAGAGTACGTCCTCAGGCCCTGAGAAATCGGATCCTCGTAACTGCTGCGACTGAGTTTTCAAATCGGTTATCGAAACTGGCAACTATGACCAGGTCAACCATGGAAACCTTCATTTAATGTGCTGCCCGAGTGTCCCTAGCTTCTGGATGTTGTGCTTGAGTGATCGTTACGCCTGTCGTGTTTTACTTCGAGGACTGTTACGTCCCTTTCATTTTCCAAAATTGGTCAACGGACTTATCGGGCAAGAAAGGGGGTACTTAAGGGTCTTTTGATCACCTTGGGAAGCTGCCTGCCTTGGAACATGGGCCTAGAAAGTGTTTCGCTACATATCCACCTCGCCAAAGCCTTGGGCCAAAGTAGATTCTTCTTGATTTGTTCTTTGCACAAAAATGCTTCGCAGAAACTACTTCGGGGATGTCGAGTACTGAGCGGATTGCATATTTGAAGTGAGGCCTTTTGTCCTTCATTGGTGAAACTGCTTCGACTGGAAAATGTTTCGGCCCAATTCTCCCTCAAAACTATGGTTCGGGGAATATTCTCTCGAAGTATTTCTCTGTTTCGACACATTGTCACTTTGCTTCGAGCACCACTGCTTTGGGTGAAAACTGGCCGAAGTAGGTGTTGGAAATACTTCAGGCCCAAAGAAGTTTCCTTACCTTAGCTATTTTTGGATTATGCTCTTCTCCTTTGACGAAGTCATTTGGATGCTGCTTCGCAAGACTCCCGCTCGAAGCAGCTGTTGAAAATGCTTCGGGTGCGAAGCGTTATCTTTGTATTTTCTTCAGCGAAAATACTTCGCAAGGTTTCGCCCGAAGTGGTGATTTGAAGTGCTTCGGGCCTGAAGCTCTTTTCACATTCTCCTTCTTTTCTTTCAGCGAAGCTATTTTCCTCGGCTTGTTTGGTAGCGAAGCTCTTTCTTCTTCATTTGGGGAGATTCAAAATTGCTGTAACTTTAAATAAGAGAAAAACTTTTAACAAAGAAATATTATACAAATATTCTACTATTCTTCTACCCCTTGCATAACATGACAAAAAGTGTCAACATTCTTGGTGGCTCACGGGGTGACGAGCTCGTCTCGGTGGAAGAACCCTTAGCTTTTATCCATTGGGCTACGGAGTCACTGGTCTCCCCCAGATACTATCTCTGTGGCTTGTCCTTCTTCTTGTTCCTCGTCTCCTCCTTCTTCTCCTTCTTCTTATTGCTCTTCTTCCTCTGACGCGGCTTCTAGCTGGGGTGATGGTTCGAGGCGATCATGGATGTGCTTCATCATTTTTCGAACATGAGTCCAAGCACTCTTTTGGAATGGCTTTTGATCTTGTAATGCTTTAACCAAAATGTGAAACTGATCAATCTGCTCGATGTCAGCATGTTTGGCCCTGACGAATAAATTGTTTAGGCATGCTACCATCTTGCAGTACCTCAAAAAGAAGTCGGTTATCTGCCCTTCTGAGATCAGCTCTGCCCACTCGTCTATCTTCAAGACATCGCCCTCGAATTGGAGCCAGACTGGTTTGAGGTCATCTTTAGTCAAAAGGTTCCCGTCATCATCTATGAAACTCAAGAAACCCAAGGAGGAGAGATCTTGAAAATAATTCATCGAGGTGCACTGCTCATTGTCAAAGATGTCCTAGAGGCTTCTTGCCTTCTGAGCTTTTTGCACCTTGGAGAAGAAGGCGCGAACCGTGGCCTGAGTCGTGGACCAATCCCTAGCCATCCGAGTCATCGCAGTGACCTACAAGTCTTGATATTTTGTATTCTAGACGTCAAAGGCTAACTTGAGCCAGCGCTTGGCTTTCTGTGTGACTTCATCAATGATTGGCCCTCCTTCGAAAATAGCGTGCTGGGCTTTGGTGATGAAGGTTAGTATTGTGAGGGCACTAGAACACCGAGACCTAAAATTCTTAAGCAAGTGGGCACGAATCTCCTTGATTCTGCTCCTATCGAATACCGTCGGGTCTTCCTTCTCGTACAACTGGGCTTGCATTTGAGTAATTCGGTCTTCCAGCTCTTTGGCCTTTAGATCGCTTTCGATCTGTTTTTGTGTTTGGCTCTCGGCTATAGACTGGAGCTGTTGAACCTACTATTTTAGGGTGCGTGCTTCCTTTTTCATGGCCCTGCACTGCTCCTCGGCTTCTACCAACTTGGAGCAGGCCCTCGCCAAATCTTCTTCTAGATTAACATTGGTGGCCTCGGCCTCAATCTTGCGCTGGTTGGTGATAACTGCATGAGCCCTAAAGGTCTCAATTCAGACATGCATGGATGCCGATTCATTGTCTACATTCAGATGCACCAGGTCCTTAGGTGTTTCTTGGTAATCATAGTCCATTGGAGTCATTTCATCCAGGGGTTTTTGCACCTTAGGGACCTTCTTGTTCTTGTGCATCTTTCTGGCTTTCAAATCAAACATGGTGCACTTTTCAACTTGAGCTGTCACTCGACCTCTTTTCTTTCTTGCCTCTTTCAAGATTTTGTCGATATTCTGTTGAGCTTGGAGCAGCTTCTCGACAAGGGGGCATTCCTTGATCAAAGACATCTCTGATTCAAACAAGG
Source organism: Wollemia nobilis (assembly GCA_028583015.1). Lineage (NCBI taxonomy): Eukaryota > Viridiplantae > Streptophyta > Pinopsida > Araucariales > Araucariaceae > Wollemia > Wollemia nobilis. The sequence goes on along the minus strand of JAQPPZ010005545.1, from coordinate 176,484 downwards.
CTGGGTCACCAGCCAAAGGAGTGAACAAATATAGGGAATGGATGGGGGATGTCTCGCCAGAAGGTCCAGAAGTGGGTGTAGCGGGCATTTCCACAATGGCGGCCACATCATGCGAGATGAGGGATTGGATGGTGAGGCTTGGTGTTGAAGTGATACCTATGCTTCTACTAAAGATCAGGGGGGTGGCAGCGCGAGTGGGCGAAGTGACTTCAATGGACTTATCCTAGCCGGGATCGTGGGATGGACTTGGACTAGTCATGGGTGACGTGTGATGGGGCGATGGGCTACGTAGGGGAGACTGGTGAGAACTCTCGGTCATGGCCGCAAGGAGCATGGGTGAGTCTTGAGAAAGGGGTGGAGAATGTGTACCTGAGTGCCCTCCTAGCATTATGGCAGTGGTGGCTTCTGGTGTAGCCACATATTGTTCTTCTTCTGCTTCGACATCCTCAACCTCCATGGTTTTTGCATCGACGTCCCCTTCGGATTGGAGGAGTTCCTCCACATTGATGACATTGATATCTGGGATGGTTACGGTGCTTGGCGGCATGGCACTCTCAATAATTACTTTGGACGGACCCGATGTAGATTACCTAGTGGAAGGGCTTTGAAACCCTGTGCGATGGCATCAATAAGCTTAGGGCAGTGATGTGTGGGGGGCGTCAGATACCAGTATATCTGGGAGTAGTAAGCAGTAGCTCTCTTGTTTTCTATCGAGAGCCTATTCTTCATGAACTTGATGGTGCTCCTAAGTTAGCCATGCTCCTCGATAGCTTGGTGTATCTGATCCTATCCCACCTGTCGACTGGTGGTTCTTTAGGTTGCTCATCCCTAGAATCCTCTCTTTCTCTCATGATTTATTTCTCGATGCGATAGCTAACATCAACTCTCTTCGGTCCTTTGTCATGGCCTTTTGCTTTTGGCTGCTCGGGGGCCGTCACTTCTGGTTCCTTCCCATTTTCTTTAGAGTTCTTCTTCCCCATAGTGCTAGGGATGATGGAGAAAACAATACAGAGGGTTTCGGGATCGGAGGCTTCGAAGCACAAGATAGGGGAGCTTGAAGGCTAGTAGCGAAGTTTGCATGAATTATTGGGAAAATAGCTTCGTTACTATTGGAGTCTACATTATATAGCCGTAGAAGGCAACCACCAGTATTTATGGCACTTGCCATAATTAACTTTGCCTCGCTTCGTCCAATTCGTCGCATGGTGGAGTAGTACATAGGGTTGCATGTTATGATGATTGCGGCTTGCTTTGGAAGCATGACCCTCTGCCACTTTGTACCCGAGCATGAAATTTTCTCCTAACCAAATCCCTAAAGGATGTACCTGACACCTTTTCATTTAACTCGCCCGCTTTGCATGCTTTTGAAGTATTTCCTTTGACACGTTCCCCTAGGCATGTTTTAAATGCCCTCACCTTTTTCGTCGTTGGGTTGGTGAAGCCAAAGTCAGAGTTGAAGTGCTTCGGGGTGAACCCTTGGTGCAAGCTGTTTCTCTACACTTCGGGCCTGAAGTAGGTGGCTCGCTAGTCCTCCTTTGGAAATTTTTTTGCTTGAACTCCCCTTGGCGAAGTACTTCTTAGGACTTGGTCTGAAGCTTTTTTTTTTTTTTGGAGCTGTCGAGGTAAAACTCGACTTGAGCTTTTGCAACATTTTATTTATCAGCCAAACTATTTACACTATTCACAAGCTTGCGACATAATGGGCATGCCGCCACCATGAACTCAACTTCGGGTGATTATCCAGTGAACCTGTAGTGACCCGACCAGATCAGGTTGAACTTTAGCTAACCTTCTAAGTTCAGATCATTTCTACTCGAAGTTGTCCATGCCGTGAACAGGGAGCAACACAATCGATTTTCATTTTTGCCAATGCTCAGATTGTTGGTGAAGAAGTTCGCCACTCGAAAGTCTCCTTGGGGCATCGGTCTTAGGGATAGCCGAAACCAGTACCAGACCCAATGTCAGAATTATATAGATTCTTCCAAATGAAGGTCAGGTACAAGTTCTTCCATCCTACTATCATGGTAACAAGGTTCCTTCGACAAAGAGTAGTCCTCCAGGAACTCTTCGGGCTCATCCTCTGAATCGGATAGGCTTGATGAGCTTTGGCTGAACTCTTGCATGCCATCTCTTGGGACACAAAAAGGGTGCAAAAATGTGCCCTCTTTGTTCTCGGGTTCTACCACTCGAGTCTGATTCTCTCCTCGGTTCACCTCTTGATGGAGATTGTGAGCAGCCATGTTGTTCATTAGGTGGGCCGTGCTCATGTATCCCCATTGTTGGGCTAGTATGAGGTTTGCCTCCTGAGCTCTAAATGACTACGTCTCAGGCCTTGACTCAGTGTGAGGAATACCCCATGAAGAGTACTGCGTTGGCCGAACAGGAGCCGTAATTATCAAGGGAAGCGACGGAGTTTCTCTCCACTGCCACTTTCTCGATAGGAGCAGAAGCTGTTCCGCTCGTATTGCCTCTTCAAATATTTTAGGGAACCTTCATTCTCCTGATTACAGTAGAATGAGGCTTAAGTCTGGGTGGAAATCCTGAACATAGAAGACATGGGCTTGGGTAGGCGTCGGTTGGATCTCCAGCAGTATTCTCTTCCAAATTTTGTAGAATCGAACATTGAAGTCCGTGATACCTTCCGAAGGTGCTCTCTTGATGGTGGAGAGGTATGCGAAGAGATGGAAGGGGTCCTAAGAGCCATCGAACATCTCAATAAATGCCCTCGCTAAGTCATCCCATGAGCAGATGCTTTTGGTCCTGAGCAATCTGTACCACTGCAGTGCTCGTCCTTCCCGTGATAAAACAAGAAGTTTGATCATGACATCTTCATGGATACTATCATGGAGGGTCACTAAATTAGCAACATCTTTGAGGTGCTCTCAGGCCATTCCCTCGGTGTCACTATATTTTGACAATGATTTCAAAGCACTCTTGGGAATCTCGTGGTAGCTTTGGATATCCAAGGGGCCTGGATCGTTCCAGCTAGGAAAGCTTCTCCCAGCCATTACGACAGTAGTCTGTGGAAACCATGGTTGTCACCGCTGAGTTGGAGCCGTTAGGTGAACATTCTTTCTCCGCTTATGAGGTCAAGGCTGCTCACCGAACCTTGATTCCTCCAGGATATCTTCTTTCAAATTTGAAAGGTGCCTATGACCAAGAAATATGGATCTTCAGCTCAATTGAGTCACCAGGTGATTTTATCAGATGAAGACAGGCCAGATATTCACCGAACTCGGACCTTCTTAAGACACGAGGAGTCCTGGTTACGAAAACCAGGTTTAGGCATTGGTCTTTATGACTTTAGAGATTCTTCGGGTAAAACAGAGTCACCAAATGCTAAGAGTATTTCGATAATGAGGGCATTGATTCTCACTACTACTCAAAAGATGAGACTAACCGGATCCCACTAAGAACTTGTTAGAACTACTGGCTCTGGTGAAGACGGGCTAGAAATATTCTTAGATGTAGGACCTTGGGTCCCACCGAGCGTGCCAAAAACTGTTGGTCATCAAATCCGCACAGGAAAGGACTTTTGGTGGGTTTGCGCACCCTGGACCTGCGACCAACATTGAAAGGCCAAAGGGAAGAGATGCCCCTCGTGCCAATCTTCGAAGAAAGGCCGAATCCTATACTAATCTACTTTTGGGGTTTGAGATAAGAGTGTAGGAAAGAGATAAAAGGAGTTCGGGTTAGAGAAAGAAATAAAAGGGGTAAGGGTTAGAGATTGATGATTCAAGGTGGGGAAGAATAGGAAGCATGATCACTCACTAATAACTCGAATAGCAGTAAAGAACACCAAGAATAAGCGAAAGAAACGTAGTGCTGACCTTCCTATGTATCCTCTAGATGGGTTCGCAGGGTTCTCCTCTCTCTCTCGTTGGAATTCAGGGTTCAGAGTAACAGCGATTAAGAAGAGGGAATAACAAAAACCTCGATCCACCAGGCAGCATAAAAAAAGGCAACAGGGACGTTTTTCCTCTCCTATGTATCCTTCAGGGAAAATTTTAGGGTATAGTCCCCAATCGCACACCGGATTCAGGATTCAGAGTCTCAGTATACGAGTGTAGACAGACAAAAGAATTAAGCATAGAAGGCAGCATAAAAAAGAGAAATGGAGTACAAATTTTTTTAGTATTAGACGTAGGACATCAAGTTATAGCAGCTTTCTAGCAGAAAGTTCCCCCTCCTTTTACATTGCAAAGCTTGGGTTTTTATAGAGGACCCGGCCCTCTGAATCATTATTACAAAATGGCGGAGTACGTCCTCAGGCCTTGAGAAATCGACTCCTCGCGACTGCTGCGACTGAGTTTTCAAATCGATTACCAAAACTGGCAACTGTGATCGGGTCAACCGTGGAAACCTTCATTTAATGCGTCGCTCGAGTGTCCCTGGCTTCTGGATGCTGTGCTTGAGTGATCATTATGCCCATCGTGTTTTACTTTGAGGACTGTTACGTCCCTTTCGGTTGCCAAAATTGGTCAACGGACTTATCGGGCAAGAAAGGGGGTACTTAAGGGTCTTTTGATCACCTTGGGAAGCTGCCCGCCTTGGAACGTGGGCTTGGAAAGTGTTTCGCTACATATCCGCCTCACCAAAGCCTTGGGCCAAAGTAGATTCTTCTTTATTTGTTCTTTGCACAATAATGCTTCTCAGAAACTACTTCGGGGATGTCGAGTACCGAGCGGATTGCATCTTTGAAGTGAGGCCTTTTGTCCTTCGCTGGTGAAACTACTTCGGCTGGAAAATGTTTCGGCCCGATTCTCCCTCAAAACTGTAGTTTGAGGAATATTCTCCTGAAGGATTTCTCTGTTTCTGACACATTGTCATTTTGCTTCGGGCACCACTGCTTAGGGTGAAAACTAGCCGAAGTAGGTGTTGGAAATACTTCAGGCCCAAAGAAGTTTCCTTGCCTTAGTTGTTTTTGGATTATGCTCTTCTCCTTCGACGAAGTCGTTTGGATGCTGCTTCGCAAGACTCCCGCCCGAAGCGGCTACTGAAAATGCTTCGGGTGCGAAGCGTTATCTTTGTATTTTCTTCGACAAAAATACTTCGCAAGGTTTTCACCCAAAGTGGTGATTTGAAGTGCTTCAGGCCCGAAGCTCTTTTCACATTCTCCTTCTTTTCTTTTGGCGAAGCTATTTTCCTCGGCTTGTTTGGTAGCGAAGCTCTTTCTTCTTCATTTGGGGAGAGTCAAAATTGCTGTAACTTTAAATAAGAGAAAAACTTTCAACAAAGAAATATTATACAAAAATTCTACTATTCTTCTACCCCTTGCATAACGTGACAAAAAGTGTCAACAGTTGCCACATCTAAAAAACTTGAGAATTATTGGTGACATTTTCTTAACCACTTCTTTTTCTTCTGCTAGAAATAGTATTTCATCTTTATTACCTGAGGAGCTTTCATCACTATTACTTGAAATATTACTTGCCTTGTATGCATAAAAACTCTTCTTTAGTCTTTGAAAGAACTTATTTCCTTTCTTGCCTTGTCTATCCCTACTTTTCTTTTGGTACCTATGTTTTTCTATTTCCCTATTCTTATGATCCTATTTTTCTTTATCATTGCTATTTACAGCTTCTTGACAATCAGATGCATAATGACCATACTTTCCACAATTGAAACATCTAACTAATTTCATACCTTTATACTTTTTCAGATCCTTGTTCCTTCTGCCATAATTTGCTTCTTCATCACGAGATTACTCATTGCTTGAATCTGAATTCTTACCCTTTGAATTCTTAGTAGCTTTGAATGCTGCTTCTTTCTGGGGATTAGGTTCCTCTTTTGTTATCATCTCAAAAGTTGTAAGGATGCCATGTAATTCATCCCTTGTCAAAAGATCACTATATTTTTATTCCTCTATAGTTGAAATATTTTCACTAAATTTTTTTGGAGTGACCTTAAAATCTTATCACAAACATCATATTATTGAACTTCAAGTCCAAGTCCTTGCATGGAGTTAACAACCTTGTCTACACAAAGTAGATAAGCACTAATATTTTCCTCATCCTTCATTTTTAGGTATTCAAATATTCCCTTGAGATTTCATAATTTTACATTTTTGACCTTTTTATCTCCTTCATATATGCCTTGCAACTTATTCCAAATTTCCTTTGTTGATTTGCAGTGCATAATCTTTATAAACTTTGTTTTATGAAAACCTTTAAAAATTACATTCATTGCTTTTGAATTGTAATGATGTAGAATCTTACCATATTTATTTGTAGGTGGAGTAGTTGATGGTGTGTATCCATTTTTAACTGCTTCCCATATTTCATTTCCAAGTGCCATCGGGTGAATCTTCATTTTCATACTTAAAAATACAAAATCACTCCCACCAAATACTGGTGCTAAATTATCTAAGGATCCAATCTTAGAACCCATCCATGTTCTTTTGAGATTTTCCTTAAAGCTGTTAAACTCTTTTGAAGGAACCCGCTCTGATACCAATTGAAGAACACAAGCTTATACTAAGATGGGGGTGAACAGTATAAGATCACTTTTTACTTTTCTTTACTCAAACAATAATATCTAATATATCAATGCAATATAAATATTAGTAATCAAAGCAATGCAAAAATCACATAGAGACACCAATTTAACGTGGTTCACCTAATGTGGGCTACTCCACAGAGAAAATATTTCACTAAAATTCTCTCAATAAATCTCTTGAAAAACATTTCCCTCTTACAATATTTATGGACCTCTATCCAAATGAGACACCAATCACCTAATCTGGTTTATGGGCACCAACCCATAAGATACACCAATATCCTTAGTTGGTTTGTGGATCTCTATCCATAGGATAACTCCTTCTCTGCTTTGGCTAGTGATCCTCTAAAAGACTACTACCTCAACTGCTCTGGGTTGTGGATCTATTTCCACTGAAGACCTCTATCCTCTCTACCTTAGCTAATGGATATCTATCCACTGAAGACTATTGTCATTTGATCTATCACCTCCAAATCTCTGCTCAATATTTATCTCAAATCTGTACTAAACACAGTCCTTTGGTCTAGCATAAATCTGCTCAATCTCTGTCTTATTCTGTACTAAAATCAATCCTTTGGTCTAGTACAAACTTTCTCAATATCCATATCTGGTCTAGTACAAAGCTATCCTCAGATCTGCACCAAAATCTATCCTTAATCTATCTTCAAGATTTACCATAAATCTTGATCAATCACAAATCACCTCTACTAGATCTATCCCAAACCTTAACTCAAGGTTTGAACAAATCAATCAATCAACTCAACTCTCAATTATTCACAAAGACTTGTCTCAAATATATCCACAATTTCTCTCAAGAACTTATCCAATATGCTCTTAAGTATTATCTAAGACTTACCTCAAATATTCTCAACAAGTCCTCACTACAACTTGTCCAATCTGCTCTCAAGTCTTCTCTAATATTTGCCTCAAATCTACTCAACAAGTCTTCACTAGAACTTGTCCAATATGCTCTCAAGTCTTCTCTAAAACTTACCTCAAATCTATCCAACAAGTCTTCACCAAGACTTACCTCAACTTTGTCCAATCTGATTGTAAGCTTCCACAAAATCTCACACAAATATATCCACAAGTATTCACTAAGACTTGTATCAAAAGGCTCAACAAGTCCTCTCTAGAACTTATCCAAATCTAATTGTAAGCTTCCACCAAATCTCACACAAATATGTCCTTAAGATTTCACAAAATATTCCTCTATTCTGTTCACAAGCTTTCACAAAATCTTTCTTCACTTTATCCTTAAATCCACCCTAGGACTTACTCAAATTTATCAACAAGATCTCACCAAAGCTTTCTCAAATCATTTGCAATACTTGCACACAAAACTCAACTCAATTTCTCATAGAAAACGTCTTCAATCACTCAAATAAGTTTTACATAAAATATTGTTTGACTACCAGAAACATATAGAGAATGATTAGAGACTCAATATGTTTCACACTCACAACAACTCAGTCAATTTCAATATTAATATCAAATCAATTTAGAATATAGAAAAATTTGTTTCACATAACTTGAACTAACACTTCAACAATCTTCAGTCAACTAACGCTCAATCAACTCATCCAATGAAACACAACTTGCTTGAAAACCCTAAGAAAATATTTCATTCAACTCTCACAATAGAACTCAATCTTAACTCAAGATGTTTCCACATTCACATAACAATGATACTCATGATCTTTGCATAAACCCTAGTTCAAGATAGTTCACAAGTTCTCACTCAAGAATTCACCAATCATGCATATAAAGGCTTACTCAACAATACTTATCAAACAAGAACCTTTTCTCTCCAACTTAGCATTCACAACATCCAACAATCACTCTCAAGGATAATATGCGGTTGTGCCCTTACCTCTCGTTTGAAGATGATTTGACATCTAACACCTGTCTCAATCACAATCAACTCTTTGCCAATTTCAAAGGTTAGGTAGCAATATATTCTCAAATATTCACTCGATTTGATCCCTCAAAATATTTCACCATATATAGCAATAAATCTCTTTTACACCTTATAATCTCCACACTTTAAAATGCAAGTCAATAATTTGTCTAAAGAAGATAACCAAAATTATTTTCTTTATAAACCCTTATCTCTCAAATACATCATAGCTTAACCCAATTAAAATATAATTTTCCTTTTAAACCTTATAACTCTTATTTCAATTTCACTTTATCAAAATCCCAATAAAATAATTAATCTTAAAAACCTTATAACTCCAATTTTAATTTCACTATATCAAAAATCACAATAAACTAATTAACCTTAAAAACCTTATAACTCCAATTTCAATTTCACTATATCAAAAATCACAATAAAACAATTAACCCTCAAAACCTTATAACTCCCCCTTGATAAAATTTATCATGCCACCTTTCAAACCTTAGACGCAATTTCAATATTTAAAAAATTAAATATCTCTTCCTCGATGGGATTCGAACTCCCGCTTGTGCCTCCACATCGCCCTAGCCATGGCCCACGTGCCACATGAGCTAGGTGCTCACCTTGGCACCAAAATGCACCTTGTGTGATTTGAACTCTCACCTTGGTGCCAAAATAAACTTTAACACATGCACCTTAGCAAAAGCACTACTATTGGATTTTGATCGCGGAACCTCCCGCTTGCAAGAGCCTTAAGCCACATCTGCCTGTCATTGGCCCAATCGCTACGATTGGCTGTGAGGCTTTAGGCCTCCTTATTCGCAACTCGACTGCCATGTAGCCAAAAACCTTTACCTCCTATTTCGCACGTTCGTAAATTTTGCATGCACACATCGAATATTGTTTTCGAAGGATAAATGTTTATGTCCCAAGGCATATAGTATTTATATTGATTTTTTTGCTCTCCCTCAACACGTTGACAAGTGGATAGAATCATTGATGTCGACGCTCGAATATTATTATTTTTTTTTTGAAAAAAATGAAAAACTTGTATTAATACAAAGAACAGTTACAAACGGGAGAAAACACATCCCAACCAAGAGCAGAGAACAAGACAACAAGCGCAGAGCAAAAAGTCAACGCTTTCCACCACAGAGCACAGAAGTCAACAGGGCGCAAAAACGCGACATGTCACAAAATCGTGACATGTCGCGAAATCGCGACAATCAACCCCGTCTCGACCGCGTCAGCGCCACCAGTCGTGAAAATGCGACATGTCGTGAAATCATGACATGTCGCGATATCGCGACAGCCAGAGCCCTCGGCACCCGATCGCCAAAAAAGTCGCGAAATCGCGACGGCAACTCCCTCCGGCGCCCCATCACCAAAGGTGTCGCGAAATCGCGACGAGAATTCCAAATAGCTCCAAATCTCCAAAAAGGTCACGAAATCGCGACGGGATTTCTCCGAAGCGCCCAGCCAGCAAAAGAGTCGCGATATCGCGACGAGTTGTCCACTTGACGCCCAGTCCGCAAAAGTGTCGCGATATCGCGACGGTTTTTCCCCAAGCCTCCTATGTGCCAAAAGTGTCACGAAATCGCGACGAGTTTTCCTTTCGACACCCAACCACCAAAAGTGTCGCGATATCGCGACGAGTTTTCCACTTTGCACCCAATCGTCAAAAGAGTCGCGAAATCGCGACGAGTTTGCCTTATGACGCCAGTTTGCCAGAAGTGTCACGAAATCGCGACGAGTTTTCCTTTCAGCTCCCAATTCTCAAAACTATCGCGAAATCGCGACGAGTTATCCACATTGCACCCAGTCTTCAAAAGTGTCGCGATATCGCGACAAGTGTTCCAGATGGCGCCAGTTCGCCAAAACTGTCGCGATATCGCGACGATTTTTCCTTGCGGCTTTCGAACAGCAGAAATGTCACGAAATCGCGACGGATTTTGCCCTTTGCTCCAATTCACAAAAATTGTCGCGATATCGTGACGATTATCCTCCTTGTCTCCCCTATGCCAAAAACGTCACGAAATCGTGACATGTCACGAAATCGCGACATGTCGCGATTTCGCGACAGGTTCCCTCCGAAGGCCGCGAAGGCGCAACCTGTCGCGAAATCGCGACAACTTCCCACTAGAGGCCACGACGGTGCTACAGGTCGCGATATCGTGACAAAAACCTTCCTTAGCATCAAAAACTTTGCACATTATCGCAGGGATCGTTCAAGACCTTGCCTAATCACTGCATCCTCCACAGGCATATCACTGTGCAGCTGCATCCCAACCTCCCTCTCAGAACCCATCTTTGCAAGGAAATCGGCCGCCTTGTTGAAATCTCTACTCACATAGACGGGGATCACATCATCTAATTCCCTCCAAAGTTCCTTTATTTGAGAGACCAGAATCCGCAACCTCCAAGCTTTCAAGGCAAAGTTCCTCATGCAGTCAAGAGCGCCCACCAGAATTTGGGAATCAGACTCAAGAATTATCTTTCTGTGTCCCTGCTTAACAGCCCAGATGGAAGCAGATTTAATAGCAAAGGCCTCTGCTTCATTGTTTGTGGCACGTCCCAGACCTTGCAATTCCCAATAAAGCACAGACCCAGCATGATCACGACACACTACTCCAATTCCAGCGCTACCCGGATTGCCTTTTGCAGCTCCATCAGTATTGATTTTGATCCAGCCTTCTGGGGGAGGGTTCCAGCTACCTCTAACCTGTCTCTCTTGTTCAACAGCTCCCTCTACCAGTGGCACAGAAACAAACTGATTTTCCTCCTCAGCATAGATGGCAACCGTTTCCACGACTTTGCTCCATATGACCTGCCAAATTCCATCTAGCGAAGAGAAGGTTTCATGGAAAATACGGGCATTTCTCTCCAACCACACCTGCCACCAGATGAAAAGTAGACCAAGCTCCCAACCAATTCGAAGAGCTTTAGATTTAAATCTACCTCTCTTCCATCTTTCCCAGATATTGGTCCGAGTCAAATCACCGTTAGCCTGGATTTTATAGTGAGAGAACCAGCGCTTCCAAATCTGCCGTGTGAAGGGGCATTCAAACATCAGATGATCAGCAGTTTCCTCATTCTTGTGGCATAACACACACTGAGAAGGACCGATGATGCCTCTATTTCTGAGATTGTCAAAGGTGAGAATTCCATTGTGCATAAACTGCCAGGCAAAGAAGTTCACTTTCGGCCAGCCCTTGGAATGCCATATCTTCCTCCAATCATGAACCGAAAATAAATGTGGGGGGGGCTCTGGGAGGATCTTATCGTATCCCTCCTTCACAGTATAAACCCCAAGGTTCCCATAGCCCCAAGCTAGTTCATCCTCCTCATCTCTCCCAGTAAGAAACCTTTCTGTCAAAATTTTAGACAAGATGGGTGCCAGCTCCGGAGGGATTGGAATTGGCCACTCTTCCAACCGCTTGAACTTTTTGAACTTGTACTCCCCCATTTGGCTGGTGTTGAAATAACTCTCAATTTGAACCCAGCCCTTGTCTTCTATGGCAGATTTAATGGGTTGCAATTCGGGAAACACAACAATGATGGGTGGATGCTGGTCCCAGGAATCGGTCCAGAAATGGGCCTTCTCCCCTCTCCCCACTTTCCAAAACAATTGATCTTTGATAACTTGAGATCCAAGCTTGAGAGCCTGCCACACTAAGGATCCATTACCCTCCAGAGGGAAACGGCCCACATCATTGGGGTGAACATGACCCAAGTATTTACTAGAAAGGATTCTGCTGAAGAGGGATGTTGGTCGGGAAATCCACCTCCAGTATACGGTTTGCCAGCCAAAGCTTTATTGTTAAGCTTGGAGCTTCTCAGTCCCAACCCTCCTTTTTCCTTGGGCTGGGTAACCTTATCCCAGCCAACCAAGGCCCATTTCTTCTCCCCTTTTGCACCTTCCCATAAAAAACTTCTAGCCATTTTGTCTAGCTCTTTCCATATAGAATGTGGGGCAGCCAGGATGGAGAATTTATATATTGGCATGGCCTGAATAACTGACTGTAAGAAAGTTAGTCGGCCCCCATAGCTTAACCATTTATGAGACCAATGATTCATTCTATCTTTGATGCCATCCAAAAGATCCTTCCAGATATCAATTTTTAGTTTTTTGAAATGCAGAGGAACCCCCAAGTAAACTACTGGGAGAGAGGTCCTAGTGAATCCCAAGATCTCAGTAACTCTGTCCTGTAACCTTTGGTCAAGATTGAAGAAGACCACTTTAGATTTTTTATCATTGGTGACTTGATTTGAGGCCCGGAGGTAGACATTTAGAGTATCTCTGATTCCTCTTGCTTCCCTGAGACTGGCCACTCCAACCAATCCTGTATCATCCACAAACTGTAAGTGAGTCAAAACTTCCGCCCCCACCTTAATACCTGTTATCAGACCTTGATGTCTTCTTCTCAGGGAAGAGTCTACCTAATCCTTCAGCCAAGATGAGGAAGAGATAGGGAGAGCATGGGTCCCCTTGACGAAGACCCCGTGAGGCTCCAAAAGGTGGCGAGGGAAGCCCCTTGATTAGAACAGAATAAGAAGGCGTAGAAATACAACTCATGACCCAGTCTGTCCAGTCCTGAGAGAAACCAAAGGCTGCCAACATCTTTGCCAGGAAGCCCCACTCCACCCTATCATAAGCCTTGGACATATCCAATTTAATGAACATTCCTTTGTTGCCTGATTTTTGCATTGTATGGATTGCCTCCTGGGCAAGGACCACTCCATCCAAGATCTGTCTACCTTCTACAAAACCCCCTTGCTCTGAGGAAATTATATTATGAAGGAGAGGTTTTAGCCGTTCAGCCATAATCTTTGTGATTATTTTATAAATCACGTTGCATAAGGCAATAGGTCTGAAATCAGAGATATGAACCCCCCCTCCCCTTTTGGAATTAAAGTGATGAAGGTGTGATTTAGAGCCTTGAGCATTCTTTTATTAGTTCTGGACTCCTCTGTGACAGCCAAAACATCCTCCTCCAAGGTGTCCCAAAAGGCCTAAAAAAACTCAATAGGAAAGCCATCTGGACCTGGCGATTTGCCAGTGCTCATCCCAAAGACCACATTCTTTAGTTCATCTCTATCAATGGGTCTAAGAAGGGCCTGATTCTCTTCGTGAGAGATAATGGAGGGTATGACATCAATAACTTCATTTTGAGCTTCCACATCTTGTTCCATACTTTCCTTAAAAAGGTTTGAGAAATAATCCATTGAGTGGGAATGCATTCCAGGAAGAGTATCAAAAGAGTGTCCATTCTCATCTTGAAGGACTTCCATGTTATTCATTTGTCTCCTAGCACAGGCTGATCGATGGAAAAATTTTGTATTTCTATCTCCTTCTAATAACCAAGTGTTTCTTGCTCTCTGTTTCCAGTAAATCTCTTCTTGATTATCAATGTCCTCAACCGCTTTGCGCAAAGCATCATCCTCGGTTTTAAGGTGCTCAGTAATTGTACCTTCCCTGAAGTGTTTTTGCACCTCTTCCCATCTGGCCACCAAGGGAGCCCGTTGGAGCTGGAAGTCTGACTTATTAGTTTGCCTCCACTGTTTCAATTTACACTTGACAAAATGAAGTTGTTTGTGGAATTTGAACATTGCTGTCCCAAAAGGTAGGCGGCCTTCTTCCCACCACTATGGAATTTTCCTTCGGAGATCCTCCTTTTGCAGCCAAAAATTTTCAAATTTAAATGGTTTGTGGTGCTGCCCTGTCATAGTCCCTCCCTCCAACAAAATGGGAAAGTGATCTGATACTGGGCCTTCCAAAATCTGAAATTTAATATTCCATTTAACAAATGCCTCCTCAGAGACCAGAAAACGGTCTAACTTTACCTTCCTGCTGTGTGGCTCTCTCCTCTTGTTAGTCCAAGTAAAGTAGGTTCCAGGGCCTTTGATATCAACAAGGTGAAAGGCCTGGACTTGGGCAATCAGAAGCCGGTCCCCTGGATCCAAAACTGGGATACCACCTTCCTGATCCCTGGCAGATAATTTGGCATTAAAATCCCCAGCAATAATCCAGTCAAAATCTTCCCGGGAGGACCTCATGTTGTGTACAGCTTTCCATTGGAGCCGCTGGCCATCAATGCTTTGAGCCCCATAGAAGTTTGTAATTAGAACATGTTCAGCTGTGACATTGTTCCTAAAAAGAGATGTGAGAACACCCCTCCAAGCTATATGTTCTATTGTTGTCCATTCCAGAGGGTTCCAAAGAGTAACAATCCCCCCCGAGGCACCTTGAGCAGCCACATCCATATAACCAGCGCCCCTCCATATTCTATTAACAGTTTTGCACATAAGATCTAAAGACATTTTTGTCTCCTGGATGAGCAAAAAGTCTGTTTTACATTTTCCTAAAAGTCTTTGAACAACAGATTGATGGGTTCTATTGTTTAAACCCCTAACATTCCAGGATTGAATAATCATTGAAAACCTTGGGAGCAATAAGAATCAATTGTCCTCACCGATCCTCCATTGATCAGCTTGTCTCCTTGCACTGCTAGTAGATCCTTATTGGACTTTCTGCCCGCTCCTTGGGAATTACTATTTTTAGACCTCTTCTCCACCTGAGTAATCCCTAGAGCAGGCCTTTCTCTGTTCTTTTCTGCACTTCCCATGTTGACATCCTTAATAACTGGCTGTGCTGGGGAGTGGATTACCAATGCCCCTGGGTTCTCTGGCTGCACTATCTCAGAGGGTTCAATCACCTGTTCTAAGACAGGAGTAAATGAAGGAGAAGCATGAGAGTGGATGTTATTATCCTCAACATTCCCATCCACTCCTTCCATGACTTGGTCCTCTTGATCCACTAGGGACTTAAAGATTTCATACCGATTGGTTGGCTTGAGTTGTGCCTGCTCCTTGCCATTTTTCTTTTTGTTTCTCCTTCGCTTCGGTTGTTCAAAGCCATCTTTCTGGACATCAGAACCCTGAGGAATATTGGATGGTTCTTTGACAGGGGTAAACTTACCCTCTCTGGGGCGATTTGGCATTCCAAGCGGAGCCTCCGCTTTTGTGCTCAAAATATTTGGGCAGAACCTCGCCAAATGGCCATGCTTATGGCAGACTCTGCATCTAAAAGGTAGGGCCTCATAATCTAACTGCTGGATCCAGGATAGCCCTGCCAACTCAAGTTCCACCTCGGCTGGTAGAGGCTGGCTAATATCCATTTCTACATAGATTCTAGCAAAGACAGCTGTGTTTCCCTCTATGGTATCTTTGGAGACTCCTAGATATCTACCTAGTGAATTACCAATCATCTCCAGAACCTGCTCACCCCAAAACTCCATCGGGAGAGCGTACAGCCGGATCCAAACCGGGACAGCCGTAGGTTCAATACGAGGATCGAAACCCACTCTCCACGGTTGAACAAATAACCCTACCGGGCCGTGGTTCCTCTTCTCTGATTCAAATGCTCTGTTTCTATCTGCTAAAGAAGAGAAACTAATAATGAAATACCCATTGCTTATAGGCCATAAGGAGTACTCACCGAGTGGCTCCCAGTTCTGTCTAACCCAGGTGTGCAGAAAATTCAGAGTAGGTCGGATACCCATGAATTTGCAAATCAGGTCATGGTTAGCACGGTAGATGATTGTGTCTTCGACCAGCTTCGGTTCTATAACAATCTTAGGTCTGGAAGCGGATTGCGGGAGGCATCCATTAACTCGGTGTGCAGATGAACCCTTGCCAGCATTCTTGAATAGCGTTTGATAAGCATTCCGCTGAGCTTCATCAGAGGAAGACGAAGGATTTTCTTTTAACATCTCAGCATATGAGCTCTTTCTCCCAGCGAGAGGAACTGGAGGAGACCCCATTGGGCCCTCCCGGGGCAGCGGACGGACCTTCAGAGTATCACAAAGTCAACCCACCAAAGTCCCTGGTAAATCCTTCACACCAAAAACCCTAGAGCATCGCCCGACGCCTGCTCAGAAATTTTCCCGCCAAATCGCCAGAGCTCCGTTTCCTGTCTTTGCTAGACCCTCGAATATTATTGCTTGCTTATTTTAATTTAAATTAATTTATAACAAAGTTGTTATAATTAATTTAATTAATTAGGTCTATACTTTAGACCTTTAACATTTTAATGTTAAAATTATAATATTATTTTCTTGGGCCTTCCAATTGCTCTTTTAGACCTTTTTGACCACCTTAAATACTATAATAAGCATATTATAATATTATTTTCCCTTAGGCCTAGAAGCAATTATTTTCTTGCACTGCTCACGAAAACTGATGTTGCTCACTGAAACTGACTCTTGAAATTCAATGACAACAAAAATTTCTCATATTTCCAACAATTATAAAGTTTCAAAATTTAAATAAAAAGGATATTTTACTATACTTTCATTTTCTCATTATTATAAATATCTAAAGACTCTTATCAATGATCAAGCATCCGTATTGTAATATTTTGTTTTTTTTTGTCATTATCCTTTCTTTCATTCCCTAATTGTTCTTGAATGCTTTCTCTTTCCAATTTGTAAGCACTTTCCTATTGCATGATTTCTCCATCTCTTGCAAGTCCCATCAAGCTTGTTGGCTTTTGATTCAATATCGTCCAATGGAGAAGGTTGGAGCACTTTATTGGATCGTGTAACCACTAGTCATGCTCGTTGTCAAAGGATCTACTACCTAGGCCTCTTAGCTCTCTACATGAATTTGGGTATTATCTCCTCTTTTACTCTATGATTTCAATGCAAGATAGAACTATACGCTAGGGGTAGTCTATTTTTTCCATTTGGGAAAGCGAAAGTTACTTTTTATTTTAGATATTTCTTGATATTTATAATTCATTGTATTTATCTTGTTTACTGATTGCTACCACATTACCCTTCAAAGACAAAACTTAGAAGGTTAGCATAGTTTGTTTTTCTTATTATTCTATCTACTACATTAGTTCTCTATTGTTTTACTGACATTAATGGAGGTTAATATTTATTACTTTCACTTTAATTTATGCAATAGAGCTTCTATAATATCTTTATTTTCAATTATCTAGTTGAGATTTTGGTTTCTTACATTAGATCTAATTTTATTTTCATTCATAGCTTAGTGGAGTAGTGTAGGAATCCCATTTTTCCTAATAACATTTGGTGAATGGGATTTTATTTTATTTTTCTATGTTTTGGCCACTAGGGATTGTGTTAGTCTCACAATGACACTGAGAGGGGGGATGAATCAGTGTAGCTCTTTAAAACTTAAATCTTCAACACTCAAATCCAAAATAATGAAAACATAAAATCAAATAAAGCAATTATAACAAGAGAACATCACACAACACAAGATGTACCGAGGTTCACCGATTTGGCTACATCCCAAAAAATGACTGTTTGGAATCCCATCCAAATCCAGCATTTGCAAAGCACAAAATTTACAATCAATTTACCAACACCCACTAGAAGGAGCACCAACCCCTAATTTATCTGCACCAATAGAAAGGAGCACCAACCCCTGATTTATCTGCACCAACAGAAAGGAGCACAAACCCCTCTACCAAGCACCCAATTGATTTTGATATTGATAATAAAATTACATATATGAATGTATTCATTGAAACTAGAACCCTCTATGTTCTGTAAGATCAAAATCTAAAACTTTTTATTTCACCTAGTATAACATCCCTCTCTCTGCATTACTTAGAATTTGAATCTTCTCTTCTAAAAAAACTAATTTTTCTCTTAGCTCGTTCTAGCAATTGATAAAGAATTTCTGGGTATTGTGCACCCCTTTGTCTTTGAACTCCTATAAAAATTTCAGTAAAAATGGATACCATATGAGAAAGTTATCCTCAAAATACTGAAGTGACATTTTTCACCACTCTTCAAAAATAACGAATTTTCACTCTTTATTTTTCTCCACACACACTTCTCTCTTTTCAAAATAAAGTCCCCACTTTTCAATAAAATCCCTTGTCACTTAAAAAGCACACACTTGCATTATTTTTCCCTTTTCAATTTTAAAAATATTTTCTTTAATGAAGCTACTTAAAACAATATAACTTCCTTTTTTTTTATTTTGAGAAGGCATTTCGTCAAACACGTCACATGCAAAGAATTGACACCTTACTCGTTATCTTACTTCGGAGCCATGTGACACCTCAAACCAAAAACCAAATATGCTCTATTTGATGTCTTAAAGGTGTAACAACACTAAAACCAGAACTTTGGTGACTCTGCAAGGTCGAAACGACCAATTGAAGGATTTTGCACAAGTGGAACAAATTGACATAAAAGTGACCTGTACTGTTTTTGCAACAATCATAACTCTCACCTCGTAACTATGTTTTCTATTAAATTTAAAATTCTGAATATATGCAATTTTGAATACATCTAGTCCGAATATCGCTGCATAAATCCTTACGGTTCGCCTGTACCACCTCCATGAAAACTGCTATTGACACACTTTTTCCAAAAAGAGCGTTTTTGTGACAGTATTGTAACACTTGTAACATTCGCCTCATTTTTTTGTTTTGGTGGAAATTTGGAACACATATTCTTTAAGATAATGACCATATCTAGTTTAATTTTTAATATCAAATTCTTCTCGGTTTCCTCGTAGTGCTTCTGATAAAACTACCATTTTTCAGCCTATACAACCACTTGCCAAATCATCCGCTAAGATACCAGAAACGTCATCAATAAATCCAAACACTGTGCTGAAACCTCAAATTCTATTATGGACTATTTATTGACATTCTATCATGTTCTAAATTGATCCATCCTGTCCAACTACGCCCATGATGACTTTTACAATTTTTTGGCAACTTCATGACAATTTTTTCAACTTTTGCAAATTTGCACGAACAACTTGTAACAACTTCACCCGAACATCCAAAACATCCTCATAAGCATTGAACATCACTGTATATACTCCAAAAAACCTTCGAAAAACTATCCACTGCATCAACTTGTCCATCTGAGTGTGTTGACAACAATGACAATACTATCGCTGCACCTTGCTCAATAGATTGGTAGGTTAGATATCATATTTTTTGCCTATGGTATTATTCTTAAAAAAATTAAAACACAAATCCTAGGTATTTTCCTTTAACTTCCTTCTCTTATTGACCCCCCTTCTTTTATGGGTGCTACTAAAACAACTAGGTCCAAGAAGAATATTAACTAATAAAACTAGCTTTGAAGACCCTTCTATCAAAGAAAAAAATTATATTTAATATCTTACTAATGAAGAAGATGAAGAAGATAGAGATTAAAAATAAGATCTATAAAAGTTAGCCCATCATACAATACTTGGGTCTATTTTTCATCAACTTTATATTAAAAATACTGGTAATGGTGAAGTTGAGGATAGATACCCTAGATAAGACCCAAAAGAGACTTATGATTTTGCTTTGATTAAATCTCTTTTAACATTTATAACTATTATACAATACCAACAAATTCCTATGTAAAAGTAGTAAGAGATCCTAATTTATCTCATGTGATAATTTCTTTTGAGTAATTATAATAGGGTTCCTATTGCTCAAACTCTAGTTCCTCCATCTCATCCTTAGGATTTTTATGCTCTTTTAGCTACACCTCCTCTTCCTCTTCCTCTAATTAATCACTAAAGGTAGGTGTCTATATCCACAAATCCCCCTATAGAAAATTCCCAATGTCAATCCCTAGCTCCAAAAATGAAGGACATTTAAAACCTTTTCGACCAAGATGAAGACTATATCAAGGATGATGAAGAAGATAATGATCTAAACAGAGATATAGAAAAGGCCTATCAAAAAATTCTTAGGTATAATAATTATGATGGCCTTCCCTTAAAACCCTAGAGGAAATTAGAAGAACCTTTTTAGATGTTTGGAATTGGGTTTCTAGTGAAGAAGGAACCATGTCAAAGTATTTTAAACACTATGAATCTTTATCAATCATCCATCCCTATCTCCTTTTATAGCCAATCTTGTGAGGTAGATTATTATAGCTATAAATCCAACTGTAGAAAATTTTCAATGTCGAATCCTAGCTTCAAAGGTGGAGGTCATTGATTTGAATGGAACATAGCCAAATCATTTTTTAATAGGAAAATTATATCCAAAAATTATATAAAGGTGCCTTCTTAAAATTTGAATAGGCTAATCCTTAACAGGGATCCAATATCTACTGACCTCTAAATTACCATTCTAGTATTGATAATAATTAGATACCTTTATCTAGTAAACTTGGTGTAGCTCCTCCATATAGGGCCTCCAATCAGGGAACCGAGTTATCAAATATTGGTGATTATCCCAAGAATCTATCAAAAAAATTGCTTGTTTACCATTATGAATGATCCAAAATAAATTATTCTTTATGAAATCAAAGTCATCTACTAATATGTTTGAAATCCTTTTCACAAATAATGTCCCAAGTGAGGAAGGGAAAGTAATGGAAACATAAATCTTAGAAACATAATTTAAATATGAAGGGAAGAACTTAGAGATAAACCAAAAAATCAAAGGTTTTCAATAGAAAAAAGGGAGAAAATTTACACAAGAAAAACAATCTTTTAAATGTCAAAAATTTATACAGGTCCCAATATAGACTCTGTTGAACCCTCTAGTAAAATTTTGGCTGTGTATGAGCATTCTTCAAGGTTAGAAGCCATATCAGATTCAATTGGAGTAAGTCAAGAAACAAGGAAAAAAAACTGAAGATGGATTCTAATCAAAAGGCAGGTCGCAAGACCAATCAATATCATATGGTAAAATAAGGTGAAAAGCTTGTAGATGAAGGTAAGATTAATGTCCTTCCCAAATTTTTTAGCCTTGGTATTAATGAAGATCATCACTTGGAATATTAGAGGACTCAAAGGGATTCTTTCAAAACAAAATGAAACTAGAAGAATGATTGATATAAATCAACCACATCTTGTTTTCCTTCAAGAAATGAAGATGTCAATGGAGGATATGGACTCAATTGCTAGTACAATTTGGCTAGTTGGAAAAGTGGTTTCCCTCAGTTCCCAGGGGAATTTTGGTGGCATTTCTTGTCATTGGGGCCCAAAAGAGGTAGTTATTCACCATATGGTTAGTAGTTGGGGTATTATGGCTATAGCTATTCAAATTAGAAATTCCAAAAAAATTATGTTTTGCATCACTATTTATGCTTCGAATGCTTTGGAGGAAAAAATAAGATAATGGAAGGATATAACTCATATGATATCTTATTTTCCTGAAGCTTGGATCTTGATTGGAGGAGATTTCAATATCATCCTCTCCCTGGATGAGAAAAATGGAGGAAATAGAAATTTGGACAAAAGCACTAACTTCATGAGTGAATATGTTTCAAACCTCCATCTTGTGGACATCCAACCAGATAATGGTCTTGTGACTTGGTAAAATAGAAGGCAAGGATTAACTTGTATAATGGAGAGATTGGATAGGTTTTTGCTCTCTACAAATTTCTTAATCCATGGTCACATTCCTAAAGTGAAGACTCTTAACAATGTTGGTTCGGATCATTGGCCAGTCATGGTGGAAATGTGGAAAACCAATGTGAGTTTCTCTCCTTTTAATTTTCAATTAATGTGGTTTAGAGACAGTTCCTTTAGACCTCGTGTGCAACAATGGTGGAAGGAAGGTAAGCCTAGGTATGGGACTAAGATGTTCTATTTTGCCAAAAGACTACAATACATTAAATTCAAAATCAAGACTTAGAACTGGAAGGAGTTTGGGGATGTTCATAAAAAAAACATGAAGTTATTGCTCAACTTGAAATTTTGAATAAGAAAATCCATTTAGATGGCCTCATAGAGAATAGAAGTACAAATGAAATTAAACTCACAACTTAGTTAGAGGAATGGAAAAAAAGAGAACTCTTATGGAAGCAAAAATCTAGAATTCAATGGCTCAAAGAAGGAGATCGAAACACAAATTTCTTCCACAAATATATTATAGCTTGTAGATCTCACAACTTTATTTCTTCCCTGAAATCAAATTTTTGAGATGTTGTATATACTTGGGTTGGCATGAAATCTATTGTTTTCGATTAATTTCCCAGTATTTTTGATGCTACTCCTCTTGAATAAGCTTCTCAACAAAATGTTATTCAAGAAATCCCTTCTCTTATCACTTCTGAGGAGAAATATATTTTGACTACTCATGTTACTATCAATGAGCTTCAACAAGTAGTTTTTAAAATGCAAAAAGGGAAAACCCCAAGTCATGATGGTTTTCCCATTGAGTTCTACCAAGAGTTCTAGGATATCCTTCATACTGATTTATTAGAGGTGGTGGGAGAAGCCAGGAAATCCAAAGAAATCTTGAAGGTTATCAATAAATCTTATATTACTCTTGTTCCAAAAGCTCAAGATTTTGATCACATATCAGCTTTTAGACTTATTGCTTTATGTAATGTTCTCCTCAAAATCATTACTAAGATCATGGTAGAAAGGTTGAAGCCTCTTTTGCATAATATTATTTCCCTTGAACAAGGGGGTTATGTAGAAGGGTGTTAAATAGTAGATGAGATAGTTCTTGCTCAGGAATCCATCCATTCCATGGATATGCAAAAATATCCTTCCATGTTCATTCGGTTAGACTTATCCAAAGCTTATGACAGAGTGGATTGGCACTTCCTTATCAAATTTTTGAGGTAATTTGGTTTCTCTAAGGATTGGATGGATTGGATTATGGGATGCATCTCTTTAATTTTCTACTTGGTTCTTATCAATGGCAGGCCTTCTCAGTCATTCCCAACTTCCAGAGGTATTAGGCAAGGTGACCCGCTATGCCCTTATTTATTCATCATTCTTGCAGAATGCTTGGGTATGACTAAAACCAAAAATAGGGAAAAAAAATCTTGAGGGATTTACCATTGATCATGAAGCTATACCTATATCTCATATTCAATTTGTTGATGACTTTACTATTTTAGTTAAAGCTACAGTTAAGGAAGCTTCTAATATTAAGCAAATTATTAGTTGTTTTTCTAAGGCTATAGGGCAGTTGATCGATGAAGACAAATCTAAAGTTATTTTATTTCACTACTCTACTAGAAATGAATCCATGGTCTTTGATAAATTAATATATAATAAGTCCTCCCTTTCAATCACTTATTTAGGTATTCCCATCAATATTCAAGGGTAGAAAATAAAATATTGGAATTGGTTGTTGGACAAAGTCAAGAAGAAAATTGGAAAGTGGACCAACAGATGGATTTCTTATGGGGGTAGAATCACCTTGGTAAAATCAGTCCTTCAAGCTATTTCTATTTATGTTTCTTTCATGTTGAATATCCTAAAGGTTGTTCTTCGAGAACTAGATCAAATCAATCATCGATTCCTCTGGAGTGGTACTAAGGAAAAAAGAAAATGGGCATTGGTAAAATGGGACACTTTATGTCTTCCTAAGAATGAAGGGGGGTTAGGATTTTAGTATTCTATTAATAATAATAAAACTTTAGCTGCTAAATTATATTGTGGGATGCTGCATAACCCCAATGCTCTTTGGGCCAATAATATCCATGTTAAATATTCTAAAAACAAAAGTTCTAAAGACCTTGTTCGCTATCATCTTCCTACCAAAGGTTCTCCTATTTTAGCAGTTCTTAAGACTGGTGAGGATTTGATAAAGAAAAAATTATTTTGGATCATTCATAATGGTCAACGGGCAAAGTTTTGAATAGATTCTTGGGATGGTCACAAGCCTTTGATAACTCGGTTTCCCGATTGGAGGCCTTGGATGGGGAGCTTCACCGAGCTAACTGGATAAAGGTGGCTAATTATTATCGGTACCATACTAGTAATTAAAAATTTGGTAGATATTGGATCCCTATTGAGGACTGGCCTATTCAAATCCTAGAAATGCAAAGACAAGATATCCAAGGCATCCTTCATATGAGATCTCTCTCTTGGTCCCATGAAAAAGATTGTTTTGGATGGAACAACACTAATAAGGGTGAGTATTCAGTTGCCCAAGGTTATTTGACCTTATGCCATAATAGTACCAACCAATATTTTGACATCTTTTCTCAGTTGTGGGATCAAAATATTTGGCCTAAGGTGATTTTCTTTACTTGGATTTTATTGCATCGTAGGGTGCTTACTGGTGAGAAACTTTGAAGTGTGGTTTTCATGGCTTTTTTAGATGTGAAATATGTGGAAATAATGTAGAAACTCTTAGCCATATTTTTATTGAGTTTACTTTAGCCTCTAAGCTATGGAGGAGAATGACCACTTTACTTGGCTTAAAGTGGTCCAATGTTTTAACTTTTGAACAACTTTGGAGAGATTGGCCTAAACAAGAGGATGTTGATCATTTTATTAGGCAGTTAGTTTGGATGGGTTCTACCATTCTTCTTTGGAATATTTGGAATGAAAGGAATGATCAAAATTTTAATCAAGATAGGAAGGATATTCACTATATTTTTCAAAAGACCATATCCAAATTAGTTGAATCAGTCCATCAAGTCCTTAATCACCCCCAAAACTTCCACCAAATATGGGATAAAGTGATGCAAATATTGAAGATTAAATATTCTATGGACAATCAACTTAAAGGGAATGTGAGTATTTGTCAGATGGATAAGACAAGAAATTGGCAACCTCCTCCTAAGGATTTTGGTAAAGTCAATAATGATGAAGCCTCTAAAGGGAACCTTGGAAAAGCTAGTGCAATAGGAATTGGTAGACTTTCAGGTGGCTCCCTAGGTTTTACTTTTGCTAAGAATTTGGGTATTCTTTCCAATAACCTTGTTGAGGGGTATGTTATCCTCAGAGGCCTTCAAGAGGCTACTAAGGTTGGATGGGAAAAGGTGTTAGTTGAGTCTAAATATCAACTCATTATTAATATTTTGAAGAATCCTTCTAAGAATCATAAGGTTGATTGGAGAATAAAAATAATTATTGAGAAGATTAAATTAATCCAAATGGGATTTTTGAAAGTTGATTACAATCATGTGGTCAGAGATCAAAACAAGAGTGTTGATGCTTTAGCTAATTGGGCTTTGGACAAAGGTGATCTTACTTGTTATGACCACCCTCCTAGATGGTGGGCTTCACAAATAAGGTAAGCTCTTCTCTTTATCATTTCTTTGGATGGCTCTAGTTCTGAAGGTACCTAGTTTCTTCTTGCTTTAGTTTTGCTTCTCTTTGGTTTGGTCAAGGTATTTTAGTTCCCTAGATCAAACTATTTTTTATTTTGTTTCCTCTATTGATTATTGACTCAATATTTTGGTCTAGAAAGGTCATTGTTATGTTCAATTTTTTTTTTTTTTAATTTTTTTTTTAGGTGTGTGTGTTTTTTGTTTTGTTTTGTTTTTGTGTTCTTTGTGTTGTTCTTGTGTTTTTGTTATTGTTCTTGTGTTTATGTATGTTTGTGTTAATTCATGTTTTTGTGTGTGAGTGTTTTCTATGTTTTTTGTTTTTGTTTACTATCTGTCATTGGTTGTTTTTTATTTTTATTTTTAATTTTTTAGGTTTTGGTTGTTTGTGTTTTTCATGTTTTTGTTGGTTATGTCTTTGTAGTGTTCTATTGTTTTTGTCATGTTTGTGTTTTGTTATGTTGTTCTTGTGTTTTTTCTATGTGGTTCGTGTTGTGGTTTTTTTTATCTTATTGTGTGTGTGTTTGGTTGTGCTTTATATTTTTGACACACTCAAGGAGCATGTTTTTTATTTTATTTTATTATTTTTATTTATTTATTTATTATTTTTAAAATCTTATTGTGTGTTTGTTTTCTCCTTGATTATGTCAAATGTGGTAGGCCAAGTTCGATCCCTAGGCGATTTTGGTGGAATGGATAATCCTACTTCCTTGGGTCTTACCCAAAAGTGGCATCCCTTTTGGGATGTTTTACACAAAAAAAAATAACTTTGTTTGTTACTTGTTGTAGACACCAAAACAACACCAATCCGATTATGTGACTGCAAACACTGATCGCTTTGACAAACACAACCCCCAAGGCAGCCCTCAGAGGTCAAACAGCGGTCCTAACCACTTCCATAGCAATTTTGTAAGGTCAAGAAGCAATTTGGTACATTTAGACACTTTGCCCAGTACTCGTCTCACCCAGGGACGATTACTAACTTGCAATCGTCTCACCCAGGGACGATTGTTGTAATCGTCCCACCCAGGGACGATTACCAAGTTTAACGGGAAAAATGACAAACGATGCCAAGTGGCAGCCCAGAATAGTCAGTTGATGACTCCTGCCTTGCACGCGTGTGTAGGTGGACAGAAGGGCCGTTAGAGGACTGTCACAAGAAGCAATTATGAAAACACAAGTCAATGGAGGACTCCCCTCCCTCATGAGGAGACATGACTGCCACATGGCGCCTATGACCAACACATGGCATTTGTGCTTCCCTCCCAAAAGAGACCCCTTGGGTCTATAAAAGGTGGGACTTTTCTCACCCAAAAGAGAGAGGTTGAAGGAGTTTTCAAGCAACGAAGTGCTGCCGAATTGGAGACCCACTTGCATCCCCTTTTATTCATCTTCCCACATCCACCAATCTCTTTTGCAAGGGAGGTTGTTGGTTGGCTTTTGGAAGCTTGAATCCGACCCAATTCCAACACATGGACACCTGAACCAACCAATTCGCCGACCCCCCACTCCTAAGAGATTTTGGGCCCATCCCAAGTGGATTGGTGCCAAAATCAAGTTCCATCGGTGGGCTGCCCACTTGGGCACCCCGCACCTTTTGGATTTAGTTGTAGTTCATTTTCTATCATTTGTTCATATTCCATGTTATTCTCTGCTTGTTCAATAGTTCAGAATCTTGAATCTTGATTTCAAAAGGTTTTCATCGAATATTATCATGCTTTTGTTATTTTGGTTGTCCCACTGACTTGCAGGTAACAACGTCCAATTTCTCGGTGATGGAGGCCAAATTGGGAGAATCCGACCATCTGGGTCGTCCCAAAATGGCCCCAATTACATAACCCCCTTGTTTGCAGGCATTTTGTAGGTCTCGGGAATCGACATTGGAGCAACGACAGGTCGGCTTCTTCAACACAGTATCAATCGTCCCTGCAGGGGACGATTAATAGCAGCAATCATCCTGCCGAGGGACGATTAACAGCAGCAATCATCCTGCTAAGGGATGATTAACAGTAGCAATCGTCCTTACCAGGGATGATTACCAGGTGAAAGCAGATTGGTCGACTGTCTCAGGGGCAATGGCCTTTTGGTAACATTTTCTGTCTTCTATCAAGTTTTCAAGCCATTTGGACTCACTGTATTTATCGTTTCGTGCAGATGTTTACATGCATATTTCGTTAGTTTTAGAGAACGAACCCCTTTCATTTGCAACAGGTGCTACTGACATTTTCATTGTTTCTTTGACCGCAGGAAAAGCAATCGGAGGTGAAGAACTTATCCACATCAGCGACGGCAACATCTTGGCCCGCCCATTGCAATCGTGGGCACGCGGGAAGAGGAAGACTAGGTCACACATTGTAATGAAGACAAATTTAACGCTCCTAGCCCCCAAAAGGGGAGGAGACGTCTATGTAACCGAGGATAAGATATTTGAATAAAGAGGGCTGTGATTTCTTTACATCTTGTCTTTCGTTTCCAAGTTGTCTCCTTTCTCTTGTTTTAGTGCATAGGATCAAAGCGTTACATTTTCGTCTTATGTTGCATAACTAGTGTTTCCTTTGCCCGAAATCTCGTGCTTTCAGTGGCGATCACGGTGGGACCTATTCCCCTATTTTTTAAAATCACGTAGAAACTGATTGAATTTTTGTGTTTGTGCTTGACAGGTACATTTTTTTTTTGCATTGATCGTCTCTGCAAGGGACGATTTGTCTGAAATCGTCTCCCCCGGGACGATTGTAAAATCGTCTCCGCAAGGGACGATTTCTATTCTGGGAAATCGTCTCACCCCTGGGACGATTGTAAAATCGTCTCTCGCAAGGGACGATTTTCGTTCCGTTAATCGTCTCTGCAAGGGACGATTTTTTGTCTGCAACTTTTCAGAGCAAAAATTTAGAGGCAACTCGGAGCAGGAGAGAAGAGGTAGGGATTTTCATCATCTCCGTTGAAATTTTCTGTTTCTGTTTCGTTTCTTTGACTCGTTTTCATTTTAGCTTGCATTGCTTAGGAAAAGTCATTCATGCATGTTTCATTTTCGTTGGATAAAATGAACCTCACACACTCCACGAAACAATTTTAAACCAAGGAGCCTGGTCGTAAGACCTCAGCCCTTGATCAAGACCATTGGTGGATTTAATCACCACCTTGGCTTGATTTGCATACATTTCCTGATTGTCAACTGTTGTTAGGTGTAAATCCTGACGAAGACAGACCGAGCGTAGCCGGGGTGATTCCCATGCGCGCGAGGATAAGTTTTCTATGGTAGGTGCCATTAACAGGACAATCCCCTTCCGTACCGCCTACGTACCACGTACCTTCTCGCTCTCACGTACCTATAGTCTCCCTCTCGTAAGGGCGGGTATATAGAGAGGTTGGTATATCGGTTCGGCTGGTATATTGAAGGGGCGACCTTTTGGGAGTTATAAGAGCCTACATGATGCATTTAAACGTTCTACAAAACCTACAAAAAAAAAACAAAACACCAAAATACACTAAACCAGTCTAGGGCACACCAAGAATCCTTAAAAGAGATAATCACGGTTTTGTGAATGTGTGTGTTTAATTCTGTTTAGTGTAGACAAAAAAAAAAATCATTAAAAACAAGATAAAAATCTACTTAGATAGTGTGGACGCACCGCAATGGTGTACACCCGCAGCCAAGCCCAATCAAGGGCAGCAGCTCCGAAAGGTACACAAGAAGCAGGCACAAGTCGCCTTCGCTTCAGTCCTGAGGATTTGGTCATACCGCCTTATCGGTCTAACCTACAAAAGAATCCAATTCAAAATCCTCGATGGGGTATGCCCATTCAAAGCAGCTCCTCTCGAAAAGACGCCCTACATGCAGACCTTAATGTAAACAGAGAATCGCCCTCTCAAGCTAGACATGAGTGGCCACAGCGCGATGAAGCGCTAACGGGGCACACCGTCCATTTGGAGGGACAACGTGGATATGGCGTCCCTTCTTTACCTCTCATCAGAATAGAGAGACCAAATCCAGAGCGTAGGGCTCCTTACACAGGGCGACCTAACTCCGCCCGCCCCTTACGCACCTATAAGAGAGAATATGAGGAAGATCATCGCATTCCTCAAGGACAACAACATACAACGCGGGAACCTTATGCTTCGCACCACACCGGATATCATGATCACCCCTTGAGGCCGGAACCTCGAGCACATACCGCCTACCTCGACGGAGGGAAGCGACCCCTTGAGATTTTAGAGCATCAAAACCGAGGTAAACCCATAGGAGGAACATTTGAACCTTCTGAACAAAATAGGGTAGATCAAATTGACCCGACTGTCGCGGATATACCACCCGTCAAGCCCAAATCATGCGGCTTAAACAAAGTCAACAAGAGATAGAGTATCAATACCGCTTGGATAAAGAACGCATGCAACGTGAAGCGGATGAGTTACAATATGAAATACTTGAGAGAGGGCCAACCCCTCGCATCCAAAGAGCCGAACAAAATGAGAGGCATAACCCTTTAACGCAGGACAGGTCTCCACGACCTCGTCAAGCTCTGCCTCCGAGACCTCATAGACACGAGAGGGAGGCTACTCCCCGAAATGATGATGGGTACCTTCAGCAAGGACTCGATCAAGGTCATAGGTTTCGCCCAGAGACTCCTCAAGAATTTTATGAGGAGTACGAACCAGAGATAGAATATGTTGAAACTCCCCATCAAGGCAGGAGGGATGCCATTCGGCCACCCCTCCATAGGCCTCCAGTTTACCGTAACTTGCAACAAGAGCGAACAAGAGAGGAAGAAATAAAATCTTCCGATGCATACCAAGCGCTATTGGAGCGTTTGGAGTCTGTGGAGACAAAAGTTGCTGGGCATCAAAAACCCACATTACGTCTACTCTGCAACAATCCGGTGCATCCCTCGGTCTGCGCCTCTTTACCCCGAACACTTCAAGTTGCCTCAATTGGCGCTTTTAAAGGTGAGGAGGACGCACAAGAGCACGTTACAAGATTTCTAAGCCAGTGCTTCACAATCTAAGATAGTGATGCATTGCTGCTTAGAACATTCATAACCACATTCGTAGGCCCTGCCTCGGATTGGTTCACACAACTGCCCAAACACAACATAAGCAACTTAGATCAGCTAGTAGATGCGTTTCTTGAACGCTTCGCCTTCAACACAAGGAAGAAGGCATCACTTAGTGATCTTGCTAGCCTTAAACAATTTGAGGAGGAAACAATGGCAGCGTACGGGAACCGATGGAGAGCTTTGCTTTCTAAGTTACCCTACCGTCCTCCCATGTCGGATCTCACGCAAATGTTCGCAAAAAGTTGCTTAAAATCAATCTCTCGGTCTATTGTTGTCTGCGACAATACGACAGCCTAGAAGAAGCTTTGGCCCAAGCCAGACTTATAGAAGAGATTAAGATAGGCGAAGGCGCAATTGCCAAGCCTAAGAAGAAAGAGTGGAACAAAACCACTAAAACCGGGACAACGCAACCACAACACGCTGCAGTCAATCAAGTTGCGATAAATGTTCCCGCGCCTGTGCAAGAGACGCAGCCCCAAAGGGCTAATTACTAGGCAGTGCCTCCTGCTTACGAAAGAGATAATAGAAGACAGGAGCAAGATCGCGAATGTCGCCCTAGGCGACAATTCACCCCGTATGCGGAGTCTAGGGACTCCTTATTTGACCGCTTGTCAACGGCAAATTTAGTTACTCTGCTATAAATCCAAATTTTTGACCCTAACATTCCCAAGCCTAGGGGGTATAGGGAGGAATTGTATTGCAGATTCCATAGGCGCAGAGGACATGACCTAAATGGGTGCTGGAAATTCAAAGAACTAGTCCAGGATTTGATCGACAATAGAACATTGGTCGTGGACAACCCCATCGCACCAAACAACCAACAAATGGGGGTATTCAAGGACCCCTTGCCTGCCCACGAGGCACAGACAAAACCGCTCCAGATTAACGAGGTGCGACAAGATCTTCCCACGCAAGGATTTGTGGGAATGATTAGCATTGTAACAAGGAACAGAAGATACCCAGCAGTTGCCCCCGAGGTAGCTGCGAGGGAAGTTCCATCGACATCGCAGCCTCAACAACGCCCAACGCAGCTTGCCTCCGCCTAGACCCGAGGTCACGATACGAACCAAACTCACACGAGTTTGCGGACCACATCGGCTAGGTCTGTCCATCTACGAGCTTATCCAACAATCAGCTCCCCATAGAGAAGCTCTTATGGACATTTTAAAATCCATTGAAGTACAACCCCACGAAGCAAATTCTTTCAACGCCTTCGTGGGACATGTGAAACAATGTACGGAGCCCGTCATCACATTCAGAGAAGACGAGGTCAAAACGATATCAAATGACATGCCGGATCCACCCCCGCACGTTATCGCGCGGGTCAACGGGATCCCGTACAAGAGAGTGCCGATAGATACCGGCTCGTCCAAGAACATTATAACCACTGCA
The DNA here is from genome assembly GCA_028583015.1 of Wollemia nobilis. Classification (NCBI taxonomy): domain Eukaryota; kingdom Viridiplantae; phylum Streptophyta; class Pinopsida; order Araucariales; family Araucariaceae; genus Wollemia; species Wollemia nobilis. The sequence goes on along the minus strand of JAQPPZ010005545.1, from coordinate 144,604 downwards.
AGCGTTAAAACATTTAAAACGCCAGCCTCTCACATCACCGCTTCCACGTACACACTGCGAGCTTTTAACGATGCAATTTGCTCGACAGATCGGCACAATTGTTCTCGCCTATCCGGTAGGACAAAAGTCAATACCCACACCGTGCCATGTGCTCGGAAGGCGAAATGGCTTATAATATATCGCTAGGGCGGCCTTGGATCGGGGACATGAAGTGTGTCCCCTCGATCGCACACACAGTTCTTGAAGTATGCCTATGAAGGGCAAATACATGTAGTCCCAATGGACTTAGAGCCCTTCAAGTATTGCAATGCGGTACAATTCATACCTCAATCGACCCTCCCATCAACGCATTTGGATTTTCAATTAAATCCATCTAAACAGGGTCCGATACCGCAGGCACCACTGGTGGCCAACAAGGCAAAATCCCAGCCAGGTGAGACTTCATCACCTACTCCTTCATCATCAACGCCACCTATCGTGGCCCAACAGAAGGACAAGGGAAAGCAAATCATGGAAGAGGTTAAGCCTCTAGAAGAGGGGTTGCCCATGATTTCAACGATATCAACAGAGGAAACACCCAACACAACACAAACCAAGACTCCTGAACAACCAAACATGGAATGGACTCAAGAAGGACTACCGTTTCCTCCTACCCAATCATCAACAATCATTTTTGAGATGGCCAGTACGGGCCTGGGGGAGTACTTAGTGCAAAACGTTGTGGCAATCCCCACATTGGAGTCATGCAGGACATGGGAAGACCTCGCCTTCCCATAGGGACAATTGTTCCACTAGGCTACCCTCCCAACCAGACGAATTTTGTGTATGGGGGCCTTGATCATGGTTCTGAACCATGCGAACAAAAGGAAACAGATGAAGAGCCTTTTGTCGAAAACATCAATTATCTGTCGAACCCAGAATTTGCCCTAAAATATCTCGAACAATGCAATTGGCATGGGTATGGGCTAGGCAGATATGAGCAAGGGATGCGGATCCTTTGCCAACCAAGATATCAGATGCCATATGACAAGTCGAGGGTGGGGTTCAACCACCCCTTGCCATTAGACATCTTGGTTGAAAATATGCAAGGCCTAGAAATAGGCAACAAGGGGGGATTGGCACAAGACCCGTACGCCAATCCAAACACAGAATACACATTGGGGGACTATCTCCCATGGTCTACAAACACCCCCGGAAATAGCAATAATCCCTCTCCTTTGCTAGAGAGAGGTGAAAGTTCGGAGAGCAATCCTCAAAGAGAACAACAACGGCTTCCGGACATTTTTCTGAAGTCGTTTCCCCTTAGAGGTTCCGAGATGAAATAACACAATGTCAAGAGAATCGGGTCCCTCCACCAAGAGTGGAACAACCACAATGGGACTCGATTAACTTATTGGAACAAGAAGAGTCCTCAACGTCACAAGCAACAGATGCTGAAGAGGATGAACAATTTTGGATCTATGAAAGTGAGTCAGAAGACGAGACTGAGATGGACTATCTCAGACATGCACGACGGCATCATCGCGCTTTAACGCATGAAGATCTAATGGGACAAATGGGTATACTGTTAGGACATGAATGGCACGTAGACCCAGCGAGGTGGGACCAAGTGTTAGACCTATGGCTCCAAATTCAAGAAGAGCATCGTCCACCTCGAGATCCCATCAGGATAGAGTACCGAGGGAAGACCCCGCCTTCCTTTTCACACATAGAGATGAGTTTGCACCTAGAGAGGATCCATTCGTGCCCGTTCCCGTAGAGCCAGATCCAGAGTATAGGGAACATCTAAAAGAATCAAGTCATCACACCCGCGGTTCTGGAGACCAAATTCATTCCATCCACATGATCTCCATTGATTTGACCGCACCCATCCGCAATCCGACCGATCCATCACGGCCATTGCATCTAGACATGGATGCCATCGACCGGGATCGCGTCAATTCACCATTATCACCATCAGAGTACTGGCATTTCGATGAAATGCTTCATTTTACCCCAAGGACAACTCAGGATATTTTTCAAGCTGAAGAGGGACCCGAGGTTCCAAACATAGATCTTAACTCAACTGATGATATCCATTTGATCCCAACTCCACATCAGTTGGAGGACGGATCCCACATGTCAGTCGAGGAGACGACTGACGTAGACATCGGCACAGATCCAATGAATCCACGGATTCTCAAGCTGGGGGTAAGCCTTTCCCCCGAAGAGCAAGCCGATTACATTGCCCTTCTTAAAGAAAAGAAGGAGGTTTTTGCATGGTCGTACAAGGATATGCCGAGGACTAGACCCGCAGCTAGTCATGCACAATTTAACGCTTGATCCGAAAATCAAGCCTCGTAAAGCAAAAACTAAGAAAGATGCACCCAACAATGGCCTTGATGGTCAAAGACGAATTGCAAAAGCCGTTGGATGCACAATTTGTCATCTGCATGGATTATCCGCCATGGTTGTCCAACATGGTTCCCGTCAAGAAGCCCGACGGGAGGATTCGCATATGCACCGACTTTTGAGACCTAAACAAAGCGAGTCCTAAGGATGATTTCCCCTTGCCAAGCATCGACGCATTGGTAGACGCTACAACAGGTCACGAAATGCTCTCCCTAATGGACGGTTTCTCAAGATACAATCAAATTCGTATCAATCCCGAAGACCAACTCAAAACGGCATTCACAACGCCTTGGGGGACATTTTGCTATAAGGTCATGCCTTTTGGCCTTAAAAACGCAGGCGCTACATACCAACGTGCTATGACGTATATCTTCCATGATTACATGCACAAAACTTTGGAAGATTACATGGATGATTTGTTAGCCAAGTCTCTCTTGCGCTCAGATCATCTCGGTGACTTAAGCAAGATTCTCGATCGCCTCATAGAGCATAAGGTCTAAATCCCAAGAAGTGCGTGTTCGGCGTCACATCTGGAAAACTCTTGGGTTTTATAGTCTCAAAGAGAGGCATCGAAGTGGACCCAAACAAAGTCAAGGCAATCCTTGAAATGGCTCCCCCAACCACTATCAAGCAGCTCGAAGTCCGCAAGGAAAGGTCGCATCGATTAAATGCTTCATAGCGCAATTATCTGACAAATGCCGACCAATGAACAAATTATTGCACAAGGGGGTGACATTTCATTGGGATGACGAGTGCCAGTCAGCCTTTGACGAAATCAAACAATACTTGGCTTCGCCGCCAGTATTGGCACCACCTAGACCAGGTGTGCCGTTCTACTTATACATCTCAGCTACTGAGGTGGCACTGGGCGCAATGCTAGCCCAGAAGAATGAACATCACAAAGAACAGGCTACTTACTATCTTAGCCGCACCCTGGTCAGTTACGAACTTAACTATGCATACGTTGAGAAACTCTGCTTGGCAGTGGTGTTTGCTACCAAGAGGCTACGCCACTACATGCTGAGCAACACTACGTATGTTGTGTCTAAGGAGAATCCATTGCGATACATGATGAGTCGTACTTATCATAGTAGTCGCACGGCGAAATGGATCATGTTGTTGACGGAATTTGACATTGAGTTTATTGGGCAAAAATCTATAAAAGGACAAGTCATAGCCGATCAACTAGCAGAGGCTCCTCTTGAAGACGATCAGCCTCTAGTCATAGAACTACCCGATGATGGGGTCTTCCATGTCTCAGAATCGCCAGATTCTGAAGAGCCTGAGTCTCAGGCCGACATAACCTTATTTTTCGATGGTTCTAAATGCGAGCAAGGTGGTGGCGCAGGAATTGTATTCTTCACACCGCAGGGCGCTCCAATGCCCCTGTCATTTAAATTAAACTTCCAATGCACCAACAACAATGCAGAATATGAAGCCTTGCTCCTAGGTCTTCAAACAACAATCGCCATGAACATCAAAAGACTAAACATCTTTGGTGATTCGTTGTTAATCGTCAATCAAGTCAAAGGGGTATATCAATGCAAATGCCCAGTTCTAAAGGCCTATAAAGCTCTCGTGGACAAATTCTTGGCAAAACTTGAGTGGTATGACATCGAGGCACTCCCTCGATCATCGAATCATTTTGCGGACACAATGGCCTCCTTGGGGTCACTAATCCCGCAAGACCTTTCCGGTGATATAACAACCATTCAGGTCAAAACCTTATCGCAACCCGCGATGGAGCGCGCAAGCTCAGATTTGACGCCAGGAGTCCACATGATCCAGATCGAACCATCTTCGGATAAGTTCTTTCGAATCCGAGACTATTTGAAACATGCCAACTGGGGGTCTTTGTTCTCCCCCACTCCCATTAATAGCAACACAACGCTATTCTTACAAGTTCTATCCCAATCAGCATTTGTTAGGGAAGAACTCCAAAAGGGATTGGCTGTTCAAACTGTCGAGGTTTCCGATCAACAGGACTGGTATTTACCAATCAGAGACTACCTCAAGTTAGGTAATCTTCCCTTTGGATTGACGCACGCCGCAAAACGAACATTCAAACAGAAAGCGGCAAAATATGTCTTGATAGGAGACATTTTGTATCGTCGCAGCTATGACGGAATTCTCCTTCGTTGCTTGGACCAGCAAGAGTCCACTTGGGCAGTCGCCCAAGCGCATGACGGTACATGTGGCGGCCACTTTAGTGGTATGGCCATTGCAAAGCGCATTCTTCGCATGGGCTATTATTGGCCATCTTTAGAGCAAGATTGTTGCGCGTATGTCAAGAGGTGCGTAAAATGTCAACATCATGCCAATTTGATGCACGTACCTTCCCAGGCCCTACAGACAGTCCGATCGCTTGGCCATTTTTGCAGTGGGGCCTCGATCTAATCGGAAAGATCTCCCCTGCATCGTCAGGCCGTCACACGTTTATCATAACGGCCACAGAATACTTTACCAAATGGGTGGAAGCAATTCCGTTAACCTCTACGACAGGACCCCGCATTGCGGAGTTCATCTTGCATCACATCATATGTCGTTTTGGTATTCCATCCAAAATAATCTCGGATAATGGGCCATCATTCAAGAACAAAGACGTGCGTGCTTTGACCACAAAGTACAAAATTCAGCACAACTTTTCAACACCCTATTATCCGCAAGCAAATGGGCAAGCAGAGGCATCAAACAAGACACTAGTTGCCATCCTTAAAAAGACCGTCGCAGATAGTCATAAGGATTGGCACATACAAATCCCACTTGCACTTTGGGCTTATCGCACTAGCATTCGGACGCCAACTGGGGCAACTCCGTTTTCACTAGTGTATGGCTCAGAGGCAGTAATGCCTCTCGAGTTGGAAATTCCTTCCCTCCGCATATCAATGCAGGAATTCATCGATGATGACACTACGCGGCAAGCCCGGTTAGACCAACTTACGTTGCTTGACGAACGACGCGTTAATGCTCTTGAGCACTTACGTATCTATCAAGAGCGACTTAAGAAAGCTTACAACATGAAGGTTCACCTAAGGGACTTTCGGGTTGGTGATTTGGTTTTGAAGGAAAACCAACAGAATTCTAATTTGCCGCCCCACCTGAGGGATAAATTCGTGGCAAATTGGTTAGGTCCTTATGTCATTGATAGCAAAATAGGACCCGGGACATACCGGCTAGCTTCTCTTGATGGTATCAAGGAAACAGAACCCTTGAATATCAGTCACTTACGACCATTTCATATCTAAGAAAGCCATATCCCAAAAAAAAAAAAAAGCTCCAAGGATTATCGCAATCTCTTGGTCAAATCCAAAAAGCTCCAAGGATTATCGCAATCTCTTGGTCAATCCAAAAGGCTCCAAGGATTATCGCAATCTCTTGGTCACCCAAAAAGCTCCAGGTTATCATCTCTTGTCACCCTCAGGATTATGCATTCTTGGTCAATCCAAAAGCTCCAAGGATTATCGCAATCTCTTGGTCACCCAAAAAGCTCCAAGGATTATCGCAATCTCTTGGTCAAATCCAAAAAGCTCCAAGGATTATCGCAATCTCTTGGTCACCCAAAAAGCTCCAAGGATTATCGCAATCTCTTGGTCAAATCCAAAAAGCTCCAAGGATTATCGCAATCTCTTGGTCACCCAAAAAGCTCCAAGGATTATCGCAATCTCTTGGTCAAATCCAAAAAGCTCCAAGGATTATCGCAATCTCTTGGTCAATCCAAAAGGCTCCAAGGATTATCGCATTTTTTATTCATAATCCAAGGATTATCGCAATCTCTTGGTCACCCAAAAAGCTCCAAGGATTATCACAATCTCTTGGTCAAATCCAAAAAGCTCCAAGGATTATCACAATCTCTTGGTCACCCAAAAAGCTCCAAGGATTATCGCAATCTCTTGGTCAAATCCAAAAAGCTCCAAGGATTATCGCAATCTCTTGGTCACCCAAAAAGCTCCAAGGATTATCGCAATCTCTTGGTCAATCCAAAAGCTCCAAGGATTATCGCAATCTCTTGGTCACCCAAAAAGCTCCAAGGATTATCGCAATCTCTTGGTCAATCCAAAAAGCTCCAAGGATTATCGCAATCACTTGGTCAAACCCAAAAGCTCAAGGATTATTCTTTAAATAAGTCAAAAATCAAAAAATTTCAAAAACAATAAAATACATCAAAAACAACAAAAATTTGCATCTCATTTCTACGCATTCTCAAATTCATCAATTGAGAGTTTTCTCACATCTCATCTTCATACTCGCCAAACTCAATTCATCGAAAATACAAAAATATGTAGCTGCATTAAGCATTGCATTCATACATGCATATTTGTGGTCGTGTAGGTCAAAGGCACCATAGGTTGTAGTAGCTCTGACAGTCCATCTTGTTCCCCACTGTTCCATTTCATAAAAACAACAAACACACCATGCATTGCTTCCACCACACTAGAGTCAGTGGTCTTTTAATGTATCACGAGTTTTCGTAATTCAGCCAAAATTTTCCTCTTTAGCCATGTAATGTATCAAGTCGAACAGATTTTACGAAGGTAGAGTCATACTTGAAATACACCTTGATACGTAACATCCCAACACAAACTAAACACATTAACAATTCCAGAGTTATGTGAAAGAAAGATGAAACCTGCACAGTAATCTAGGTCACCATAAGCGAAACGGTTATCTTGCTCATCCCCCTGTGCGGATGACCCAAAGAATGCTGAGAGTTGGCAAAAGGACAAGCATCACCCCTACCCAATTCCCAAAAATCCCTAATTCTCAATAGTTGCAAAAAAATCAAAAAATTTGCAAAACGTCAAAACATCAAGATTTGACATCCTACAGTGCACACATCAAAATGCACTAAGAAACAGTGATTTTTATCACTCCAATCCCTTGCTCAAAAAAAAAAAAAAAAAAAACAAATCAAAATAAACAATGATCTTATCACTACAAACGAGCAAGTATCCTATTACAATTGAAGAAAAGAAGGGAGTTGAACTTGAATCCCTGGAACTCTCAAACATTCTAAAGGTCTTCTCGCATGACGATATATCTCGTCACATTAACTTGCGTACGGATCAATGTTTGCATGTGGATAAGCTAGCTTATGACATCCTAGAAAACATCGCGGATTAATCTAACTAAACATAACAAAGGAGTTAGTGGAGCTAGTTAGGTGATCCTCGATACGAGTTCGGTTGAAAGCCCATCCGGCACCGGGCGGTATCCTGATAAATACCACATAAATGAACTCAATTGCACACACAGGGATGTGAAATAGCTTGGTCAAAAACAGGTCTGATTCATACCTTGTTCAAAAATCATGTAAGATAAAGTACAGTCGTGGCTAGAGAGCTAGAACCGTCTGAGTCTCAGAAAACCTTAGCTACATTTCTAAACCAACTGCGCTACTTTTCATCTTTGCAATACCATCAAAAAATACAAAAAAAAAAAAACCACATGTATACATACAAATTCATGCATCACAACAATCGCCTAAAAACAAAATAACAGAGTTCTAAACAATCTATGGTGCCATAGCCAAACATCACAAATCCCATTCATCCATTTCATCTCTGCATATCACATATAAATCAAAAACATTTGCATTCATCATAGCATATGCATCCATCAAAATAAATCAACATAATACATCCATATTCATCAACCATCATACACAAGATCAAAGAAAATCAAAACAACAAAAAAACAAATAAATGCAACACAAAAACAAAAAGCAATAAACATTGCCAGACACAAGTGCTCTTGCACTTAACCTCTTGGCATAGCAAAACTGATATCGAGGTTTACATTGTCACTATCCTACTCCCTAAGAAGGCTACCATAGCCGGACCGCTCCACGGGAAAACGGATTTCAGACAATTTAATCCCCAAATGGTGTCACAAAACAACAAAAACATCACAAAAAAAGCAACACAAAAACATAGCAATAAACATTGCCAGACACAAGTGCTTTTGCACTTAACCTCTTGGCATAGAAAAATAGATGTCGAGGTTCAAATTATCACTCTCCTAATTCCCCAAGAAGGCTATCATAGCCGGACCGCTCCACGGGAAATAGGTTTTCGATGATTTCACCTCATTATGACATCACCAAAAGGGTTAACACCCACCAAAAATAGGTCCATATGTTGGAAAAATTGCACACGCTTAACGGTAAACCCTCTAAAGGCACCCTTGCACAAGTCATCTTGGGTCAAGCGACTCGTCGCTTCTCTCACGAAGGTCATTCCCTCATCGATTCGTCGCTTGAGGGGGTAGTCACACTTAGTCACCAACCAACAATCACATACCCAATTAAGGAAAAGGACATGCATTCAAAGAATCATTGACAAAGACAATCACGCTCCTGCTTGGGGCAGTAAACAAGCAACAATCAAATCAATCAAACACTTGGCATTTCGTGAATCATGAACACAAGGTTCCCCCTGAGGATAAAAACGCCCTTCGCCTATTCATGACTGATCAATGTCTAAGTTCAAGTCACACCTCACCAAAACAGGTTAACACTTGAAATCAAATTCCTTAGCTCGTCAGAAGCAAGGATTCAAGAATGCATGCCCTTTCCATACTTGGGGCATCAAAAGTTGGTTAGGTTACCAAGAAACCCTAATCATTAGTGCTTTGGTTATCTATTTTTGCTCAAGCATCGCGTCACCCGCAGCGCTTCCCAAAAAGGGGCATCTTGTAGACACCAAAACAACACCAATCCGATTATGTGACTGCAAACACTGATCGCTTTGACAAACACAGCCCCCAGGGCAGCCCTCAGAGGTCAAACAGTGGTCCTAACCACTTCCATAGCAATTTTGTAAGGTCAGGAAGCAATTTGGTACATTTAGACACTTTGCCCAGTACTCGTCTCACCCAGGGACGATTACTAACTTGCAATCGTCTCACCCAGGGACGATTGTTGTAATCGTCCCACCCAGGGACGATTACCAAGTTTAACGGGCAAAACGACAAACGACGCCAAGTGGCAGCCCATAACGGTCGCTTGATGACTCCCGCCTTGCACGCGTGTGTAGGTGGACGAAGGGCCGTTAGAGGAACTGTCACAAGAAGCAATTATGAAAACACAAGTCAATGGAGGACTCCCCTCCCTCATGAGGAGACATGACTGCCACATGGCGCCTATGACCAACACATGGCATTTGTGCTTCCCTCCCAAAAGAGACCCCTTGGGTCTATAAAAGGTGAGACTTTTCTCACCCAAAGAGAGAGGTTGAAGGAGTTTTCAAGCAACGAAGTGCTGCCGAATTGGAGACCCACTTGCATCCCCTTTTATTCATCTTCCCACATCCACCAATCTCTTTTGCAAGGGAGGTTGTTGGTTGGCTTTTGGAAGCTTGAATCCGACCCAATTCCAACACATGGACACCTGAACCAACCAATTCGCCGACCCCCCACTCCTAAGAGATTTTGGGCCCATCCCAAGTGGATTGGTGCCAAAATCAAGTTCCATCGGTGGGCTGCCCACTTGGGCACCCCGCACCTTTTGGATTTAGTTGTAGTTCATTTTCTGTCATTTGTTCATATTCCATGTTATTCTCTGTTGTTCAATAGTTCAGAATCTTGAATCTTGATTTCAAAAGGTTTTCATCGAATATTATCATGCTTTTGTTATTTTGGTTGTCCCACTGACTTGCAGGTAACAACGTCCAATTTCTCGGTGATGGAGGCCAAATTGGGAGAATCCGACCATCTGGGTCGTCCCAAAATGGCCCCAATTACATAACCCCTTTGTTTGCAGGCATTTTGCAGGTCTCATGAATCGACATTGGAGCAACGGCAGGTCGGCTTCTTCAACACAGTATCAATCGTCCCTGCAGGGGACGATTAACAACAACAATCGTCCCGCCGGGGACGATTACAAGAATCGTCCCGAGGGACGATTAACGATAGCAATCGTCCTTACCAGGGACGATTACCAGGTGAAAGCAGATTGGCCGGCTGTCTCAGGGGCAATGGCCTTTTGGTAACATTTTCTGTCTTCTGTCAAGTTTTCAAGCCATTTGGACTCACTGTATTTACTGTTTTAGGCAGATGTTTACATGCATATTTCGTTGATTTTAGAGAACGAACCCCTTTCATTTGCAGCAGGTGCTACTGACATTTTCATTGTTTCTTTGACCGCAGGAAAAGCAATCAGAGGTGAAGAACTTATCCACATCAGCGGCGGCAACATCTTGGCCCGCCCATTGCAATCGTGGGCACGCGGGAAGAGGAAGACTAGGTCACACATTGTAATGAAGACAAATTTAACGCTCCTAGCCCCCAAAAAGGGGAGGAGACGTCTATGTAACCGAGGATAAGATATTTGAATAAAGAGGGCTGTGATTTCTTTACATCTTGTCTTTCGTTTCCAAGTTGTCTCCTTTCTCTGTTTTAGTGCATAGGATCAAAGCGTTACATTTTCGTCTTATGTTGCATAACTAGTGTTTCCTTTGCCCGAAATCTCGTGCTTTCACTTGCTATATTCACGATTCTATTCTAGGCCACATTGAAGGAGAAAAATCAAGGAATCCTTAGGTCAAATTTAGTTTTTTTTGTTATAAGACACATGAAAAAAAAATGAGTAAGTTAATTAAATTTTAGATTACTTTCTTCTTGTTCACATGCATTTTGTTTGATGCACTTTAGTTTAAAAAGTTCTTTTATCATTAGCTTAGAACTTAGTCTTCAAACAAACTTAGGATTTTTCAAAAGAATCCATAAAACTTAGACCTTTAACACTAAAAAAAACCCTTTATAGTAAGTGTAGACTCCCTACGAGGTTAGCCAATGAATCCCTAATCTTGTGTGCCTACAACAATACGTAATTGATTGTTAGTATCTTTTGAAAAAAAGTGTGTGTGTGTGTGTGTGTGTGTGTGTGTGTGTGTGTGTGTGTGTGTATGTGTGTATGCTAGATTTCATAGCAGTTTTTATAAATGAATGGAATCAACACATTATCCAATAGTACAAAAAAAAAACACACAAGAAAGCAATGCACCCGATACAAGGAAGTGTTTGTGGATAGTAAATAAGATTACTATAGAAAAATATAATACATTCCAACTTATGATGTAATGGTTGGTATGATGAGGTATTTATACCCAATTACAAGTTACCTTTAGGTCAAGTTTAAGTAATTAACCTTTAGGTTTAAATAATAAAATATTACAAAAATATTTTTTATAATATTTACATGGGCCAAAGAGCTTATACATATAATACAAAATAAAGTAATATTTGGCCTTAAGTGAAGCTTAAGCACCACATATTTCAACATCCCCCCTTAAGTTGAATGAGAGACATAAAGAGAGACACTGCTAGTTATCCCTACTTAAGGGACACTCTCCCACACCAATTAGCTCCAAGATGCACACAAAAGAAATCTCAAGGATAACCTTGGTCAAGATACTCATTGCCTACTATGCTAACAACATGAATTCTAGATTAAGTATCCCAAGGGCATAAAGCTATCTCATACAATGCATCCAAATCTCAATGTGTTTGGTTTTCTCATGAAACACTATATTGCACACAAGTAGATGGTGCTCTAATTGTCACATCAAAGAGTAAGGGGGTATGTCCAAGGAATGCCCACATGCTCCATAATCATAAGAATCCATTAAAGGTGCTTAGTTTTCTTGTTCAAAACATAATACTCAAATTTTATGGAAGATTGGGAGATAGTAGATTTTCATCTAGATCTCCATGAAATAGGGTCAAAACCTAGATAGAAAACAAATCCTATGGTGGATTGTCACTCGTCCAAATCACTCACCCCATATACATCTCAAAGTCCTTTACAAATCAAAGGTGAACCAAATAAATAATTAATACCCATATGATAAATACTTTTGATGTATGTTGTGTAGATAGGCTAGCCAATAGAGGGGTTTTAATAGAGGACCATGAAGTTAAATTCTCTTTTCCATGGTTAGAGGAAGTAGTAATTCTAGTTGAAGTTGACAAGAAAATATTGACTACTTGAATCAAATAATGATTAAGGTTTACTTTAATATTTTCCATTAGTAATATTTGTTGTATTTTATAACATTAATATATTTTTATATAAATTATATATAACAATTATTGTGGTTGCACTTATGCTTCAAGAAGGAAACTAGCTATCCATATTTGGTAAAAAGGACTATGATAATGTGAAGTTTGGGAAATATTACTCTACTAAGATGCAATTGATAGACATCAGATATGGAGTTTTTGTATTGTGAAGGTTGCTATAGGAAAATGTCTAGAAGTAAGATATTGAATTTTTGAATATTTGTATTTACAATTTTTTTTAAGATCTAAAATATGAAAATCAAGAATTCAAACTTTTTATGAAAAAAATATGTAGGACAGCTCTAGCAACTCAATTGAGATGAGAATTGAATTTTTTTAAACTATAAAGCTCTAAAAGAGATAGTTGTGACTTGTCAAGGGTGGGGGACTAAAGTACAACCCTTTTTTCTCCAACAAAATAAAAATACTTCTAATATATTTGAGGATCCTCTCAATCATTGTCTAGTGACTCTCATGAGTGGTCTACATATACTTGGAATAATATCTAATAAGAAAGGCAATATTTTTTGCATGTGGGTAATTTCAAAGAAACATCCCATAAGAGACTGATATAGAGTGGCATCCACAAATGGAGTTATACAATAAAATCTGAGTAGACTTATAATACTCCACCCTAAAGTATTGAAGGAAATCCAAGGTATACTTGAGTTGTGATATAGTGATCTTATAAGTGTTGGAATCAATATGCATGCCTAAGAAACAATGTAGGATCCCTAAATTTATCATCTCAAAGGAGGAGTGAGTCATGAATATTCAATCAATGATAGGGATATGGTATGGTATTAAATAATATGCCTTAATGCCATACCATATCTCTATCAATCAAGGTAAGAGATTTGCATGTAACGAGAAGATCATCCACATAAAGAAGAATCACCAAGGTCTCCCCATCCTAATGTTTGATGTAAACATCATCTTAGGTCTCGCATTGCTAAAAAACATAACTAATAAAGAAATAGTGGATATTCTCATACCAAGCATAGGGAGTTTGCTTATATCTATACAAGGATATAATCAACCAACAAACCAAGGGAGTAGACCCACAAGCTCAAAACCAAATGGCTAATGCATATAGATATATGGAAAGAATCACCTGATAGAGTCCATCCTAGCAATTGGAGCAAATGTCTCTAAATAGCCAACTTCCTTCTGTTGAGAGAATCCCTTAGCAACAAGTCATATCTTATGGTTTTTTATTTGACCATATAATGTGTTCTTGGTCCTATAAACCCAAGAAGAATGAATCTTATTGTATTTTAGTTAGGAAAAGGTTACTACCATGGATTTTATCATCATTAGTAGTACCAACATAGATAAAGGAGCAACTTTGTACTTGTACCATTTTACCCTTCCTACTAGAATAAAAACCTAAGGTTTGAATAAATGGGGGAATTTTGGCTAGGTCCAAGATAGATTGATTATTATATTGATAATTAATATAGATTTTGGTTATATTTAAGCCTTGACCTTTAGATTTATTTTTACATGAGTTATTTAAGGTGAGAGACCTTAATCCATTGATGAATGGAAGCTAAAAAGAAGAAGAAGTTGATTCAAGGGATGAATTGAGAGAAGGAAAAATATAAGTTTAGGGTTCTCAACCTTGATCACTTCGCAATAGGTAAAGGGCTTAGGGTCAGTTGGAGTATGATAGGTCTTGCCCCTCTATTCATATTTAATATATTGATGAATATTTGAAGGAACAACCCTCATCTCATGGATCCATGGCCTCCCAAGAATAATATTATAGGTTAAGTCAAAAGGTATGACAAAAGAGAGTATTGAGAACCTAGGGTATAACTTTAAGGGATAAGAATTATTGTCATCTCATAATATCTTGATCATCTACGATGATGTTCTAACGCATCTAAACACCCATGCCTCACATTGAGTGATACAATGGGAAGCTTCACAAGTGACGTGAGCACTCATATGGAAAATTGCATTCATATGAGAAGACTTGACGAGATATTGGAGCACCATTATTCTTATCTTGTGATCCTACATAACTCAAAAATATGCCATTAATGAGAATGACAAAAATAGTACAATGTTATGTAAAGGAGGACATGAACACTCCATGAAAGTATATGAAAGAACTACATTGTACCACACTACATCTACTACACATTGTATACTTACTATATCACTCTCCCTCTCTCTTCTTCCACTTACTATACATGTGAGACCTTTATATAGAAAGATAGATTACTTGGCCTTTACTTCACATAGATCTCATGTACATGTGGACTACATGCACATTTACAACTTGCACATTGACACTTGTACATTTATTATAATACTTGAAGTAACTAACTAAATTTACTTTGAAGTAAACTCCTACACTAGATATGTACCAAAGGTGGTACATTTACATGACCTAAATGATGTAATATACTCTAACACCCCCTTGTATTACATTATTTGGGTATCAAAGACTTTAGTCTTCAATATGGATCTATCATCTAGTACTAGAGTTTAAGTTATCATTCTTTGCTATTTGTGTCTTGTTCAAGCAAGTAATTAGTATCTTCGTAAAGCGTTATATTTTCTGAAAGAGCTTTGACTTCATTATCTATAGGATCTTCTAGTTCTTCAATTTTTGAATCCTTTAAGCTATGTGTCCCTTCTTATTTCCTCCTTGGCATTCCAATTAAGGTAGCTAAAATTGTTGTTATTGAGGATTACTCTGAGCTTGATGTTGCCTTGGTTGGAATACCCTATTTGGTTGATTTCCATAGTTTTTTTTATTCTCTCAATTTTGCTTCCTTGGATTGAATCTGTAGTAATGAGTACTATGACCTTTTCTCCTACATACATGACAATATTTGTTGTTCCAAGGCTTTTGTCCTTTTGAATATGAGGCTATGTTTCCTTGTGGGGTATCTTTTGAAACTAATGCAGTGTTAGTCATTTCATATTTCACTATACTTTCTACCTCATATTCTTGAAGAATGTTGATTAGCTCATCAAATGATGTATCTTTACTTAGTATTTGTAAAGATGTAACTAGATGCTTGTAGTTATCTGAAAGTGCTCTCATGGTTACTTGAAAAAGGAATTTATCTTCAACCTTTTCCCCCAACGTTAATAATTTTCCCTTAATGTCTGCTACCTTTCTTAGGAATAGTTCTATATTTTCTCCACTGTTCATTTTTAGAGAATGTAATTGAGTTCGAATATTTAGGATAGTAGCTTTATTTTTCCCTTCAAATATTTTTTTCTAGGATTTTCCAAGCTTCTATAGTGTTCCTACTAAATTGATGTAAGGTTGTATTTCATCTATAATGGAAAAAAGTTATTATCATTAATGATTTTGCATCATTCTCTTCAAATTTTTGAATATTTGTATCACCTAAATTAGGTTTAGTAGTTATTCCTTTAACAATTTCCCAAAGTTTCTCAACTATTAAAATTGCTCTTACTTTATTTTTTCATGAGAAATAATTTGGACCTTTAAATAGTTGAGAATCTATAAGGATGAATTTATTTGTTGTCATGATGATCCTTATATCTCCCTAGTGTATGACTTTATTTTGATAGAGACCTTTTTAGACTTAGTTTTTGTAGAATTTCTTATGTCTCCCTAGTGATTAGAGTAAGCTATAAGCTTAATAAAGTGCTTAGTAAATAATAGTTCACTTTTGATTTGATTTTGTAATGCTTTGTAAGTAACAATAATAAACTTCTATTTTACCTTATCTCTCCTAATGAACTATGCACTTAATTTGAAGTTCTATATAGTAATCAACCTTATGCTTAACACCTTATAACTCCAATTTTTAGAAAGCAAATAATTGAGTAATATACTTATCTAACTTTAATGTAGTCAGCTTGGCTGACAATGAGTATTCTGAGATAGGACGCTCTCACTGGACGATGGTAATGTAATAATTTTTTCTCTCCCTTGATGGTTGTGATGTAGGTACTTCTTCTCTCCCTTAACCATGGTGATATAAGTGTTTTAGCTCTCTCTTGATGGTGGTGATGTAAGCTTTCACTAGATGTTGGTATTATCTTTTCCACATGAATATTTTAAACCTGATGGGTGCTAGAATCGTTGATTGATGATAGGATTTTAATGGATGTCCTTTGACTCTTTGGCTTCAGGATTTCAATTCATCTTTGTTGTAATGCGAGTGACTTCAATATCCTCTTCTTAGACTTCACTTACAATTGCTTACACTTGCTTGGAATTCTTCATAATTGCTTGGACTTGGGTGCTTATGTAGATTTTGTTATCCTTAGACTTGCACCCATGTGTTAATGAGAGCTTGTGAGGCATTATAATAAGTCTTTGGTCTTTGAGTAATGCTCCTTTCTTCTTTAATCGATTGGCAATGATGATTATGCTTGCAATGATGCCTTTCAATATCCAAAACTTAGATGTTATCTTGAGCATTTTCTTTGTGAGCATTATCAAATGCTCTATTGTATGTGACAAGTGGTGGCCTTCTCAATTGCATGTATGGTCTCTTCCAACATCTATCAAAATTTATAAAAACTCCTTTGATAGAGAGTACACAACTATTTTTTCTTGCTCTCAACACTTTCTTCAGGTGGAAGAATTGTGCTTCCCTTCACCGTGTTGGCTCTGGTTTGATGAGTTCGGTTCTATGGTGCTACTCTCAGTTGGTGAATCTCCCATGGTAATGCACCTCTTCTATTATCTAGAATCCCTCTTCTCTTTACTACATTGTGTTGTAATGACTACACTAATATACTATCCTCTCATGGCTTTGATGCTTGTAGATGTTCATTGTTGTAGATGTTGATGGTGTGGATGATAGAACACAACAATACACGTTGGATGTTGAGCCCTAGGATGGATCTTTTCTATAGTACTCTTGAGCCCTTCGTTGGCTCATCTCTTATGTGCTCTCTAGCTGGTACTTGCTCCTTGTGGATGGTAAATGTTAAACCCTTTTCATGTGGTTCCACTTTAGGCACTTTTGATAGTGTTAATGACCAATGTTGAGCTTCTTTTGATTGGCTCTTTGATATCAATGATATGGCCACTTGTAGAATAATATGTTACATTGAGTATCTTTAAGACACTTGTATTTTTGTCTCCCTTTGATAGAGATAAATCTGGTGCTCTCATACAAATCTATAAAAACCTTTATTTGCACCTTAAATCTAAGACACTTCAAGTCTCTTCTTGTAGCTTCATTCTATGATTTTATGGTTGCCTTCTTCTTCTTCACTCCTTGGAGGAATTTTGATTTGCTTGGTGGCTTCTATAGGCCTCAATAATTTGTAGGTATTGAGTACTAAATAGTGTCTTTAGATACTTTGATATTTGCAGATTTTATGCTCTTTGTTTTATTACCTTAACTCAATCAACCAATGCACATAATAATATTTAAGAGTAAATGAGTTAAACAATTTAGAATAGTGCAATAGTAGACTCACCTTATTGCTCCTTTAATGCACTAATAGAAACTCTTAAAGGACTCTCAAATGTACTAGTAATTTTTGCAACTCTCATAAGAGTAATTATAAATAACTCTTAAAAGTAATCTTTAATATGCACTACAATCAATATTGTAGGATGTAGTCTTCTTGATTTTTAGATAGATAATAGGTAGATGATATTTTTATTTCTATCGAAATATATTCAACTCCTATTTAATGTGTAGATAATAAACTTAAAAGTAACTTCCTTTTGCACCCCTTTTGAAGACTATAATACAACCTTCTCTTTTTGCAACTTCTAAAGAATTAAAATGGCGCTTAATGGAATTGAGTAATAGCCCAAATTATAGTTCAAATAATGAACCTATTTTCACCTAAGTTGCTTACCTTAATGATCACTTTAGATGAAGGATTACAAGTGATTAGATTCACCTTATTGCTACCCTTTTAATGGATGAATATACAACTATTCTTGTATCCTAAACAACTCCTTAACTCACCAATTTGTAGCTTAGTAACTCCTCTATATTGCTACCCTTTAATATGTAGTAGGTGACTTCTATTAGCCTTTAGGATAAACTTTGAAACTCCTAAAGTTTTGTAGCTAGTAATGTTGTCTTAATTGTTGCCCTTTCACAATAAATTTATGCACTAAAATGCTTTTCTTGAAACTCATAAATTTGGTGGGGAGATCCCCCAAATCACAATTGAGTTTTCCTTCAAGGACCCTTTCAATATTTTATTGTAGATTCAGCAAACCCCTATATTTGAATGAGACTTTTAGCCTTCAAAGGTAATTTTCAAACCTACCTAGTTTGTTAGTAATGTTTGGATCCTTTCTCTTTGTCAAATTATAACTTCGATCTAGGTCTTCTTCTCAAGAATCTGGAAGTCTTGAGGTATTATGAAGTTTGGCTAATTCCTTGCCAAATATTTCTCTCTTGGGATTTTTGTCAGATGGCAACAATTATCCCAAGTTCTTTACTATCAGGAAATTATCCTTGGTAGCAAGTTTCTCCAATGAGTTCTTCTAAGAACTCCTTTAATGACCTTCTTCTAATCTCCTTTAATGAGGCTCACCAAGCATCCTTATTTCTCCTTGATACCTCACCAAGGTCTTCAATATTTTAGCTCTTATAGTCTTACAAATGAGACTTTTCCTTCAACCTTCTACTGAGGAAGTGTTGTTAATGAGGTCTTCTCGGATCTCTAAAATCTGCTACTTCTAGATTTTGGAACAAGATCTTGCTAGTCCTTCTTCTCTTTTGTAAACTATAGTCTTTAATGGAGATCACCAACCTCCAATATTCTAGAACTAAGAGTTGTAACTAGACCTTATAAGGGTCTCTTCAGCTTCTTCAGGGTGAAGTCTTTAATATGCACTAGAGATCACCAATATCTTATCTTCATCGAGACTCTTAACTGGAGTCTTATTCTCTCCCTTGAGTTTGTAACAAGGCTCCTATGGCATTTTCTACTTTTGTACTCTACAGGTTTTGATATTGAATGAAGATCACCAATATCCTATCTCCTCCTTGACTCATCTCTAGAGTCTCTTCTTCCTTGATTCTACAATGAGGCTACTATAGACTTTTCTTCACTTATGCAATCTACAGGTTTGCAGCTCTTGTAATGGGACCTTTTTCTAGGTCTTTGAAATATTCAATCTTCTACTTGTTGCTGCAAGTTCTGGAATGATTCTAAGAAGATATTCTTCCTATCTCTTTTGTAGGAAGCTTCCCAACCTTTTTTTGAATCTCCTTTTCTTGCAACAAGATGTTAGAAATTGGAATGGAAGAATTTATAATTCTAGAGATAATAACCTTCACTAGTTGATTTTCAATATAGTGGAATGAATGGTGAGTCCTAGTCTTCACGAGTTTTTCTATAACTCTATGGAAATAATCTAGCCAAATATAATCTTAGAAATTTTGTAAATGAGATTTTTGGATTTCTCTCAGTCTCACTTGTGGCTCTCCCTATTTCCTATTTGATCTACCATGTGCTCTAATACCATTGTTAGATTTTTATGGGAGGTAGTACAACCACAAGATGAAGGATAACTAATATGAGATAACTATAAATATAATGGCACAATAATATGCAAAAAAATAAAGAAATGAATATTTGTAAATAACTCATAAATATGCCATTAATGAGAATGATGAAAATAGTACAATGCTATATAATGGAGGACATTAACACTTCATGCAAGTATATGAAATAACTACATTGTACCATACTACATCTACTACATACTGTATACTTACTGTATCACTCTCCCTCTCTCTTCTTCCACTTACTACACCTATGATGCCTTTATATAGAAAGATAGACTGATTGGCCTTTACTCTACCTAGGACTCATGTGCATGTGGACTACATGCACATTTACAACTTGCACATTGACACTTGTGCATTTATTATAATACTTGAAGTAACTAACTAACTTTAATCTAAAGTGAAATCCTACTCTAGATATGTACCAAATGTGGTACATTTATATGACCCAAATGATGTAATATACTCTAACACCAACATCGTTGGTCTTAAATGGAGGTTGGTGATGAAGGTCAACCTTGCCAATATTTATGTGATGCGTGTGTGTATGGATTCCTTTAATTGCAAAAATGAAACAAAAAGCACATAATGCTTCTAAAAAATGTAAGCTACACAACAAAAATGTATTTATTTTCACTACATGATGATCTATTTCTCTTATCAGGTAGCAATGCAGGAAAAATAGTGAAAACAATAAGACTATCTCGATGTGAGATGACCATAGATACAAGACCATCTCTGTGTGATACAACCATAGTCTGATAGATTTAAAACAAAAATAGAGATGCATGCATGCAAATTTATGCTATGTATTTATGTTTTCTTATTTTCCTATCTAAAACATGAAATCAAGCTATCCTAAGGTGCAAGAACCTAACCTGGAATCCTTTCGTTTGTTGTAGATCATGCATACATATGCTCTTTTGATTTTTGTGCAAGGCCATCTCACTATGAAATAGTTTCATAATAGGGGCCATATTTCCCTAAGATGGTGGTGATTGTGTACCTACAAAAACCAGAAAATAAGTAGAAGTTTAGTTATTTTGTTGGTGTAATAAACCAAAAAATGATGAAAAATGGGGACCCAAAGGGGGTCCCACAATGATCACCATTTGAAAGCATGAAAAGGTATGCACCATACAAATTATAAACAACTGAAAGGGAAACCAAATGATAAAGCATAATGCGATAAAAGAAACCAAATGACAATGAATTTGACTATATTAAATTAATATTGATTTATTTTACAAATGTGTTACAAAGAATCCCCTTCAAGGATTTCACTGATAATACAATGTTACAATGAGGGCTATGATACCCCTATTCACTGGAAATATATTTCTCTTGGTGTAATCTAAAAGCTTTTCAAGACCACATCAATGATAATAGGAGTTGATTTTCAGTGACCATTGCCAGAGATGAAAAATCTGAGTCTTTTGCAATACCTAAACATGTGACCTACATGAAATGAAACAACATAAGGATCAATAGCATATTTAGAGCCCACAAATTTTGGTAATGTGTTTATTAATAAAAAATAAATAAATTGAATGCATGTGTAAGAATAGCAAAATATCTAAGCTAATACAGTGAAATAAAGTGCTCAAAATGAAGGATTTTCCATTAAAACTAACATGCAAATATAGATCTAAAGATAAATGCAAGAAAAAATATAAAATTGACCACCTAATCAAGGTCATATTGGGTCAATATGGCCTTTCTTATGGACCATATTGGAGTGATATGGTCATTGTCATGGACCTACAACTTTCTAGAACCAGGTCAAGGCGATGTTAGGGTGATCCAAAATAAGTTTTGTCAATGAATTGGTAGATGATCTATCAGTGAGCATGTGCACTTGGTCAGTATTAAATAGTAAAGTTGATCACACAAATATGAAGAGGATGAATTTGAAGTTTGCATCATGATGAACTGTTATTGATGGTAGTGAAGAAGCTTGGCAGGTGAATTCAATAGCACTTCTTTGCTCTTGTTTAAAAATTACAGATCTTCAAAAAAGAGATGAAGGGCTCCTTTTATAGCCTCTTTGGCATGCAACCAAAGAGGCAAGTGGCAATCATAGGGAGCCCTAATTTCCAAATATCATCAACCTCTAGCAACTGTAGGTAATTCTACTCCCTACAGGTTGCCTACACCCGTGTAAAATCAACTAGTGTGCTGATAGGTAGTCAAGAATGCACATTTTGTTTTTTATTTTTGTTTGCATAAGGCCATCTCACTATGAGATGACCTTGAATTTGAGATCATATTGGGTCGATATGGCCTTTATTTCTATGGGAAAAGTCCCCTTTTAATGTAGGAAGACACCAAATTAGCCTTAATGCTGACCAATAAAGGTGACATGAGTTAGAAAGGAGGCTTTTTGGGAGTCTCCATATGATTGCACATTTTAGGTGTCTACACATAGCCCTACCAAAATTATCTTTCTCATGGTCACATCAAGTCTCATATACCCTCTTGTTTTCCCTTTATGAGCCTCCTTCATAGCCACATTCACTTCCTCATCCCTCACACATATTTATGATATTCTATCAAGTCTAATTTTATACAATAATCCAATAATAAATTTAAATGGTGTTGATTTAATGACAAGTACTCTCTTTGTGGTTATTGATAATTATTTTGGAAATTATAAATAACTATATTCTAATGCACTTGTACCATGATGAAAGTGTAGTGATTGAAAAAATTTAGGATCAAGAAACTCATTTGATAATCCTGCTTTTGTAGGTTCTAGGTGAATCCTCAAAAACTTATCTACCATGACATATTTATTCCTTGATGTCAATACCACTCAAAAAATAAAATCCTATAGCATAACGAGCCACTTGCTAACTCATCTATGTATTATAAATGTGTTTATTAGGTACAACAACACTTGATGATCAACATAGAATGCAAAGAGGAATATAAGTAGATAATGTTTGATCTTATGCACCATATAAACTATACCCAAATTTTCTCATTATTGTGCTGTAATTTTTATTCCCCATGACAACAACCAACTAGCAAAATATATGGGTCTATTTAGCCTAAAATATCTTTCCTGCACCAACCCATATCCAATTACAAAGTTTGACATATCAACATGGACATGAAACTTCCAATTTGAAATCACTTAAATGGGTGCACAATTTGACTTTGACTTTATCTCTTTGAGGATTTTTTAGTGCTTCTTCTTCCACCTAAAATAAAATCCTTTGTACGTCAACATATCTAATGAGTGTGACATTTGTGTAAAATTATTTATGAAGCATTGATATTATTTGACATACCCAAAAATGACTTCAACAAGATGTATGGCTCCTTCATTCCAATCACAATACAAATTTTAACTATATACATATTCAATCCCTTATTTTTCACAGCATGCCCCAAAAATTTACCATATAGTACCAACAACTTGCATTTTTTATGTTCAATGGAAGTCAAGAATTCATACACAATTTCATGCATTCCTCTAATGCCTTCAAGTGCTCATATTTCTTCTCACACAGTGGCCAACTATCTATGTAGTTAGTATGCCTTTCATATCAATGTCATATTGGTCTACTCCATATAATCGAAAGTTGTGCAATCACAAAAATGATTCTCCCAAGTCCTTCCACATATTTTGAGCAATACATTCATATTAGAACCTCCATCAATAATTACTTACATTATTTTATGCCCAAGCAACTCCATGTGGATCAGTGTAGGCTTCTTCTCAGCATCTATCATCAAAACCATTAGGTTTATCAATTGATATTTTTAATTTGTCTTACTACAATAGGATGATACAAAATCTCCTTCTTATGCATCAACTCTCTGGCCATCATATAGAGCTTTAACACTACACAAAGTAAGTTGGAAATTTTTATTAAAACACTTGAATTGAGCACCTATAATACCAATTATTTTTCTAACAAACTCCTCCAACATTATGATGGGTTTTGTAGAGCTAAAATCACAACACTAAATAACAACAGAAAGTAAACAATTCCGATAAGACAAATGTAATTGCACAAGTGGTATTATTATTAAATAATGATGGGGGGAGCTAAAAAACTCCTTTGTACAATTATTATGCCTTGACAGAACTATTTTGATATAGTAAATACAATTTTCTAGGGTTCTCCAAAATCCTAGCTACAATGAATAAGTGTATTCAACCGTGCTTCACTCCCATCAGAGTGAGTGGGCTTTGAGGTATACGATTTTGGGCTACTCCAACTTCAATAGATTTTCCAATTATGAATAGAACTTGTAGATCTGCATACACATAAACATAAAAGGATATTAGTAACACCTATGAGGGCTCCACAGCATGAGATCCTCAGATATCAATAAAAACCCTAACTATAACTAAATAGCATGGCATACAAAAACCTACAGATTATGCAATGAAATAAAACCAATGGTGATTTACCTTATTGATGATGATGATGCTTAATCGTATGTTTATTGATATGATGCCCTAACAGTAGTAGCAGATGTGATGCAGTAGGCTTTGGATCGCACCTGCATTACAGTAGGCACTGGCGAGCACTTGGGAAGGCTCTGGGATGCACCTACGATGTTGTAAGATCTGGTGGATATTTTAGGTAGGCTCTGGCAGGTGCCTTCTATGTTGCAATCTTTGCGATGAGCCTGTGATAGGCTTTGGGGGGTGCCTACTGTGTTGTAGGCTCTGTGGTGAGCCTGCGACTAGGGTTTTTGACCTACAAAAAAGTAGATCACGAGGTTGTGAAGGATGTGGAAGGTGAGGGGTCTATGATAGTGATGGAGGATGGATGGGGAAGTTGCTAGAATGGTAGGTATCCTATGGCAAGCTAGGGTTTGAGTTAGCTCTCACAAGTAGATTCGACAGTTGGTATCTTTAGAGCTATACAACCTTCTGCTTCACAAGGATCTCTTCAATATTCTTTCTAGGGAAAGAACATTCCAGGGGTTGAGCATTGTAAATGCTCCTATTTATAATCTAGCCTAGGGTTTTCTTAGGGTTTTAACCTTACACTTTTAATCGTGTGGCTAGGATTAAATCAAATCCAAGGGCTGAGATTACACTTTAAGTGTGGCATGGATTAATAAAGGTGGACGATGAAGATTAGATTAAATAAGACTATGGTTAATTGGGTTTATAAATACATATTTTATAATAAATATATTATATTATAATATAATATAAAATATTATATTTAAATATAAAATAATATAAAATAAGCCCAA
The DNA here is from genome assembly GCA_028583015.1 of Wollemia nobilis. Taxonomy (NCBI): domain Eukaryota; kingdom Viridiplantae; phylum Streptophyta; class Pinopsida; order Araucariales; family Araucariaceae; genus Wollemia; species Wollemia nobilis. The sequence goes on along the minus strand of JAQPPZ010005545.1, from coordinate 119,426 downwards.
TTGGGTCAGGAAATGGCGAGAAGGGGCTAAAGTGGGCCTTTTGAATGCGAGAAAGGTTTAGAATGGTTATATGGATGGCGGGAAAGGTGTATGGTGGACAAGTGGGTGGTGGGATGATTAGGATGAAGGATTAATGGTTGGTATTTGGTGTCTACAAATGCCCCATTTTGTACCATGTTGCGTGAAACACAATATGGTGCAAAAAATATGAGACACCTGCTTGGGTTACGGACACAGAAGTAGCTTCTCTTGTTGGATTTGAGCACTAACGTTGAAGGCAAAAGAATAAATAATTTTGGAATTTTGTGTAGCTCACCCCTTCAATTGGAGAATGAGAAGAATATCACGAGCCAATTGAAAATGAATTTGTGCAAGTGATGAAAGATGTGGTGAATATGTGCAAGTGATGAATGGATGATATAAAATGCAATGTGATTGTAGATGATATGAATGATGTAAAATGTTATGGATGATATGAATGATGTAAAATATTATATTATTTTTTCCCCAATGGTGGAAATGGGGTTGGTGTAGAATACCATGTGATTGTAGATGATATGAATGATGTAACATGTGGTACCATTTTTGCCCCAATGGTGGAAAGGAGGTTGGTGTAAAATACCATGTGATTGTGGATGATATGAATGATTTAAGATGTGATCAATGGTGGAAAGGGGGTTGGTGTAAAATACCATGATGCTTGTAGATGATATGAATGATATAGAATGTAATGTCGTTTTTGCCCCAATGGTGGAAAAGGGATGTTTGGCAATCAAGTTTTTTTTGCGCCCTAGCTTGCCACTTGAAAGAAGCTCATTCACTCTCTTTCTTAGTTTTTTTCTTCATCTTCTCCTTTTCCCTTCCCTTTCTCCTCCTTCCCTCCTCCTCTTTCCTTCTCCTTCCCCCCCTCTCCTCTCTTTTCTTTCCTCCCCCTCTTCTTCTTCTTCCCTCCTTTTCTCTCTCTCCTTATATAATAAATAATATATTATATATATAAAAATAATTATAAATAAATAATATAACTTAAATCATCTAATTTCATTTTAACATTATTAATTTTTATTATATCAATCAATAATTAATTTTTTATTTTATTATATAGCATCAAATTCTACAATAATAAATATTAAAATTAAATTTATCTTTTTAAATAATTCAAATATTTTTTAACTTATATATATAAAAATTAAATATTTTCATATTATTTTTATACACCTTCACTATTATCAACATCAATATTATTTTTTCAAAAATTTAAATTATATTCAATAGAAATAATATAAAATTTTTTTTTTTTTGATTATTTAAATTTCCCACATTTTTATTCTTATATTATCTTTTTTTCATACTCCCCCTCTCCATACCTATCATTCATACTAGACATATTCATTAAATAACTATTCAACTCCTTACTAAGTCATTATACATATCAACATCAATTTTTTATTTTGCCATCTTCACTAAAAGTAATTATAAAATAACTCTAACAAATTTTTGTACTCTTTCTAGATATGATAAATAAGAACTTCTAAGTAAATTCATACTTTTCTTCATGAATACATACATTACAAAAATTATTGCTTTTTCTATCAGTGTCTTATCATTTGAGAAACAATTTACCACAAACAATATTGGTAATCAAATGACCTTATCCTGCCATACAAATATGCCCTTCCTCTCTCATAACCATTTTTTATCCTCCCACAATAAAAGAAAAACAACTCTCTAAAGAAAAAAGAACAACTAGAGTTTTGTATCCTCATTGACATGAACATATATACAATTTAATTACAAATCTCGATGTACAATTGTTGAAAACTAATATAGTTTCCTAAATCTAAAAACCATATAAATAATGAATTTATCTCAATACTTTACCATAGAAAAATCCCCCCATTTATTTCACTCGTTATATCATATTGCATATTATTTAGTGTAACCCTATGTTCATGATATTTCTATTCTTTATGACTCTAATATTCAAATTCATTCTCTACATAATCTAAATTATAGTATTATTTGAACATATTTGTTTGTATTCTTTTACCCATTATTTCACTATATTCTCAAAATATATCATGAATCCCTTTTCATAATAAAAAATTTATCACATATATTTCATTATGATTTTGATATTTTTGAAATATTCTCTCAATTTTTCCAATTTGAGATTAGTTATTAATTAATTTCTTGATCATTATCTTTATTACATGATATATTTGGGATTATCCTAAATTATTATTAAACCTTCTACACAATATAATATACTTATCTTCATGATACCTTGCTTTTTTATCATACAATGTAAATTCACTTTTTATAATTACATCTTTTTATCATGAATAAAAATTTTTTCTTTTTTTTTTTCTCTTCTATTTCTTTCTCACTTTCTTCCACTTCCCCATACTCATTCCCTTCTCTCTATCTTTTAATCCCTACTATTTTCTACTCTCTTCCTTTTCTTCACTTCCTTTTCTATCCTTCCTTCCCTCTACCACTCCCATTCCATCATTTTTATTTTCATCTACCCTTTCTCCACTCACTCCCCATTACATTATCATTATCCTCCCACACCTCTCTTCATCCTTTTCTTTTCCCTCCTCTCCTCCACAATAAATGTAATAAATTTTATATTTTTTTTCAATCACCCCTTCTACTTATAATATAAACAATATATAACTATATCACCATTTTTGCAATTTTCAATAAATAAAATATATAAATAGTCACTAAACATATAATAAAAAAAAAAAATTTAGATGTCATGATCATGTAAGATGTATCCCATTGTGGGAGGATCAAAAATCAAGTATTGTTACCCCAAATTTGGGGGTGATTCGATGTTGTTGAATAGTGTGCTCTCTGATGTGTCATTAATATGCAAGTATGATGATGCAAATAAAAATAAAAAGAACCATGGATAGCCTTCTAGTGACTATTTTGATAATTCCCACAATTGGAAACATCATCATAGCTAGTACCGATCATTAGGTTTTTGAAGAAAAAGATGAATTTTGAGTTTTTGTTCATGTGTTAAGCCTCACGAACTAGGCCATCAATGACAACAATTGTGCAAATTGTTCTTGGCAAGGTTTCACTCCAAAATGTGAAGTACACAATGTGATTGTGATTTTTGACAATGAGATAATTGATAATGATCATGGTCAAGTGTCCTTATGGTAGGCTATTCATCTTACCGAATTGCATGGATTACTATCGTTGTAATTGCCAATTTTATAGAATAACCCACTAGATACAAGGTTCACTTACATGCTACTTAAATGTGACAAATGTGATGCTTGATGAGTGATTTATGAAAGATGATGATGGAAGAATATTTGATGGAGACATGAGGTGATTTCGCTCATTGTGGAGTTGATTGATTTTTTATTTGTGTTTTTGTTTGCACTTTTAGTGGTTCATTTTGTTTTTTGGTAGAAAAGAGTGAATTTGTTGTCAAATAACCTCCAATTTTTATGAAATTATGTGGGATGATGGAGCATATTATTTAGAAGTGTGGAGTGTCAGTTTTGTGAAAATTTGACCTCGTTTGGTATGTTTTGTAATGTGATATGTGTATTTGAAAGATTTGGTTCGTTCTCACAAAATATGCATGCAAAACTATTTATGTTTTCTCAAAACCTAATTTTATGATGTGTGGAAAAAATTTGGTTAAATTTGGAGGAGGTAAGCTACTATTTTGGTCGATTTTACCTTTACGCAATTTTGTCACCAGGCATCCAACTGAGCCTGCTGCATCCTATAGGTGCCCAGGTGCGCCTAGGTGCACCTGCAAGTGCCTAGGTGGGCCTGTAGAATATAGGTGCTAGACTATACCTACATGCACAATAAATAGCCTATGGAATGAGTTTTGAGGCTCATTTTTGTATTTCCAACTTTGAGAAGTTGCGTCTGAGGAGTGGAGTGGATTTGTGAGGGAAGTGAGGGTAGTGGAAATTTGCGTGGAAGCTATGGTGGCTGAGGGATAAAATGCTACTTCTAGATCTAAGGCATAATTTGCTCTAGTGGAATTGCTTTCTTTTGTTCAATTTTTTTTTCTTTGTATTAATGATAAATTGTGCATTGCTACAGTTATGGGTGATAGAGCCTCGACATCGATTCTCTCCGTATGTTCCCAGGATGAGGAAGAAGTTGTCACAGGAGGATTTTTTAGATTTTAAAGAAGATGGGGTTGAAGGGAGTGGCTCTATTGGATGTGGTGAGGTCTGACGATGGATACATCTTGAATTTTATAGAGAGGTGGGATTATGATAAGGAAAATTTTCAACTATTGATGGGGGAGATGACCATCACACTTGAGGATGTATATCACATTCTCAAGTTGCCCATGGAGGGGGTAAAGGTGTCAGTTGGGCACAACAAGGAAATAGAGTTGAAGGTAATGTTTGGTGATTGATGGTGGGAGGCAAGGATGGGTGATGGGGGTATTTGCTACCTGACCATATATCGAGAGAAGGAGTTGGAGGCACTCCCAGATTTGATTATGTTCGTGCTATCAAACATAGTTCTCACCAATAGCATGGGGTGTAGGTTCCCTTGGAACCTATTAGGATTGGTGAGTGACTTAATCATCAATACTAAACCATATGTGTGGGCTCCTACTTTATTGGCATAGTTGTACATGGAGTTGTATGAGGTCACTCAATGGGGGAGGAAGAGGATTGGATGCAGTTTCCTACTTTAGTGTTGGGCATGGGAGAATTTTAGTGTGGCTTGGCCTGAGGGGTTACCATGCAAGGCATGGAGGGTGGGGGATCCTTATTATAGGTGATGAGAAGATGGCAGAGGAGGTGAAGTCAAGTCATGCAGAGCATGATGACTAGTGGTACCTAGATATGTGGATGGGGTTGACTTGGGTGCAAGTGATATGGTGGCCATGGTGGGGTGCAGTGTGGGAGGGTGATGAGGAGAAGCTACATTGAATGAGGAAGGGATGGTGGTTTTTGGGGAGATGGTTGGGAGAGGTAGAGTATTTTTAGTACTCGTGGGTGTTACGATAGTTTGGTTTACCTCAGTGTGTGCTAGATGAGTCGATGCTATATCAACATCGATGGGATGAGGTGACACTTGCATGTGTGGAGCCATGGAGGGTATGGATGGTGGATGATGAGCCACTAGATATCCCAGATGTGGATGATGTAGGGTTTACTCCTCAGTACAAGGTCTGGTTTAGGGCTTAGCCGATATGGATGCCTAAGGTGGTGATGATGTAGACACCTAAAACGCATCATGTCAAGGGTGACTACTCATATAGGACATGCTACAAGACCATATGGAAGATCTTGGACAGACTCCAAGATACAGTAGTGGTTCTAACCACTCAATTTGGGCTCCTTGGCCTAATCAGTATGAACCATTTCTAAGACCCACAGTCTACAATCTAAATCATAGCTAAGACCCACGGCCTACAGTCTAGGCTACAGTTGTCATTTGCGGTCTAAACTAAAGTTTAGTTGGCCTTCATCCAAGACAAATTAGTTTGAATTACCATTTGTTCTAGAAGAAGGTGGTTAAAGGATGGAAGATTCCAGAGGCTTCCAATCCAAATATCATAACCATCTCTTCTTGATCTTGGCTTCTCCTTGAAGCCACCCCTAGCCCTTGGGTAATCCTGTAAGTACCCCTTCAAATTAGGGCAAAGATATAATGAGATATAGTGCATTTAGAGTAGTGAAGCCCTATCGAATTGTAGACTCATTTGAGTGTATAGAGAGAGTTTAGTTTCAATTCACTTGCCAATTCATCTAGCATCATGCCAATTTGTGTCATGTATTCCCTAAGGAGCTAGAATGCCAAGAAATGCAAATTCAGGTGAACGAAGGCTCAATTATGGAATTCAACTGCCAAACCTATTAGAGGACATAGAGATGACCCTTGATCATCAATTGGAAAAGGAATATCAATATAAAAGCCCTAGATTTGGAGGGTAAACTTAATTTATTGCTCACCACGATTGACAGCCACGGTGTACAGTGCAGACCGCTCATCAGAGCTATGGTTTGCAACAGGTGAAATATCTCCTTACTGTTTCTATTTTAGTATGCTTAATTAGGTTAGATTAGTCATTTTAATGATTTATTTGATAGTTTAGAGACCCCGACTAGCTTAATTAGGGATCATAATAAGTTTACTTCATCATAGTAAGTAAGATATCAATGGCTTATTTTCATGCTATCTTGTTTCATTCCATGCAATTGATTCAATAGCTAGATAGCTGCACTTCTTACTTTCATGTTTCTAACAATTTTCATGAATCTTGCACAATTTTAATATGTTTTATTCATCTTCTTGATTTCATAGTTGTTATGACATATTTATGCATATTTTCCTCAAAGGGCCTCATCATGAGAGTTTGCCTATTCATTTAATGATTTTGTGTTGTTTCTTGATTGTAGGAAATAGATTTGAAGGAGATTCAACCATTCAATTCCTTCCTCAATGCGAAGAAGAGGGTCAAATCCACCCTATAGCAATTTGTGACTATTTAGAGAGCATTAGTATTGTGCTTACCCCGTTGGGAGATTTGTAATTATATCAATTGTATCAACATTTGGGTGACCCTAAGAGGGGCATGATTGTAACTGAGATTCATTTTCAATATTAATAAAAAAAACATCCATTTTAGTGTTATATGTAATCTTGTTTATCATTTTATGCTTTTATGTTGATTCTGATTGAAGAATTATATAGGCACATTTCTTTTTGGATAGGTCAGAAGGCAATCATGGTAGAACTCCGTAATTTATGCAATTGATATTTGATCCCTATATTTTTTGGATATCAAGTATAAATCGCAGGTTACAGTTGCGATCTCATTATTGGCCCATGGCTTCAAAATGCGGCCTACAGTCTGAACCACGCATCAAACCTATGGTTCATAGCATATGCAATAGATAGCAGGGAGCTAAAGCTTGATCAGATGAGGACCTAAGGTAGGTCCCATTTTTCATCTCTGTACTTTTTTATTCTATCTGTGTTTTCCAAAAAGTAGAAAAGGGGAAATCTAATTAAGAAACTAAAAAGAGAGAAATGAATTAGGTTTTGGGGTTTCTTTTCTGAGTTTGGCTAGGCGCTGCTAGGAACAACAGACCTCTAAGTGCAGTCCATCCTAGAATCTAGTATTCTAGGTTTAAATTATGTGTTGGTTTATATGCTTGAGGCCTAATTAGAGGATATATCATCATAATTTGCATTATCAAATAGATATATAGGAATATAGCATGCATTATCTGAAATAAAACATTTCTTTTTGCATATTATGTAGGAAACAATCATTCATGTTGTATTATGCATTTTCATTTCTATGCAAAAATTAAAATGAACCACACACACCACGTTTCACTTAAATGCTAGTGATTTGGGAGTCACATCCAACCACTAGTAGGGTTCATCGATGGTGGGCGTAATTTCCATCCATTAGCCCAAATCCTACGTACCCTTGGATACTAGACCAATATCGGATCCGAGAACATTTTGTACCCTGGAAAATTTGCATGTATTCTCTTTGGAGGGTATAATGTTGACTGGGGAAAAATGGGTGAGAATATGGGAGGACCTGTGCTCCCTGACCATGTGTGGGCTTCATTACCACACATTATAGGTTGGATTATGCGACTTGGAATTCATAGCCAAGTTGTCGAGTTGTGAGTATACATGTGAAAGCCAATTAAATTGAGAATATCATCCAACAAGCTTTCAAACACGATGAGGAGTTCTTTACTGACACAAAAAATTTGAAACAAAATAAAACAGTTTAGGGCTCACATTTAAAAGCTAATAAAAGATAATCACCATTATATACCTTGTTTGCGTAATAAATAATAAATCTAGACACTAGGTGCACCATGGTGGAGACACGAGGTGGTCGGCAAAGGCATAAGCCTAATTCCAATGACCAATCCTTGATAGATTCACAACAATATATGTCAAATCCTCGCCTACATGTGCTTCCCGAATGTCGTTCGATGAGCATTAGAGGAGGCAATTCGACATGAGGGGAACCTATTGAGCATACCCTTGATAGAGGAGTTTATGTGTATTATTCTTGACACAAAATAGAGCAGGGAGCCTCTCAGCATAAGGGTGTTCCAATTAGAAGCCATTGTTGGGATCACATTGCATGCGCATCCATGAGATCAATCGAAGAGTATGTTATATAGGGGTCCAAGTTAGTACCCCTACATCATAGGTCTTTAGGAGGATCCATGGCTCCATCTTCAAAGTACAAATGGGATCGAGACCCACCCATTCAAGGGCATGTAGATAGGGCTACCATTGAGCATAGGCCTGTGCAAACTCCCGCACATAATGAATATAAAAATATCACTATTGATATGGCCAAGGTGGGAGCCAATGGCACACCACCGCATGAGCGGTGGAGATCCAGATCGTTGGATGGCTTAGGTAGTGTCCTTGAGTAGCTAGGCTATAAGCCTTCGGCTCTGTCCACTCATACCCCGAGTGAGCATAGTGTGAGTTCTATTAGGACTGCTAGAGATCATGGAGAGGCTTCCAAACACCCTCATGTGATACATACACCATCCACGCATGGTGGAACACAACATAGGGCTTAGTAGGACGCCAATGCCATCTACACGGATAAGGGAAAAAGTGTCACAAATCAGTCAAATGGGTACAAAACCCATAAGATCGCTCACATGGAGCATGCATACCAGAGGCTTGTTATGGCCAATCACCTTGATAGATCACACATACTGGTATCTAAGCAGTGATGATAGCTCCTCCAAGATCAATTGGAGGATACTTGCCTAGAGAGGTAGCACATCGAATATGAGAATATTTAGTCACAAAGTCTCATCAGACAAAGACTATATGAGCAGTGCATGTGTGACGAACGCATCCTTACTCAAAAGGACCATGTGGAACAAGAGGATAGGCTAGCCAAGGCTGGCTTATACACTCATGCTGAGCATGAAGAACGCATTCATAAAAGGGTTTTTTCACAAGCCAATGTGCAACAGGAGCGAAGAGATGCTCACACTCATATTAGTGCTCTACAAAGAGAACAACCACCACCATTCGAGTATGAGAGGCAACAACGATATGAGGAAGAAGAGGGAGAGGGAAACAATTAAGAGTATCCTAAAGACTCCCAAGTTGAGGAGGAGGAAGAGCAACTTCCTCCACCTTGACAGAGGAAGAATGTACCTCCAAGACCACACCTATGTCAACTTAGGGATGAGGACTTTCTATATTCAGAGGCCTATAATGCCTTAGTAGCAAAATTAAAAGTGATCGAGAGGTAAGGTGCGGTTCTTCAAAATCTGACAATAAAAAATATTCATAATGAGCCTTTGGACCCCTCTATGCTTGCTCCAACATACCCTAAGCATTTTTTATGCCTATGTTAGATAAATTTACAGGTGACGAAGATGCGCAGGAGCATGTCATAGGATTTTTGGATGCCTGCTTCCAAATTACAGGCAATAATACCTTGCTTTTGCACACATTCATCACAAACCTCTCAAGCCCAGCCTAAGAGTGGTTCAATCAGAAAAATAAGTACAACATTATCAGTTTTGAGCAACTGGTTGAATTGAACGCTTTTATTTTAGTGTCAAGAAACAGACTAACCTTTTTGATCTGGTTGTGCTAGCTCAGCATAATGACAAGCCAATTGAATAGTAAAGAAAGAGGTGGATGAGATTAATGGTGAAGTTGCCATTCCCTATTATTGCTATGGAATTGACTCGAATGTTTACCAAGAGTTGTGCCAAGCACATCTCATTATTGTTTCAATAGTATCCAACATCCAATGAAGCTTTAGCGCAAGCCAAAGTAATTGAGGATATCAAGTTGTAAGAAGGTAACTTGAAGCTTAAGAATAGGAAGGAGAGGCCCAAGAAGAGCTCCACAAAACATAAGGGCAAGTATGCCCACATCAACCAAGTGGTGCTAAACCTCTAGAGAGAGGATAAAGGGTAACAAAAGTAGAATTATCAGGCCCAACCTCCTCTTGCATAGTACAAAAAGTGCAATAATAATTATAAGGGCAAAAACAAAGAAAAAGCACCCGACTCGCCAGTTCACGCCTTTTATGGAATCATTGACGTTAGTATTCCATCAGTTATGTGAGGCTAAGGCAATAAGACTATCCAAGGTTAAGCTGGTTGATCCAAATCAGCCCAAGTTAAAGGGGTATCGGGATGATCTATTTTGCATCTTCCATCGCGCGAAGGGTCATGACATAGAAGTGTGTTGGTCCTTCAAGCATATTATGCAAAAAATGATTGAAAAAGGTGATCTTGCAGTACCAAATATCCACTGGCACTCGACAACCAAAACATGGGGATTTAAAAAAATCCATTGCCAAACCATGAGGCATCGCACAATAATGTTGGTCATGTCAACAGGTGTGCATCGAACCACCTACCCAGGGGTTCGTAGGTATGGTTAATATTTTTAAAAGACATGGGAGATATGAGCAACCAAATCAACCATGCGCTCCCATAATAATACAAGCCACAACGAATCAACAACCGACTCAGAATATTCTAGGCCCACCAACTAGATTAGTGGTGACCATATAATTTAGGTTGGTTCAAAATCTACAGACAAATCTTGTGAAGTTTTCTATTTATGAGTTGATACATTAGTCCCCTAGGCATAGGGAGAATCTCATGGACATTCTAAGGTCCATCAAAGTGCAGTCCTAGGATGCTCAAGCATTCACCAATTTTTTAGGACACGTACAATAGTGACAAGAATCAATGATCCAATTTTATGATCACGAAATTAGGATGGTTCCTATAGATACAACTGATCCACCATTGCATATCATCATGTGTGTCAATAACGTGCCATTCAAGAGGATCTTGATCGATATTGGTTCATCAATCAACATTATAATGAACAAGGCGTTGAGTCCATTGAAGCTACCTAAGTCACACATTATGCCCACTACATTCACGTTGAGAGCGTTTAACGATGCATTATGTTCAAAAATTAGCACGATCGTTCTACCTATTCAGGTAGTCTTAACGACCATACCTGTGATGTGGCATGTGATTGAAGGCACCATGTAGTATAACATCCTACTAGGGAGGCCTTGGATTCATGAGATGCATTGCATTCCATTTATATGACATCAATGTGTGAAGTTCATTCACGAGATACAGGTTCACGTGGTGTCATCAGATGGAGAACCATTTAAATTCATGAACATGGCTCATTTACTAGGGAGTTTCATACTTCCATCAACACACCTGGATGTCTAACCATCATCACCAGTTAAGCATCCAAAAGAAAAATAAAGAGTATGTGATAAACCATTGATATCTGTATTGCATAGAGATGAGCACACTACTGCTAATTCCTTGGAACCGAATACATCAAAAATACTTCTGGATGAGAGTAATCTAAAGGTGAAAAGGGGCAAGAAGAAAAAGAAGCATGTGCCCGAACCAATCATCGATGAGGCTCCCATTCCTATGGAAGTGGAGGAAGCCCAAGACATAGTCAAGGAGGTACCTCAGCCTACCTCACCTACCTCACCTACAGGGTCATCCACATCGCGAGTGACTGTTCACCTGGCAAAAATAGGGTTAGGTGAATATATTGTGCAAAACATCACCTTTGGAACGATTCTGGAGACTGCACAAGAGATAGACCTACCCCATGCTCCTCATTTTTTGGTTGGATCAGTGGTGCCATTGGGAGAGCTACCCAATCAGACAAAATTTATCTATGATGGGTTGGATTAGCTTCCCACGCGAACATCCATGGATGAAGATGATGATGAACCATTCACAGTGAATGTTCATTACTTATCCAACCCTAAATATGCTAGGCATATTTTCAAATTATATCATTGGCATGGGTACAACATTGGTATTTTTGAGCAAGGGCATAAGAATTTGCTCAAGCCACATTATCATTTGGCAACTGATAGGTTTGGGATAGGATTGTAGACATGAGGACAGGATGATCTACTTACATCATAATTAGATCACCTGTACCTTAGTCTAGGGGACAATGTGGATTTTAACCCATATCATCCTAATCCTTCTACGTTCCAGAGGGATGATCAGATGGTGTCTTATGTCACCATAGCTCCACTCAAATCATATCACAAAGATGCCTTGGTGGATAGTGAGATCACACCTAACAATCAGTCAGAGGATGAATTTGAACTGGTTTATGAGGTAGTATCATATTTACGATGCTTATACCTAGTTTTACCAAATAGTAACGATAGTGATCAGGATGTGACTTACATGGGGCCACATTTTCTAAAGCATCCCATGCTAGTGTATAGTGGCAAAGGATTGTATCACAATAGTGATGACAATGATAAAATAGAGAAAGCCTATCTAGGACCTCCATATCTACGTCACTGTATGCACCTTTTATGGTTGAGGACATGCACAAAGAGATCAATCTCAATCCTTGCCTTATGGGAAGACCACCGAACTTCAATGTGATCTATCACATGGTGTTTCCTGACCTGTCTATGTACATGGAGCTCGTCGAGCCGAATGACCCAATATTGTAATAAATGCATAGAGAGGACCCAGTCATCCATAGTTCACATAGAGCAGACCCATTTGTGCTCATACCATTAGAATTAGATCTCAGGTATGAGAGCTACATCAATTATGTAGAAGTTTGTTCATGTGGTCTTGGATATCAATTCCAGTCCATCAATATGGTCTCCATTTATTTGACCACTCCACTCCACAATCCAATAGACTCGTCCAAACCGTTGCATTTAAATGTAGATACTATCGATTGGGAATCACTGAATTGCCTATTGATCCTAAATATTTCTTCCCTAATGAAGATATGCTACAACCATTTCATTTTGCACCAGGCTATGCTTATGATGTCTATCATGTTGAGGGTGCTTTTGATGCAGAACCTATCAACCCAACTGATGACATCCATTTTATTCCTACGCCTCATAAGATTGAGGAGGGATCACATATGTCAGTAGAGGAAACCTTAGATGTGGATATCAGTAATGATCCCACCAATCCAAGGAAGGTTAAATTTGGAGAAAGTCTCACTCTGACGAGTGGGTCACTTTCATACCTCTACTAAAAGAGAGACCTAATATTTTTGCTTGGACTTACAAAGATATGTTAGGTTGATGAGGCCTGAAAATGCCTCAATCATAACATGTTTTGAACACTAAAATTGCCTATAAACTCTTATGTTAATCTAATATGCTAGTTAAGTTAATTCAATATGTTGTGTATTAACTATTTGCATAATAAATGTATTTGAAGTACTATATTCTGATTTTTACGACTTTTTGTATAAGTTTTATGTTGTTTTGTTATGACTTGCTAAAATGATATATGCTTAGATTAATAAAAACATTTCACTAATCATGTTTTGATATGTCTCAAGCATTCATTTTACCTAAATCTCAACAGATTCAAGAAAAGCTACATCTGTGCAAGAAAATTGGGTTTTCCCATGTAAATTCCAGCCAACTGCCAATGAATGGAAAGGCATGGAATTCACATGTGGAAAGAGATGAAGACCATTGGAATTTGATCCTGAGAAGTAACCCACATAAGAAATGCAAAGAAAATCATTTAAGGAGCCCACATTTGTTCATTCCGAAGTCTCTTCGAAATGAACAGATATCTTCGAAATGAGAAAACACAGTGTCTTCAAAATGAGCGGATCTTCAAAATAAGAACTGTAATGTCTTCAGAATGAGAACTGTAATGTCTTTGGAATGAGTGGATATTTGGAATGAGAATTGCAGTATATTCGAAATGAGCCACTTATCTTTGAAATGAAAACAGAATGTGCTTTTTGACTTATTGACCGAATTCTAACGCTGGAAAAAGGAAAATAAAGATTGAAAAGGATAAAGGGAAATATCTCAGATCTGGCTTTGCCATCCTTGCCGACCAAAGCCACCATTTATGGAAAGATCAAATTGTGATCTTCTTTTATGATAAAACCTGGAATTGTTACAGCATAATAGGATTAGATCTTTTGAGATATTCTCAGCTTGTTAGTAGATATTAGGACATCTATAAATATGGCTACCGTTCAGGTTGAGCGAGGTAGAGAAGAAAAGAAAGTAGTAGAGAGTAAGGGGAATAGAAGATAGAGAGAATAATAGGTGATAATCAGAAAGTGACTGTTATAGTCCTGTAACAGTTTTTAGCAGCATTATTGTAATCATGTGTTTGCATCAATAAAGTATATTGTTTCTATTTCATATTGCTTGTAAATGAGTGTGAGTAATATTTAAAGAGAGAGAGACTCATACCTTCTTCTGGACAAAGAGGCTGGCCACTTCCAGACCTAGGAGGAGGACTAACAACAAGTTTTTATTCTGATTTTGCTGCAGCAAAATGAGTTGTAGAACTTGTCCTTTCATTCCTTTGTAAATAACTAATGATATTTGCAATATTAGTTTATTTTATGTTTTGTGATTAATTATTTGATTGTAATCCCCACTTTCAGCAAAGCTTTCAATTTATTATAGACTGTCATTTCCAGAATTTGCCATTTTCTGTAATTTCTTGCATTTTATGTTTTGCTGTCAACCCTTGCACGTGAAGATTGACAACCTTCCATTACGAGCCTTGATAGTTTCATTTCCATGTTAGAATTAGATTTTCATTGCTGCAAAAGTAATTAGATTTCCTTTCTACAATTAGAATCAGACTTTCAATTCTACAACTGTTATTTTTGCAACATAATTAGGTCTCATTCTACAATTGTAATTAGGACTTCATTTTTGCAGTTAATGATTAGTTTCCAATTATGTAACTTATATTAAGGTTTAATTCATGCAATTTAGAGATAGAAATGTCCTAAACCCCCCCCACAATCGGTTTCACAAATAAAACCTGTTGCTCTAGATTGACCTAAGATATAACCCTGTTTACCCCTTCTTTCATAGATAGCCTTGTACACAGCCCTGGATTGACAAATTCATTGAGAATTAATGATTTATATAACGAAAATGCATCATTTTGGCATCGTTTCCAAGGAATTGTGTTGCTAGAAGGTAAAAACAGTCCAATAGCTGTTAGTTAGACTGAACTGTGAAGATTCAGGGTAAAATCTGAATAGAACAGTTGGTTAAAATAACAACTATTGACATAATTTATGTCATTTAGAGTAAACATGAATGAGTAAGTCTAAGGATGAAAAAGATAGAATTACCCAAAAGGATCCCTGGCTTTTTCCATTACGGAGATCTTCATGCCTAAGAGGTGAATCACCTGTGTTAGAATTACCAGAAAGATTGAAAGAAAAATCACCAGTCTCACCATCATTAGAACATCCTAAGAAAGAAGAATCATCAGACTCATCATTAATAGAGGGTCTTGGACCTCTTGAGAGTGAAATTTGGATAGCATTAATTGTTCCCAAAGAACAGTAAATTATGGCAGAGGGAGGCAATCTAGATAGAGATGGCCAACATGGTTATGCCCATGATGAAGGAAATGAGCAGTATATTCCTCAACCTTCCAAAACATTTGAATATCCTATCTATTTGAATCCAACACAAAACTCTCCCATGAAGACTATTTCGCCTTCAATACTTCCAACCTTTCGAGGTGTTGTATCTGAAGATCCTGATCAGTTTTTGTTTGAATTCAAGGTAGTGTGTCAAAACTATGATTATGTAAATAACAATCAGAAACTTAAGGTCTTTCCCTCAACACTCAAGGACTCAGCATTATGTTGGTTCATGAGTTTAGAGCCAAATTCCATCCGAACTTAGGATCAAATGGAAATTGTGTTTTTAGACAAATATAAGGAGTATTGTCGTGTAAGGAACAAGAAAGATGAGTTATTTAGGATTAAAAAAGAAGATGATGAAACATTAGAATACTATCTTGATAGGTTCTCCTTTTTTCAAAGGAGATGTGGAATTATAGAACCAGAGTTATGCAAAACTATCTTTTTGAGAGGATTGCAAGATGAATCTAGAGACGTATTGGATTTGATGGGAAGAGGAGATGTAAATACTCTCAGTAATGAGGAAATTATGGATATCTGTAGGAATTACTCTCGCAATAAGCAAGGAAGAAGAAAAAAAATACGAATGGCACTGATGTGAAAGAACTAATAGAGGAACTTGCAAATTTTAAAACTGATATTCTAGTGCAATTAAACACAACTTTGGGGGAAATGTCTGCAAAAGCAAAAAACACAGAACCTTTGGCAATTTATTGCCCAAGATGTAGAAATAAACATGCTTTGCAGGAATGTCCTTTGAATAAAACATCTATCTCAGCCATTTGTAGTATCTGTTCAAAAATGCATTCAACTGATCAATGCCACCTACTACCACAACTCAAAACTATGTTAGAAAATCAAACTGAGGAACTCAACTATGTCAAACCAAAAAAAGGGGGAAATTTCTCTCAATACCAAAATCCCCCTCATTTTCCTACAAATTGGGGGCATAATCTTGGTACTATGCCTTGGGGACAATCATAACCACCCCAACGTCCTTGGAATTATCCTCAATGGACAAATTCCCAAGAATGGCCACAAACAAATTGGAGTAATTTAGCCTGGAATCAAAATCAAAACAATCCATCATGGAATCAAAATAATCCATCATGGAATCAAAACAACCCATCATGGAATTAAAAAAATCCACCCTGGAATCAGAATCAGACTAATCCACATTGGATGCAAAATCAACCACAGTGGAATCAACAATATCAGTCCTATTCAAGGTAGCAAAGAAATCAAGGTCAAAATCAACATTTGCTGCCTGCACCTAATCAAAATTTTCAAGAAAAATAGAACCAACCAAAACAAACACAACAGGTGAAACAACCTCAACTTCTAGCTCAATCAGTCACTAATCCAAATAGCATGAGACAAGCATCCCCTGTCTATGTGGCTGAAGCTGAAGACAATGTTGAAATAAATGTTATTGATTGTAGTAACATCCAAATTCATTCAAGAAAAGTTGTACTTGAACCTGTTTCAAATAAAAGCAAGGAAAATGAAGAGCAAGAATCTTTGGAACCAATTAGAGTTGAACCAACAATAGAGAAAGAAGAAAGAAAAATAGAACCACATGCAGAACAAGTACCTTCATCAGGGATAATTCTATATCCTAAAATATTCAATACCATAGTAGAAAATTCTGAGTCAGACCTGGTCAAAGAACTTAAAAAGTTAACTATATCATTGCCCTTATTGCAAGTCATTAAGGATATACCAATGATTAAAAGTACTTTCCGAGATTTGTGCATTAAAAGAGCAGGAAGAAAAAAGAAAGCATTTCCTAAGACTGTTCAGATTGAAGGAAAGATAGCTGATCTCTTGTCTGGAAAACTAGTACCTCCAAAGTATAGTGACCCAGGAAGTCCACTTATCACAGTTACCATAGGTTCAGTACCAATATCAAATGTATTAGTAGATTTAGGAGCTGCAATAAATGTCATGACCAAGGATATAATGAAACAATTACAGCTCAAACATCTCAGCCCCACATTTATAGTTTTAGAAATGGTTGATAGGTTAGTTGCAAACCCTAAAGGGATCATTGAAGATGTTCCTATAGAATTTTCTTCTTGGGAATTCCCTATAGATTTTTTGGTTTTACAGCCAAGAAATTCAACACATGGATATCCCATCATTTTGGGAAGACCTTGGCTTGCAACTATAGCAGCCTTCATAGCTGCAGATCTAGAAAAATGACTATTTCAAATGGTATTGATCTGAAACAGATCTCTCTGTATCCTCCTGCAAGACCCTCCAACAATTTTTTAGGTCAGTTATGGTTTCCTGATTCAGATGAAGAATCAGATGAGGTTATTTCCACACTAGCCACCTTGGTAGTAAGGGAACACACAGAAGACCTCCATGACACAGAAAATTCAAAAAATGAAACTACCCTAATGAATGTTCTTCAAGAACAAGGGTTAGAAGAGGAAGCAGTAAATATCTAGTAATTTTTAAGGAATGAGAACCAAAATTTTGAAGGTGAAACATCTGTACTATCACATGAAAACTCTGTTTCACTACCACATGGGTGGCACCATCACCTGATTTTTCCTTCTCACTGTTCTATACAGGAAATGCTTCCATCAAAGAATAATAAAATAGAAACTTCTTATTTCCTTCCATCTCAATAATGTCCTCTTAACTCCCTGATCACTAAGTATGAAGAAGTGAATTCAGTCCTTCCAAATACAAAACAAATAGAAGTCTAGCCAGGAAAATTTTTAAACATTTACAACTGGATTACTAGGGAAGAAGAAGACAAATTGATAGCTATCTTGCAGAAGCATGTCCATGCTTTTGCTTGGGACTATAAAGATATGTCAGGGGTTCACCCTGATATATGCACCCACAGAATTTATACTGAAGAAGTCAACCCAGTTAGACAACCTCAGAGAAGACTGAATCCTGCCCTAAGGGATATTGTAAAGGAAGAAATTGAAAAACTTTTGGAGGTAGGATTCATTTACCCAATTTTTGATAGCCAGTGGGTCTCTCCATTGGTTATAGTTCCTAAGAAAAATGGAAAAATGAGAGTATGTGTAGACTATAGAGAGCTAAATAAAGTAACATACAAAGACCATTTTCCATTACCTTTCATAGATCAGGTGTTAAATAACCTTGCTGGAAAGAGATACTTTTGTTTTCTTGATGGATTTAGTGGATATAATAAAATTTAGATTGCACTTGAAGATCAAGAGAAAACAACCTTTACCTGTCTATGGGGAACATTTGCCTATAGGGTTTTACCTTTTGGTTTGTATAATGCCCCAGCAACATTTCAACAAGTAGGTTTAGCAATTTTTTCTAATCTGACTACCAACAGTGTTGATATATACATGGATGATTTCACAGTATGTGGACAGACTTTTGAATTTACATTAGAAAACCTTGACAAAGTTTTAACTCACTATGCAGCATACCAATTATCCTTGAATCTAGAAAAATGTTTTATGATGATGAAGGAAGGAATAGTTCTTGGCCATCACATCTCTCTTCAAGGGATCCAGGTTGATCCAAAGAAGGTGGAAATTATCAAGAACATTCTTCCTCCTAAAACTCAGACCGATGTCAGAATCTTCCTAGGACACATTGGTTTTTATCGCAAGTTTATTCCCAGCTTTAGCACAATAGCCAATCCCATGTTTGCCCTATTGACTAAAGATTCTGAATTTTCCTAGACTGCAAAGTGTCAGGAATCATTTGAAGCTCTGAAAGAAAAATTAGTAACTCCACCTATGTTAAGAGGACCTAATTGGACATTACCATTTCACATACAGGCTGATGCTTCCAATACTGCAATTGGAGCAGCATTAGGACGAATTGACAATGGTGAACACTATGCCATCTACTACATTAGCAAGAATTTGACAGGAGCTAAAAAAAATTATACCACAACTAAGAAAAAATTCTTGGCAGTAATTTATGCCATCAAAAAATTCAGGTATTACATCACAGGTTATCAAATATTTATTCACACAGATCACACAACCATTAAATATTTGATGAATAAGCCTATGGTAAGTGCAAGAATTATTCGTTGGTTACTATTACTACAAGAATTTGATATCACTATAATCAACAAACTAGGAAAAGCTAATGTTGTAGCAGACTTCTTGTCCAGATTACAGAACACAGACGAAGTGGAATTAGTTGAAGACACCTTTCTTGATGAAAAATTATTTGCTATATCAGTTCAATCACCCTGGTTTGTAGATATAGCCAATTACTTGGTCACAGGGAAAGCTCCTCCACATTTCACTTCAAAACAGAAAAAACAATTGATCAAACAAAATTCTTCTTTTGAATGGATTAAGGGTATACTTTTTAAATGCAGTCCTGACCATGTGTTACGTAGGTGCATCCGAAAGGATGAGGTGTATGATATCCTGATGGCTTGTCATGACGAACCCTCAGGTGGACACTACTCTATAAAAAGCACATCAGGTTAGAAAAATCTTAGGGACAGGATATTATTGGCCATCTATTCACAAGGATGTGAAAAAGTACATTAGGCATTGTGATGCATGACAAATAATGGGGAAACCCACTCATACAAATGAAATGCCATTGCATCCTCAATTGATTTTAGAACCATTTGAGAGGTGGGGGCTTGATTTTGTAGGACCTATTGATCCACCTTCTCAAGGAAAGGTGCATATTCTAGTATGCACTGATTACTTGACAAAGTGGGTAGAGGTGCATGCTTTCAAACATGCTTATGAAGAGAAGGTCGTTGATTTCTTGTATACTCAGATTTTTTAGAGATTTGGAGCTCCCTGGTCTATCACCACAGACCAAGGACCCCAATTTGTATCCAAAGTCATTGAAGCATTTACAGAATTATATGAAATCAAACATAGAAAATCATCACCTTATCACCCACAAGCAAATGGCCAGGTTGACGTAACAAACAGGGAACTGGAACGAATTTTAACAAAAATAGTAGCTTTTCATAGGAGCAACTGGCTAGATAAATTACCTGAAGCAGTATGGGCTTACAATACTACTTGGAAATCCACTACTGGATTCACACCTTATGAACTAGTCTTTGGTAAAAGGCCCCTCTTGCCTATTGAATTTTAGCTACTAACACTATGCACAACATTGGAAATTAGAATTGAATTATCATAGGCACAAACAGATAAGATTTTGCAGTTGAATGCATTGGATGAACTTAGGTTGGATGCTCTGCACCAAACTGAAGTAATTCAAGAGCAGAAGAAATTATGGCATGACAGTCACACTCAGCAGAGGAAACTTCAACAAGGATATTGGGCCTTACTATTTGATTCTTGCTATGAGGAATTCCTTGGAAAGCTGAGAACTAGATGGCTTGGACCTTACCGGATTGAGGAGGTATTTGACAATGGAGCAGTATGTTTATCTCCTATTGATGGGTCACATAGAAAGTTGGTAATGAATGGACATCGCCTCAGGGTGTACCATACACCTCTGACTAAAAAGGAATTCTTGCAGTAACTTGACAGTTTGGATACACAACAGGTGGAAGAAATTTCCTCTTCCACTTCAAAACAATCAACATGATCATGGATTTTAAGAAAAGACAAAAAAATACAAAAAAATAAAAAAAATAGAAAACAAAAATATGAATAAATTCTTATTATGAATTCCTTCATGGGCATGATTTCAGGGAAATCATGAAATTCCTTCATGGGCATAGTCAGAATCAAGGAAAAAAAAAAAAGAGAAAACAAAGAGAGAAAAGGAGAGGTATAAAAAGAGAGAGAGAGAGAGAAATGAATAACTCAGTAGTGAAAACCTTTTTCAAGGCACTACTGGGTTGGTATGCATGAAAACCAGTTTTCTGGCATGCATAACCTTGAAAATTTCTAAACCATCATTGTACAAATTCACCAACTGCACTTGTTTTGAAATGTTGCAGAAAATATTAGCAGAACATCAACAGAAGCAGTCATATTTCAAAAACTTGCATTAACTTGTTTTAATCAGGTATGTATTTCTTACATTTATTCATTATAAATAATTGGTATATAGTATATAACAATTAACCATTAGTGAATCAATCTCAACCAATTATTCAGACATTCCCAGAGATGGAGAGTTGGAAATCAGAGCTCCAAAAAGTAGGGTGGTGGAAATCCTCTTACTATATGAAATCATGGAATCAACATGTGCCAGATTTATTACAGTGGAAACATCCCCAAGAATGGCCAGTGAGGGGTACAGAGGAACTAATGGAAAAACTGTGGAGATATCTTCAAATACACCCAATTCAGGATGGTTCTAAGAGGGATATACTTGGATGGGGAGGAAGTAAGTTGGGAATTTATAAGGCAAAGGAGGGATACAAGGTAGTTTGTGGATACGAGATTACCCCATCACCCTTTCCATGGACATTTGTATGGCAAAAGGAAGGATGGCCAAAAATTAACATTTTCTCTTGGTTGATTAACCACAAAAAGTGCTTGACTTTTCATAATTTGATAAAAAGAGGTTTCTTTGGGCCCTCTAAATGTGTTTTGTGTGGAAAGGCAGAGGAGACCTTGAATCACCTCTTTTTTGGTTGTTCTTTTGCTAAAGACATATGGATCAATTGGTGGAGACAAATGAGACAACATTGGGAAGTTTTTGAGAGCCAGGAAAGCTTTTATGAGAAATAGAAACAGTGCAGCTTTAAGACTAAAACAATGAAAATTGCATGGAAACTAGGACCTAGCTTCATATGGTGGCAGTTATGGCTAGAACGAAATGCACGCATATTTAGATCAGAGCACATAACAAGGGAGCAAGTATGGGAGAGTATTATGAGCAAGGTAACAGAAACACTATTTATCAGATTACAGGAGGAAACAAATATAAAAATGGACGAAGTGATTATTCTACAGAGCCTTGGAATAACTGTAACAGAGAAAAAACTTAAGGATGGGTACACAGGTGAGATCCCCTTGAATAACATAGAGTGGAGGCCACCTCCTAAAGAGTGGGTGAAGGCAAACACAGATGGGGCTTCTACTAGAAATCCTAGGAAAGTTGGTTTTGGTATTATCATGCAAAATTAGAAAGGAGAACAGGTGTATTGGAGAGCAGAAGGAATGGGGGAGGCAACAAATAATGAAACGGAAGGATAGGTGATCTTGTCAACATCAGTGATAGCTGCAAATCTACAGTTACATAAGTTGTGGATAGAGACAGACTCTCAGGTATGGGCTGGAATATTAGATCCGATAAGGCCCTTTCAAGTGCTAGGAATTGGAGAGAGAAGGAAGGTGGAAGCAATCCAGAAGATCTGGCAAGTTTTTCAAGATGTTTTTATTACACATATAAAGTGAGAGGGAAATAGGGTGGGAGACTATTTAGCAAAATGGGGAAAAGATCTGGAGAAAGGGCAATATGTGGACTCTCAGATGGAAAATCAGATAAGCTTGTGCCAAAGAATCCAAGGGATGCAGGAGGTGATACAAGTAGATAGTATAACAAGAAGAGTAGACAGTGAGTCTAATGAATCTATCACAGTTAGGCCATAGAGCAACACAACATGAAGATAAATGGATAGTTTACGAAATTCAGATAAATTGGATAAACTGGAATTCAGCTATGGTAGTGCTGAGGGTTTGGATATCTGCATTATGTAAGGTAATGTTTTATGGGTAATTTTTGAGCTAGGAGGGATTGGAGGAGGATTTTCTTTCTCCCTTGATGCCTATCCAGTTCATTTTACCTTGTAATACAGCTTCTATAAATATAACATATTTTTCATTTTTTTCAAAAAAAAATAATTAACCATTAGCATAAAAGATATCCATAAGAGTTGGCATACTTAAACATGTTTTGAGAATGGGAATATTGATTTTTTCCTAATCTTCGGAACAAGAATGCCAAAAATAGTGCCTACTATCTTCTTCAAACTAATTGCTATGTTTTTTTCAGATTGAAATTGTCTTCGGAATGATAGTAGATTGTTGCACTTTATCTTCGAAATGACAATTTGTCTTCGGAATGAAGCTTTGTCTTCGGAATGAAGATTTGTCTTCAAAATGAAGCTCTATCTTCGGAATGACAATTTGTCTTCAAAATGAAAATTTGTCTTCAGAATGAAACTTTGTCTTCAGAATGAAGCAAGATTTGTCTTCAGAATGAGGATTTATCTTCAAAATGAGGATTTGACATCGCAAAGAAGCATGATCTTTGGAATGAAGACTTGTCTTCGTCTTCGAAATGAAGACTCGTCTTCGAAATGAAGTCATAATCTTTGGAATGAAGTCATAATCTTCGAAATGAAGTTTTGTTTTCATAATAAATTATAATCTTCGAAAATAACATTCAATGAAATATCTCCATGTGGCATCCAAGGAAGGAAAGAAATACAATCAAGTGAAAATTCTTTTGACGCATACAATAAAGGAACACATGTCAGTCAGCATATGATTTGTTTTAGCACCCATTTGAAAAATACCAGAATCACGAAGGACGTAACCAATAGTAAGCCACCAATTTTTAATGCTGATAAACATGCACGTGAGAGACCGCAGGCAAAACAAAAAAACAAAAAACAAGTAAGGTGGATCTGATAGCAAGGGCATCTACGCAATTATTGATGGACATGTGTTCAATCAAAAATAGAAATGCATGCCACCCTTCTTTCTGAAGACATGTTTGCTAATGCAAAATAACTACGAGGTACAGTGCTCAGATTACGGTTCATTTCGAAGAACAAAAACAGAGAAATTGCAAGGTTGCAACCACCAGAAACCAGAGAACCAATAGAGGAATAGTGGCAGAAGAGAGCATTTTGTGATGAACCAAGACAAGAAAATGGGGCAAAAAACAAAAATGGAACCAACAGATACCACCCATCTCCGAGAAAATCCAGTAGTGGTGCAGATTTTTGAATATGGAGGGTTTATGCCATTTTTGGATAAATTTAATGGATCCTTTGAAGACTTGGCTAGCATGTTCACCAACACATTCCGAAACAATCGGGCACACGTTAACGACATGACTATTGAGGTAACCCCTGAAGTTTTGAGTCAAATTATTGAGCTGCCATTAGGTCTTCCAATTTCTAGGTCTGGCAAAAATACATTGGTAAACACAGTTAATCAATTTTTGGAAGAAAATTATAGAGCACTTGAGTATTTAACACATAATAACACATGCAAAGGGGTAAAAAGGGCCAGCCTACAGGAACCCTGGGATGAAGTAGCCACATGGGTAATCAAATTTCTAACTTGTGAAGGGTAGTATGTACTGTTGTCAAGGCATCATATCAAAATTTTAAATCATCTCAGACATGGTAGGCAACAACCAGAGGTTAGGGTAAATCTTCCCCTATATCTAAAACAAGAATTAAAAAACATGGCAAAAAGATATCAAGAAGGAAAAGGAATTCTTCGCCACCATGGTCTCATCAAATAAATTTGCCAACACCATTTTAGAGGAAACCCTAGGAGCTTTGAGATGTTTTACTCTACATTAAATGATGTAATTTTTGGCGATGAGGATGAAGAGGAAGAAATAAATACTACTTATGTTGCTACAGAAGAACAAACAGGTGGAAGATGTTGCAGAATATGCTACAGAAGCTGTTGTAGAAAAAGAAACACACCCAACAGCAGCAGCAGAACACCTTGCTCCAGAACCTTCAACTTCACAAGCAAAAAGGCAAAAGAAATGAGTATCTAGAACTGGAAGCAGAAGGGAAAAATAGAAGAAGGTCTATTTTTCCAAAGTTGCAATTGATTTGTTAGAATAGAGAAATGAAACACCTAGCCCAACAAGGGAAGAAACAATAAGGGAAACAAAGGCATCTGAAACTAACCCCACAATCCCTGCTGTCATCAGAAAATAGAGCAAAAAGAAGTTTGCATCTGGAACTCAGAGGTCTACAAGAATCCACTTGAGGGAAATGACAGACCAGGTCATGGAACAAGAAGATGGACAAAGCAACCTAGATGTCACAGAGATACAACCATCCCCTAAAAACTTCCCAGAATTTCCTGAACAGATAATTGAGGAAGAGGCTGGACAAGATAATCTAGAGGTGGCTACAGTTCAACAAGCCATAGAAATAGTAGATGCAATTATAGACCATTTCATAGAGCCTCCTAAACAAGAGCAAATAGATGTTGCAGAAGAAGAGCCAGTTTTTGAGCAGCCTGTTGAAGCTGACTTGTCTGCATCTGATTTTGAAGCAAAAATAGAAGAGGAAGATATCATAGAGCAGCTGAGAATAGCAAGAAGTGTTGTCAAGACACAGACCAGATGGATTTTAGAGAAAGAAAACATCATTGAGATGCAGGAAAGAAAAATTGCAGAGTTACAACAAGAAGTGGTAGAACTGAGAGAGAAGCTGTCACAGTCTAAAAAACAACCAACTGTATCCAATGATGAAGATGACTTAGCTAAACTACTTGTAGATTTATCTAAGACATATGAATCTGTTGAGGCAGATATAGGAGCTCATTATGAAGAAGCACCTTTTCATTCTAAAGATGTGCCTTCTCATTCAGAAGCACCCTTTCATTCTGAAGATGCTTTAGAATTGGCAAAAAGCACAGCAGAAAACATTGGAGATGAATCACCAGCATAGGAACGGTCCAAGCAGTAGCATGAAACATATCAAGTAAGTACTCCTATTGATGTCCCTGTATTTCAAACCATTACACCATCAGTAGAAGTAGTAGATAAGGAGGTGCAAGTAGAATTCCTATCTAATGACAACCCAATAGAAATAACACATAAGGGGGTGCAAGTAGAATTATTGACAGATGAACAACCAATGGAAGTGGTAGAAAAAGAGGTTCATATAGATCTGCTACCTAGAATTCCACCTGTAGTCAGACCACCTAATACTGTGTCCTTAAAACAATACAATGCAGACATAGCTAGCTGGATGATTAGATATGAAAAGCTTGCCACTAAAACTAAAAAGTTTAAATTAGAAGCAAAATAACTAGAAGCCAAGGAAACAAAAATTCAGGCATTGAAAGAAAAGGTGTCTGACTTATGTCAAATTGCTGAATTTTTAGTCCAATTCAGACGGCCAGCCAGATTTTACAGTCTTATTCTGAAGGAGAAATACCTCAGATGGCAAGTCATGAGGATTAGTTTAGGTCTTCCATATAAATTGTACACCATTACAGATTTCTTGGAAGCATACTTTGATAGCCATTTTGGGCAAAAAAATCTCCTGTGTGAACTATTTTTACACAATTTATTTATTCTAGAAGAAGTAGAGTTTCATCCACAGATCTACATTGGATATGTTCAATTGAGGGCATTCATGTCCACCTTGCAGAATCAGTTTTATTGGGACCAAGAAAAAATGCAAAATAAAGAGATTGAAACAAGAGCTAAATTTTTAGTCAGAGCAATTTAGCCAAATCACCCCATTATCATAAGACAACACTTCACCATGATGAACAGGGATGATGTGAAGATAATGTACTTGATAAACTTAAGGGACTGTATGAACAGATTCCACAATTTCTATAATGACAATTTCTTTCCAGCATTATCAGTCTGTAGAAATAGATGGGCTGAACTTCCCATGTCTTTGCAGAAAAGAGAACCCATTTCCCTCATCAACTTAGAATGGTCCAAAAGAAGGGTAGAAGGAGTAATACAGTTGATTGAACTCATGCAACATAATTGGATAGGCCTCAGATTTAGGTCTTCCACCATCATCACTCCAGTTCCATTCTACTTTGAAGAAGATGCCCAACTTGATGAATGGTTTGAAGAATGGCTCAGGGACCTTTAGAAGAATAGGGGATTTTACATAGGCAAGAAGTTGTTTTACAAGTCATGGAATTTGACCATGGACATATGTGATTCCATAGCCCAACAGAATGCATGAGGACATTCATCAATATAAGTTGGGGGGAAAATGATGAGGCCTAAAAATGCCTCAATCATAACATGTTTTGAACATTGAAATTGCCTATAAACTCTTATGTTAATCTAATATGCTAGTTAAGTTAATTCAATATGCTATGTATTAACTATTTGCATAATAAATGTATTTGAAGTACTATATTCTAATTTTTACAACTTTTTGTATAAGTTTTATGTTGTTTTGTTATGACTTGCTAAAATGATATATGTTTAAATTAATAAAAACATTTCACTAATCATGTTTTGATATGTCTCAAGCATTCATTTTACCTAAATCTGGCAACAGTTCAAGAAAACTATTACTGTGCAGCAAAAACTAGGTTTTCCCATGTAAATTCTAGCCAACTGCCAATGAATGGCAAGGCATGGAATTCACATGTGGAAAGAGATGAAGACCATTGGAATCTGATCCTGAGAAGTAACCCACATAAGAAATTCAAAGAAAATCATTTAAGGAGCCCACATTTGTTCATTCCGAAGTCTCTTCGAAATGAACAGATATCTTTGAAATAAGAAAACACAGTGTCTTCAAAATGAGCAGATCTTCGAAATGAGAACTGTAATGTCTTCAAAATGAGTGGATCTTTGGAATGAGAACTGTAATGTCTTCGAACTAAGCGGATCTTTGGAATGAGAATTGCAGTATCTTCGAAATGAAAATAGAATGTGCTTTTTGACTTATTGATCAAATTCTGACGCTAGAAAAAGGGAAATAAATATTGAAAAGGATAAAGGGAAATATCTTAGATCTAACTTTGCCGTCCTTGCTGACCAAAGCCACCATTTATGGAAAGATCAAATTGTGATCTTCTTTTAGGATAAAACCTGGAATTGTTGCAGCATAATAGGATTAGATCTTTTGAGATATTCTCAGCTTGTTAGTAGATCTTAGGACATCTATAAATATGGCTCCCGTTCAGGTTGAGCGAGGTAGAGAAGAAAAGAAAGTAGTAGAGAGTAAGGGGAATAGAAGATAGAGAGAATAATAGGTGATAATTAGAAAGTGACTGTTACAGTCCTGTAACAGTTTTTAGCAGCATTATTGTAATCATGTGTTTGCATCAATAAAGTATATTTTTTCTATTTCATATTGCTTGTAAATGAGTGTGAGTAAGATTTAAAGAGAGATAGACTCATACCTTCTTCTGGATAAAGAGGTTGGCCACTTCTAGACCTAGGAGGAGGACTAATAGCAGGTTTTTATTCTAATTTTGCTGCAGCAAAATGAGTTGTAGAACTTGTCCTTTCATTTCTTTGTAAACAACTAATGACATTTGCAATATTAGTTTATTTTATGTTTTGTGATTAATGATTTGATTGTAATCCCCACTTTCAGCAAAGCTTTCAATTTATTGTAGACTGTCATTTCCAGAATTTTTTTTTTTTTGTAATTTCTTGCATTTTATGTTTTGTTGTCAACCCCTACACAAAAGATTGACAACCTTCTATTGTAGAGCCTTGACAGTTTCATTTCCATGTCAGAATTAGATTTTCATTGCTGCAAAAGTAATTAGATTTCCTTTATGCAATTAGAATCAGACTTTCAATTCTGCAACTGTTATTTCTGCAACATAATTAGGTCTCATTCTACAATTGTAATTAGGACTTCATTTCTACAGTTAATGATTAGTTTCCAATTCTGCAACTTAGATTAAGGTTTAATTCATGCAATTTAGAGATAGGAATGTCCTAAAACCCCCCATAATCGGTTTCACCAATAAAACCTGTTGCTCTAGATTGACCTAAGATATAACCTTGTTTACCCTTTCTTCTACAGATAGCCTTGTACATAGCCCTAGATTGACAAATTAATTGAGAATTAATGATGTGTATAACGACAACACATCACAGGTCTAGACCCAAAATTGGTTATCCATAATATTATGCTAGATCTATCAAAAAATCTAGTCAGGCAGAAGCTTGGAAAGATGCATCCAACAGTAGCCTTAATGGTGAAATATGAACTACAGAAGTTGTTGGATGTAGAGTTTGTTGTTTCCATAGACTATCCAAAATAGGTATCCAATATGGTGCTCATAGGAAAACCTAATGGAAGAATCTATATCTGTATGGATTTCAGAGACCTAAATAAGGCAACACTTAAGGATTCATTTTTGTTTCCTAGTATCGATGCTCTTGTAGATGCAATTGTTGGTCATGAGATGCTCTCCTTAATGGAGGATTTTTTTGGTTATAATCAAATTTTGATTAAGCCCAAAGACCAGCATAAAACCATGTTTATAATGCCATGGGGAACATTTTGCTATAAATTTATGCCATTTGGCCTTAAAAATGCTAGTGCCACATATCAATGGGCCATGACATATATCTTTCATGACTATATGCATAATATCCTAGAGGATTATATGGATGACTTGTTGGCCAAGTTATTACTATGTGTTGAGCATGCAGAGGTCTTAAGGAAGGTCTTTGATCGCTTGATAGAATATAATGTTAGGTTGAATCCTAAGAAGTGCATGTTTGGCATAACTTCTGGTAAACTCTTAGGATTCATCATTTTGAAGCAACGCATCAAAGTTGACCTAGCAAAGGTCAAGGCTATTATAGAGATGCATGCCCCCACAAACATCAAAGAGCTAAGAAGCCTTCAGGGCAAGGTAGCATCGATAAAGCAATTTATCACTCAATTATCGGATAAATATTGATCCATGAATCGACTACTACACAAGGAGGTCCCATTCAATTGGGACGAGGATTGTCGAGCAACCTTTACTGAAATAAAACAATACCTAGCTATGTCCCTAGTACTAGCTCCACCAAGGCCAGATGTGCCATTCTTGCTATATATCGGTGATCAACTTTGCATTAGGGACCATGTTAGCCCAAAAGAACATGCAAGGTAAAGAGCAATTTGTATATTATATTAGTTGAACCTTGGTATGTTACAAGCTAGGATATACATATGTGGAGAAACTATGTTTAGCAGTAGTGTTTGCCATAAAGAAATTGTGACACTATATACTAAGTCATACGACATATATAATATCAAAACAAAATCCTTTACAGTACATGGTGAGCAAGACATATCATAACACATGTACTGCAAAGTGGATCATGCTACTGATAAAATTTTGATCTGGAATTCATAAGCCATAATTCTATTAAGGGATAAGTCATAGTTGATTAGCTGGCTGAGGAACCACTGTCAAACAGTAGGCCTCTTACCATTGAGCTTCATGCGGTCTTCATCGTATCCAAAACTCCCAAACTCGAAGAACCAAAAAATAATGCTGATATGACCTTGTTCTTTGATGGTTCGAAGTGTGAGCAAGGAGGTGGTGCAAGAATAGTGTTTTTCACACCATAAGGAGCTCCAATGCCCTTGTCATTTAAATTATATTTTCCTTGCACCAACAACAATGCTGAATATGAAGCCCTACTACTAGGCCTCCACATAGCCATCACCATAAACATTAAAATATTAAACATCTTTGGTGACTCCTTTCTCATAGTCAACCAAGTTAAGGGGCTCTAGTAGGGTACCTAGGAATAGATATTTGGGGATATATTATTATATTGTATAAGGGTTGGCATGGGCCACACATAACCCAAGGTTGATTGTATTATAATATTATATTATATTATATTATATTATATTATAATATAATATAATATTAGTAGTAGGCTCTCCAAAGTAGAATAAGAATATGGATATATAAAGAAGAGATATTTGTCATTGTAATCATTCATATCATTGAAGAAGAATCTTATGTAATCGTCGTGCCCACGAAGTGGCCTCTCATCTTGGGAGATCTTGTGGAGTTATTCCTTCCTTAAGGATTATTATTGGTGTTGCCCTACCTTAAGGGTATTATCTATCTCTCTCTCATTTGTGGATTGTTATTGTGGATAATGTATTGTGGATGAATGATTTGATATTTCTGCATATTGGTGAATGGTTCATGTTTAATAATAAAAGTTATGCAACAAGTGGTATCAGAGCAACGATTTTGGCAAAGTGGGGATTTTTGTGTGAAACCCTAGAATTAGGGCAATTTTTTTTGGAAAAAATGTCTCATCTTTCAGGAGCCATATCTCTGCGCAAGTTTATCCGATTCAGGCGATTCTTGGATCATATTGTGTAGAATTTGAAGAGCTTTAAAATGAGTGGTCATATGATGGAATCTGAGCAGTATTGAGGGAGATACGACCTTTTGAAGTTAGTATCCAGAACAAGGATAGTGACGAATTTTGTAGATTTTTTGTGGAAAAACGTCTCATCTTTCAGAAGCCATATCTCTGCGAGATTGTATCCGATTCAGGCGATTCTTGGATCCGTTGGTGTAGAATTTGAAGAGCTTTAAAATGAGTGGTCATATGAAGGAATCCAAGTAGTATTGAGAGAGATACGACCTTCTAAAGTCAGTCATCTGGAATAAGGGTAGAAACGAATTTTCAAGTCATGAATTTTTCAAAAGATGAACTTTTTTTTATTTTGGGTAAGCAAAGCAGTTGCACTTTATTTTGTTTGGAAGAAAAATGGTAGATCTAGTTGTCTATGTGGAATTTTAGCTTCAAATCAGTGGAAAGATATTTATTTCCATAAAACCCTAGTTTGCATTAGGGCATGATATATATTTTCATGAAACCCTAGATTTGCATTATCTGGAGGTGAACTTATGGAGCTAGAAATATTTTCTGGAGAAGATGATATTGATGTTAGGGAATGGTGGAAAACGTTTAGGTCTCCATATCATAATATTTCTTTTGAGAAATCCTTCCTGGATATATGTTTTAAAGGGAAAGCTTTGTCTTGGTGGATAAAATTTTGTAAAGAAAGGAATAATGAATATACTTGGGATGAAATAGAGCATGAATTCTTGAGTATATGGGATCCATATTATATAGATTACCTAATGGATATCATCGAAGATGATGAAAAGAAACTACAGGAAACTCAAAATGAGCGGAATGCAATAAAAGGAGAATGTGAAGTTTTAAAGAAATAGAATGAAGACTATGAAAAAGAAATAAAATTACTCAAGAAGAAAGAGGAAAAGGTCAGGGAAGATAAAAAAGATGTCAATATGCAGACAGAGGAAACCATACCTTTGGTAGAAGATAAATTAGAAAATGGACAAAGGAATTTGTTTGAATCTAAAAAGTCTATTATGCAGGTTCATGGAAGCATTCAAAAGGAACAAGTTATTATTTCCATTGACCCTGGTAGTAGATATAATTTTATTAATATTGCTTTGGCTAAGAAGTTGCAAGTTCAAGCAACAAAAATCAAGGACATACAGCTAGAGGGTGAGAATGTTCAGATTTTTGAAGATTTAAAGATCACCATGGATAAATATGTTTTACATTCAGATTTCTATGCTATTGAGATGGATGATAAGGATATTGTTCTTGGTTATCCTTGGTTAGATTCTTTGGGTACTGTTAACATTAATGTGCAAAAGAAGTTTATGAAGTTATGGTACAGGAAAAAGAAGATAACATTACAGGATATTTCTCAGCTTAAGGAGCAGGGATCCAAGGAAAATCAAGAAGTGGTTGTAGAGAAACAAATTGAAGAACCTAAAACAAAATCCAAGAAGGTCGTAGCAGCAAAAGAGTCCATGGAAGAAGTAGCAGAAACTGATTCAGTGGAAATAACAGTAATAGAGTCCAAGGAAGCTTTGATAGAAGAGCACAAGGACACACCAAACAAAGAGAACATGAAAGAACAATGTGTAGAGGAATTTAAAATAATGGAGCCAAATGTTGAGAAGTCAAAGAAGGTAGAACATCAAGTAAAGGTTGCACCATATCGCCATCCACACCACCATGAGCGGAAACAATATTGGAGACATGGTTCAAGGCAACAATATTATGGTTCTACATGTAATCAGTAGGGCACCAACTATGGCAAGTGTTTGGCAAAGAAAGCATAGTGATCATGGTTTTCAGCATGGTTCATCAGCATCAAGGAACAAGTGGACCCATCATTCAAGTTATCAAAATACAGCAGTAGAAGCGTGGAGCCAACGAAGCATATTTGGATACTCAAGTAACAAAATGGCGTACCAAAGATCATCGGGTTTCACTTGGATGGATGGATGATCGAGATTGGTACCAATTGCTAACATTGCTTAGCAAATCATACTATCAGATTTCTTCATATGTTTCGAGGATGAAACATTTGTAAGGAGGGTGGCATGGTAGGGTACCTAGGAATAGATATTTGGGGATATATTATTATATTGTATAAGGGTTGGCATGGGCCACACATAACCCAAGGTTGATTGTATTATAATATTATATTATATTATATATATAATATAATATTAGTAGTAGGCTCTCCAAAGTAGAATAAGAATATGGATATATAAAGAAGAGATATTTGTCATTGTAATCATTCATATCATTGAAGAAGAATCTTATGTAATCGTCGTGCCCACAAAGTGGCCTCTCATCTTGGGAGATCTTGTGGAGTTATTCCTTCCTTAAGGATTATTATTGGTGTTGCCCTACCTTAAGGGTATTATCTATCTCTCTCTCATTTGTGGATTGTTATTGTGGATAATGTATTGTGGATGAATGATTTGATATTTCTGCATATTGGTGAATGGTTCATGTTTAATAATAAAAGTTATGCAACAGGCTCTTTTAGTGTTGATGTCCCATACAAAAAGCTTATAAATATCTAGTTGTTACATATTTGGCTAAATTGGAATGGTATGACATCGAGGAAATCCCTCATTCATCAAATCAGTTCTCAAACACCATGTCATCTTTGGGATATTTAATCTCTTAGAATCCATCTACCGATTTCACTACCATTCATGTTAAAATGCTTTAACATCCTGCAGCGGAGTGCGAAGCCTTTGATAATAAAATGTCAGTCAACATGATTAGTGCAAAACCAAAAGTTGAATGGTTATGTAGATCTGAAGACTTTCTAAAGAAGGCACCCTGGAGGACATTAACCTCTTAGAGTTTGACAGGGAGTGGTACTACCATCCACCATAAGGTTGTTTCCTAGTCTGCATTTGCACATGTAGATATGCAGGGGGAGCAAGTCATCTTGGAAGTCAAATCTGAGGCTTGTAAAAGTTGTATGTCACAAATACAAGACTTCTTAAAACTTGGTATGATCCTAGAGAGATTGTCGCATACCACGAGACACACATTCAAGCAGAAAGTGACTAAATATATCTTAATAGGAGATATTTTGTACCTATGAGGTTACGATAGAGTTCTCCTTCATTGTCTAGAGCCCCAAGAGTCATCTTAGATGATTTCACAAGCTCATGATGGTACGTGCAATGGTCATTTCAGCGATATGGCCATCGTAAAGTGCATCCTTCAAATGGGTTACTATTGTCCCACTATGGAGAAAGATTGCAATGTGTATGTCAAGAAATTTATCAAATGTCAACATCATGCTAATCTTACGCACTTGCCATCACAAGCCTTACAACCCATCCAAGTGGCTTGGCAATTTTATCAATGGGGATTAGATCTTATCAATAAGATCTCTCCTTCATCATCGGGCTGACATACTTTTATTATCATGACTATTGAGTATTTCACAAAGTGGGTGGAAGCAATACCCTTAACAACGACAACTGGAACTCGTATAGAAGATTTTATGCTAGAGAATATCATAAGTCATTTTGGGATTCCATCCAAAATAATTTTAGATAATGGAACATCATTTAAGAACAAAACTGTAAGAGCTTTGACATCTAAATATAGAATCAAACATAGTTTTGCAACTCCTTATATCCATAGGCAAACGGGTAAGCTTAGGTCTAAAACATGACATTGGTGGCCATATTGAAAAAGATGGTCCAAGAAAACCACAAATATTGGTATATCCAACTGCCCCTTGTGTTATGGGCTTACAAGACTAGTATTCAGATGCCCACTGGGGTAATGCCATTTTCACTAGTATATGAAGTTGAAGCCATTATACCCTTAGATTTGGAAATTCCAATGTTGTGTGTCACATTGAAAGAGTTAATTGATGATGAAATCGCGTGAAAAGCTCACCTGGACCAATTGCCACTGCTTGATGAATGTCACGTGAATACCCTTGAGCATCTTTGTGTTTATCAGGAGCAACTAAAACAAGCTTACAATATCAAATTTCATCAAAGATAATTTGAAGTTGGGGATCTTGTCTTGAAAGAGAACCAACATAACCCTAATTTACCACTTGATATGCAATACAAATTCATGACTAATTGGCTAGGACCCTATATCATATCTAAAAATATTAGTTCAAGTACCTATAGCCTAACATCGCTAGGGGTGTTGAAGAGCCTGAACCTCTCAACATCATCTATATTAAGGTGTCCTATGCTAGATAATGTAGCAAAAGGCTCCAGGGGTTCCTAAAACCACTTGGTCATGTCAATAAAAGGCACTGAGAGTCCACTCAAGATTTCTTGATCAACCCAAAAGGCTCTGAGGGTTTGTCTAAACACCACTCAATAATCCTTAAAGGCTCCAAGCTATTTTATGAGTAGTTTGGTCAATCAAAGACTCCAAGGGTCCTTAAAACTGCTTGGTCATGTCAGTTAAAGGATTTAAAAGTTTACCAAAAACCACTTGGTCAATCTAAAAGGCTCCAAGCTCTCTTATGAGTAGTTTGGTCAATCCAAAATCTCCAAAGGCATCTATAAGCCCTTTGGTCATTCAGTGAAGGCCTCAAGGGTTTGCTTATAACCGCTCGGTCATCCCAAAATGGCCCTAAGGGTTTTCTTAAAATCGCTTGATCACCCTAAAAAGCTCCAAGCTCTCTTGTGAGTATTTTGGTCAATCAAAAAGCTCCAAAGGTATTTCAAACCTTTGGTCAACCCCAAAAGGCACCAAGGGTTTTTGAAAAATTGCTTGGTCAACCCAAAGGCTCCAAGGATTCTTAAGAACCACTTGGTCATCCCAAAAATCCCCAAAGGTGCTCATAATCCCTTTGGTCAATCCAAAAAAGCTCCAAGGGTTCCTGAGAACCGCTTAGTCAATTTAAAGGCTCTGAAGGCATGTACTCATCGTTGTTCAAATATAAAGGCTCAAAATCCAAAAAAAATGGTAAAGCATAAAATCCAAAAATATTTGCATTTGTATTATGCATTTTTATTTACACATGCATTCATTTCATCATTGCATTGCACATAAGCATTCGTCATCCGTTGCATTCCATCATAGAATGGATAATGTTTGTTAGTCTTAAAAATAATGCCACGTTTGTGTTTTAATCATGCGCCTTTGCATTTATCATAATCCATCATTCATGTGAATAATTGTGTTTGTCAACAGAACTCCTGTTGCTATGAAATATGTATACATACTAAAGTTTTCCAGTTCCTCAGCCATACCTAGTGGGTTTCTTAGACATCATATAAAGCTTGCTTTGCTTTTGTGGATGAGGTCACTCATTGTGATAGTACTTGGCATATCAGGATTCCATAACTAATTGAAACATTTAAAATCCTACTAAGATGAGGGAAGATGAAAGCTGCGAAAGTGATCATGGGTGTCTAGAGAGAAGGGTTTGATTACCTGCTTATCTTGCAAATAGTTCAGTCTAGAATGGTGGACCTTGGCAAAAGAACAATATTTTACCTACCCATACATTCCCTTGCTTACAAATAAAGGAGCAATATCCCAGAGTAACATCCCATATCAACATAAAAGCTTGATACCCCACATCGATATCCCAAATTGACATCTCAAAATTCAAAACCCCCAAAGTTCAAATCAAAGATCAAATGAAGATCAAAATCAAGTTCAAAGTCAAATATAAAGTTACATAGTGAATCAAAAGCACTATATAAATCCATTTCTCAAGAAAATCAAGAATAAACTGTGATTTTTATCACTCAAAGTAAAACGTGAAAAAGAGTGATCTTTATCACTACACATGAGCAAGTATCCCTATGAATAAAAAGAAAATAAGGGTGAGAACTTGAATTCCTGAATTGTTCACCATTCAAAGCCATAGAGTGAACCCCGATTGCAACAATGGGTTGAAAGAGTCCCACCTAATTTCGGAGTAGTAGTTCTATTGGGTGATCCCCAAACATAGCAATGGGTTGAAAGAGTCTCGACTATTCTTGGAGGGGTAGTCCTGATCAATTTGCAAGATGATCTAGCTCTAGGTGCCTGGGTTTGTCTATAATTATAGTCCAATAAAGTCTAAAACAAGGATGATACAAACATAGGAGGAACCAGATATCACATATGGGTTGGAAGAGTCCCAACTGACATTTGGGGTATGCCTACGATCTATCTAAAAATACTCATGTGCACACATAGGGCTAATGAATATTTGGGTCATTCGTGATGAAAGTTTTATCTAACAAAAGCCTTGTACAGTTAGTATGTGACATTTGATAAGTCTACTAGGGTGCTTACGTCTCATGAAAACCTCAAAAATTTCTCTAATAGCAACAAATATCAAAGATCACAAACCATCAAAAGTAAAAGTTATTTCAAATCATCAAATTGCAAAGTATCTAATAAGTGATACATCATTACATTGAGCACAATTAAGATATACGATAGATACCAGATGGAAATCAAAAATGATATTTAGATGGTCACTAACTATATTGTGTGTATTTTTCAAAATTGCAAAAATGAATACATAATGACATATTATATCATTCGCATCATATCGTTGCATATCATTGCATTTCATATATGGATGATTAATTGATTAAATTATTGTAACGAGGATTTTCAATTACATTCATGATTTTTACACACTCTGTGGTGTCATCCATTAGATTGTTAAACACATATTGCAGTCATTTCTTATGTTTTAAGTGATTAAAGCATACATGTCATTTACATTATTTTAAAATCATGTAAATAAAGCATGACATACATTACACCAACATAGCATGACATCGTCACAAATTAAATGCATACAATAAAGCAAAATTAAATATACATTTAAAAGAAAACATCGCATTCATATGCATCCATCATAAATAGCATATCTAAACATCTATATCATTGCATACCATCATCATCATAAATTAAATAGCTATCTAGTGCATGTCATTCATACATCACATTACATAAGCATAGCATCAATATAAACATATGCATCCATGTGCATAACATAAACATAAAATTAAAAATACATAGGTACATGTAATGAGCCAAAATGACCAATATATCATATATATATATATATATATATATATATATATATATATATATATATATATATATAGTGTGTGTGTGTGTGTGTGTGTGTGTGTGTGTGTGTGTGTGTGTGTGTGTCCAAAAATGAGTACATAGGGGTACATCAAAAATACCCGTAGGCTACAATTGTGTAGGTCCTCGACCTTACACTAAAAAATAGTACAAAAAAATATCTTTGCAATTTGTACTAAGGGCCTGCATCCCCAGACTGTGACGCACCTCCATCACCTCTTCCATCCCTATGGCCCCTCTATGATATGGCTCCATGAGTGCTAGAGGATCTATGTGTCCTCTCAATCCTGTGGGTCCTATGACTAGAGCTAGCAAAGGACTACCCTATCTCCCTGGTCCTGGTCCTAGAGTTGCTCCTCTAGGTCTCGATAGATTACATGTCCTCTGGAACCTCCCCACCTATCAGCCTGATGTGACCCTCTAGTTGAGAGATGTGAACTACCCTCACATTTTGAATATTGTTACCCTCTTCAATGAGGGAAGTGAGCTACATGATCTCGACCATGGGGTTGCAGCCTCTTGGTAGTACAGATAATGGTGCTACAGGAGGTGCCATGACAACCTGTGTAGATGAGGGATCTCTCCTTGATGCCCTCAATAGATCCAATTGTGTCCATGCAAGATCATGCTCGGTAGTGAGCCTCTAGATCTCTATATTGGTTGTAGTTAATTGTACCTTGAGGAGATGCCTCTCCTCCTCATAGCTCCTCCACTAGCTCTGACCATGTCTAAGCTTTGCCTCTGCTATGGTAAGACTAGTATCCCTCTGTAATAGCTGGATCTGAAGCCTACCCACATAAATATACAAATCCATAACCTGAGCCAGTAGCTGCCCTACCTCACTATCAGGAGGTGCCTCTCCCTACTTGAATGCCTCATCCTTAGCCTTGACCTATGAAGCCTCCCCTACAACGGCCTCGACACCCAATCCACCCTCATTCCACTGGCACACATTACATCCCTCTAGATCAACCTCCATATTGTCATCTATCTGGCTGAGGGGCCCTGATCCCTGCCACTGTAGTAGGGACCAAAAAGTCTCATATGCTGGGGTGGTCCTAGACCTAGCAACCCTCGAATCTTGGAAGTCATCAACCATGTCTCCTAGTGGTGTTAGCTGAATCCAGGGTAAATGAATCTCCAACACCAGCTGCTTGTAGATGATGGGTAGCTCTAGTATGTCCTAAACTATCCCAAACTATCATAAGACATGAGAGTAGTACTGATACTCATGGATCTTGTCCTTGTGGCCAAGTAGCCACTTGTATCACCAAGCCTGATGTAGCTGCTCGTCAGCCTCCTCCCATGTGTGAAATAAACCAAACAACATTTCTATTGATTAGAACCAGCTTAAATATTACAATGAGAGCCTAGATTAGCTCGTAAACATAGGATCTAATCAACAACTTAGGTCTGTAAATAAAAAATTAAAATAGACCAAATATTAGTACGCTAACAATAGCGTAACTAATCTAGGTAGTTAACTAACTACCCTATCAACATAAATAAAGTAATAATAAGAATTACTGTAGTAAATCTAACATCCCCCCTTATTACATTATTTATGTAATTGAAGAACTACTAATATCCCCCCTGATTACATCAGTTGGTAATACAAAGAGAGCTGCGAAACAATTCAAATTTGACACGTGCAAGTGCCTTAGTGAAAATTTTTGCAACTTGAGCATTGGTGGGAATGTGTTGAAGCTAAATTTGGTGCCTTGGAACTTCATCTCGAATGAAGTGACATTGTGTGTCAATGTGCTTGGTTCTTTCATGATGTATTGGATTCTTGACAAGATTCAAAACACCCATGTTGTCACAGAACAAGTGTATTGGACATTTTGATGGAAGACCCATACTTGTGAGGATGCAATGCAACCATATCACTTCGCACATAGCTTCATGTGCAGCGCGATATTCTGCCTCTATTGATGAAATAGCAACCACTTGTTGCTTCTTGCTATGCCAAGATACAAGACCAGATCCAAGATGAAACAAATATCCTGAAGTTGATTTACAGTCATCATATGATCCAGCATAGTCAGAGTCCGTGTATCCCTGTAAGAAGAATTTGTTGTTATTCTTATATTCTAGGCCATATTCCATTGTGCCACGGACATAGTGAAGAACATGCTTTGCTACTTTCCAGTGTGTAGTCTTAGGCTCCTGCATGAACCTTGAAAGATAGTTGACAAAAAAAACGATATCTGGCCTAGTGTTGGTTAGATATATGAGACTCCCAATCAACTGGTGATAGAGAGTACCATCTACCTAAGGTGAATCATCATATCGCGATAACTAAATTCCTATTTCCATCAGAGTAGACATTGGCTTGCAATCAGTCATGCGATATTTTTCTAATAGGGTCTTGGCATATTTTTTCTGAGACACTTTGATGGAGTGCTCCTTCTGGCTGACTTCCAGGCCAAGATAATAATGGAGAAGTCCAAGATCTGACATCTTAAAAGATTGACACAAGTCTCTTTTGATAGTAGAAATCATTGTTTTTGAACTCCCTGTAATGAGCAGATCATCAACATAGAGTACAAGCAACACTATTTTAGAACCTCGTTTCTTGAAATAGAGGTTTGCATCTGATGGACATCTCTTAAAACCATGCTGCAAAAGGTGATGATCCATTTTTATATACCAAGCCCGAGGAGCTTGTTTCAAACCATATAAGGATTTTACCAATCTGCAAACTTTTTGTTGTTGGCCTTCCACTTCAAATCCTTCTAGTTGAGTCATGTAGACTTCTTCTTGGAGATCACCATTTAGAAAAGCACTCTTGACATCCATTTGGTGTATTTTCCATCCATATTGTGCTGCCATAGCACAAAGAACTCAAATGGTTGTCATTCGAGTAGTAGGTGCAAAAGTTTCCTCATAGTCAATGCCTTCTCTTTGAGCATAGCCCTTTGTGACAAGATGGGCCTTATGCTTATATATTGTATCATTTGCATTATACTTAACTTTATACACCCATTTGCAGCCTATGGGCTTCTTTTCGTATGGCAGATCCACAAGCTTCCAAGTTTTGTTTTTCATCAAAGACTTATACTCTGCATCCATAGCAGCCTTCCACTGAGGCTCACCAAGAGCAACTTGCACTGATGCAGGTTCAAGATCGTCTATGGAAGACATAAATACCCTGTCACTATCAATATCCATATCTTATGTATCTCTCTCTGGATCTATAGAAAGTTTCTCAAAATATTGACACAGGTCATCAACCCTAGTATTCTCTATTGCAGCTTTCTCCTGTTGAGCCATGCTACGAGTACGAGGTCTATCCAATGTAAAATACGGTGGAGTGGATAGCTTAGAGTATTTGATTGTATTTGTATACCACTTTGGATTCTTCTTATGAGGTGTTGAAGAATATGAAGATGAACCTCCAACTTTTGAGGAAGGAGATTTATCAATCTTAGGTTCCACAAGGTCTAGGTATACATCTGATGTGGGTTATGATGTGAAAGCCTCATCAAAAACTACATCTCTACTGATGTGTATCTTCTTGGTTAAGGGATAAATCAAATGATAACCCTTAGAGTGCTCATCATACCCAAGAAGAATACACTTCAGTGTCTTCACATCTAGCTTCTTCCTTTTCTCTTTTGGTATGTGCATGAAAGCTTTACATCCAAAAATGCATAGATGAGAAATGGAGGGTTTCCTACCACTCCATGCTTCCTGTGGAGTCATTATTTGTAGAGCCTTTGTGGGTGCCCTATTCAACAGATATACTACTATGGTGATAGATTTTGCCCAATATAGTTGCTCAATTCTAGCTCCTGTGAGCATGCAACGAACCATTTCCATGATGGAACGATTCCTCCTTTCAACAACTCCATTTTGCTGAGGAGTATAAGCAGTAGTTAACTGTCGTGTGATCCCGTTTTCTTTCAAGAACTAAAAGAATTCTTTAGAGGTGAACTCCCCCATTTGATTTGAGCAGAGGGTCTTGATAGAAGTCCCTGACTCCTTTTCAACAAATTTCTTGAATTGCTGAAAGAAGCCAAATGCTTCAGATTTCAGTTGAAGAAAGAATACCCACATCTTTCATGATTAATCATCTATGAATAACTGAAAATACCTCTTACCCCCACAACTTTTGGGAGTTAAGGGACCGCACATATCGGTGTGAATCAACTCTAGAGGTTTCTTTGCTCTTATAGAGCTTCTTTCAAAAGGCACTCTATGTTGCTTTCCTGCCAAGCAGTCAGAGCATACTGGTAAAGTGGTAGAAAGGGAAGGAAGACCTTTTACCATTTCGTACTTACTTAACTCAAGTAAGTAACCATAACTCAAATGTCCATATCTCTTGTGCCATAGGGAAGTTGCCTCCTTTGTAGAGACTGTCATGGCAACATGTGGAGTAGAGATAGCATCTAAGGCAAATAAGCCATGTTTATATGAAGCAATGGCAATGTTCTTACCCCTCCTGGTAATAGAACAACACTTCTTGCCTCACTCAACACTAAAGTGCACAACCATATCTTTGTCCAGAATCTGTGTGACTGACAACAAATTTTTTGCCAATCCTGGAACATAAAGAACTTTGTCAATCTGAAATTTGCCATCAGGAAGAGTGACTAAAATAGTACCTTCTCCCTAAACCTTGTAGGTTTTATCATCAACAATAGTGACAGGTTTGCCCTCTTTGGCCTCAAAAGACTCAAACCATGATTTGTCACCAGTCATGTGCTTACTTGCTCCAGAATCAACATACCAGATAGGATCCCTCTGCTTGGACATTGTGGTAGTCATGAGAACTTTGTGGGCTCTCTCAAAATCCATGTCAAATTCTTCAACAGCAACATTCACTTGTTGTTTGTTCTTTTGTGGTTTGTTCCGGCCTTTCTGTTTTGATTGTTTATTCTTATGCCAACATTTGTTTGTATCATGACCTTCTTTGTCACAGATCTTGCAATAGCATTTTTTCTGTTGAGGTTGTTGAGTTTGTTTCCCTTTTGAATCCTTTTGTGAATTTCCTCCCTTGTGAAAATTACCCATCTTCTGGTTCTGCCCTTTCTTGTTGATGTAGAGGGCAGTGTTAGAAGAATCATCTCACTGTAGTTGGTGTGCCTCCTCCTCTTGAAGCATATTAACCAATTCTACAAAAGTAACTTTTCGTTGTGACACCTGAAGGGAAGTAATCAACACCTGATAAGAATTAGGTAAAGATCTCAATACAATTGAGATAAGGAGCTTATCTTCAACTGGTTCTCCTAAAGAATTCAACTTTGCTTTCAATTCTGACACTCTGCAAAGAAAAAATTCAACTGTCTCCCCCTGCTTCATGATTAGACTGTGTAATTGAGATTGAAGAAATAGAATAGTGGAATCATTCTTTCCCTCATAGATAGTTTTAAGGGCATCCCATGCCTCTTTACTATTTGCACAATTAGCAATATGGGGCTGAACTTCATCAGCCACAGTAAGCAAAATGAGCACCTTTGCTTTGTTGTCTAGCTTGTCAAAGTCTTTTTGAGTAGTAGATGGAGCTGTAGCACCAACAGCAAATGAAGTTCTTGTTGTTGCTCCAGATACAACATCCCATAAGTCATCCATGATGAGGATAGCCTTCATTTTGTTTTTCCATGATGTGTAATTAGAACCTTTCAACAACTGATGAGAATCAATTATTAATTTTGCAGACATGGTGAAGGTTCCTTATAACACCAATTGGTCCCCATTTCGATATACCTTTTGCTAGGCCAATATACCATACAAAATACCCACCCTTACGTGAGGGAAACTATAGGTATTTAGAAATATCAATAAAAAATCACCCACCCTTACGTGAGGGAAACTATAGGTAATTTTTAGAGATCATACGATACGTGGAAATTAAGCAGTACTGAAAGGGAATAATCTTGTTGATGGCACCTACCATAGAAAGTCTACAATTCGCATGTGTGGGGCGT
This sequence comes from Wollemia nobilis, assembly GCA_028583015.1. Classification (NCBI taxonomy): domain Eukaryota; kingdom Viridiplantae; phylum Streptophyta; class Pinopsida; order Araucariales; family Araucariaceae; genus Wollemia; species Wollemia nobilis. The sequence goes on along the minus strand of JAQPPZ010005545.1, from coordinate 74,937 downwards.
AACTTCCCCTAAACACTTTGGATTTCAAAACTTTCATCAGGATTTATGCCTAAACACAAGAACTATTAGGGTAGTGGATGGAGTAAAAAAATGCAAAATGGCAAACTTATCTCTCCCCGATGATTTATAGAGAACAAGCTCAGACGTCATTTTAGCAGCTATATTAGGCGACGGATACAGTAGCGCAATCACGACAGCTTTACCTGTAAGTGCTGGCCAGAGGTATCACAAATACTGAATGCTACAGTGCAATAAATTGCATGGATGGGTTTTAATTATTTCGAGGACTTAGGAGTGAATTTCATTTTAATGTTAGAGTTACTGTGGTAACTTTATCTTATTACCTCATTTGGTAATTCCTTTCTATCCTAGGTTAGTTACGCTAACAACTACTATTAGCGTATATTATTTGTTAAGCCTATTATTGTTAGTTGTTATAACCTATTCTAATAGCGCCTGGTTGGTTTCGCAACCTCCAGCCTATTCTAGGTTAGTCTTGTATTATTTAATCATTCATCAGATTAATGAAACATATTCTGCATTTCTACATGGTATCAGAGCTAGGCTTTGCGACACTTTTTTCGAGGCCGACTCGATTGGACCTGACGTGCACGAAACCCAAAGCTGACTCGACTGGACCTGCTCGATAGGCATCTCAAGGCAGATCTTGAGGCAAATCTAACAGTACCAAAAACCTACATGGACAGCTGACCTAGGATGGAGGGAGACCTACCCATACATGAACTCAGACTAGATGACTGATGCGAACTCAGACCGGATGACTGGCAGGGACTGACGGATGGATCTGTGTCAGATTGTAAATCTAACACAACTGACTGGATCTATACTGCAAGAAGGACCATTAACAAGTCTAGACTCAATGGACGACTGACACGTGGACTGGATCAGGATTGCAACTGAGGTGGACAATGGGGACGAATGGATAGACAACGTGGCTACCTATGGGTAGATGACACGTGGACAACGGGACAACTTAAGGGTCGCGCGTAAGGCCTAATGGGCAGGTAGACTACCCGAAGGTAGTCAAATATACCATTGCGACTTATTTGTTTTAAACCAGTATACTGTCACCTGCGCTTCGGATGTGGGATATTTCCACACATTCCAAAAAAAAAAATTGGTCATAGCTCAGCCATTAGAGATCCCATGTAGTCAATTTTCATCACGTCGTCGAAGAAGGAAGATGAGCAACGCTTGCCACTTGACATTTTCTAGAAACTTGCAGGAAGCATATTTGGTAGCCCTATGCGTCAGTTTTTTGCACAGTGTGTAGGTGTAGTGTGATCGATGCTTTTTGCAGATCGATCCACTGTGATCCACTGTGAGGAGAGCGTGGAGGACAGTAAGCTTGATAAAACACTGCGTGGACCTCCCACGTAGTGCAGTTGCCAAACCAAATCTAGTATAGTGTCTCCTAAATTTGAGCCCTAGTGGAGGATGAAATGCAATGATTTGGAGTTTGATTCGTAATAACACAGATCAAGGAGTCCTCCTCGATTAGCAATCAGACCTGTAGTGTGGGAGCGGCAGTAGCGCTGCGAGGTGGCACCGCCCGGAGCAGAGCACCAAAGGAAGTTCCACTCATTGACAGCAAGCAGCGTTGCTGGGAGTGCGCAATGCTCAATTTCCTGCCGGCAGGCGGGGAAGAAGATAAAAGGGAGAACGGCTCCCTTCGCTCCCAGCCGAAGCGGGAGCTTGGCTGGTCGGAGCTGCTCCGCTAAAGCGCTTGGGCGCGATAGTCGGGAGATCGATTCCCGACGGGGCAGAAACTTGCCCTTTTGCAAGGCGCCCAAGGTAAAAATTTCTTTTTGCATTTTTTTTAATTTTTTTTTTTAGTTTTTTTAATTAATAAATTAATTAATTTGGTATAAAAATCATTTTTTTTAACAAATTAGATGATTTTTCTATCAATTTTTTTTATTAATTAAATTATACTAAAATTAATTAAATTTATGCATTAAAAAAAGAAAATAGTGCATTTGTTTTCTCTAAGAGAGAAAACCTGCCCATTGGAACAAGGCTATCAATAAGGCATGAAACTCATCAAACCTCCAAACCTGTTTTTTATAGGCTTCATAAATAGCAACTTGTTTGTTTGAAGTACTTCACACAGGGGGGATTTTTTTTGGTGATATTTTGTGCTAATCTGCCTACGAGGCAAGATTTGTAAGAGCCCTTTGAGGCTTAATAGTTGCATATTTTTTGCACTGAAAGGGAGGGATAACTTTTTTTTCTCTCCACCATCTCCTATCTTGCAAATAGGAGAGATATAATTTTGCAAAACCAAGGGGGGAAGACTTATAAGGGTGCATTTTCGGCAGAGTCCGACACCTTAGTCAGATTATTTTTGCAAAATTCATTGTAAAAGGTGCATTTTCGGTAGAGACCGACACCTTAAAAATGGGCAGATCAAAGAAAAAGATAGCCCTAAAAACTGATGTTGCTAAATCAGTTAAAGACCCATACTTTCCACCAGAGATGGATGGGTTGGATTTTTATGAAGAGGGCACATTCCTCACACTAAACAATCGTTTAGTAGCTCTCCTCGATGATTCTGAGTCTTGCATAGACCTTCAAAAAAATGGTGCTCAAGTTCCTATTGGCATTCTAAGGGGCATATACCTGGTCTTTGTTGCACTTGACCATGCCCAACGTAAATTGGAAATAAATGAGGAAAACGAGGTCCTAAAGGCAAATGCTTGTTGTGACACAAGTGACCTTCAGCCCATTGTGGCACATGCTTGTTGTGATACAAGCGACCTCATACCTTCTATGGTAGATATTAGTTGTAGCACAGGTGATCTCATTTCAGTAGCAGATGTTGCTTGTGACACTAGTGACTTAAAAACTGAACCTCCTCAAAAAGAGCTCCATAATCTCATCAATAATGACAAATGCAATATTGTTAAAAGCATTGATGAAGATGATGAAATTGGTTGTTTTGAAAAACACACCAAAGGATTTGGTTCCAAAATAATGAATAAAATGGGATTCAATGGTGAGAGATTAAGTAAACAAGAACAAGGCATTAAAACTCCTATAATGCCAAATGTCAAGGCAAAGAATGAAGGCCTTGGCTATACTGGACAAGCAAGTACCAGTAATTCCATGTTTGTAAAACCTAAATCTCCTACATCTCCTAAAAAGCATTGTTGCAGTCACTATGGAAAGATAGGACATGTTGTAGCTAAGTGTTGGAGATTACATCCTTGTGATTCATGTGGATGTACGAATCATTCTTCTTCAAAATGTTGGTACAAAGTGAAAATGGCCAACAAGGTTCATATAGATTGTGGATGGACATATTTCACACAATGGACCATGATGAAAGAAATGTTGTATGGCTTCTACCAAAAATGTAAAACCTATGGTAGACCCCGAGGCAAATCCAATGACAGATCGAGTAGCAGTCCTAGAGATAATGACCCAGAGACAGACCTAAAGACAGACCCAGTGACAAAGTTCCAGAGGCAGATCTACAGGTAGATCCAGAGGCAATGATCCAGAGGTAGTTTCACAGGAAGATCCCGAGATAGACCCAGTGGTACAGATCTAGAGGTATGCTTAGAGCCAAAGCCAGAGCCATGAGCCAGAGCCAGAGCCGAAGACAAAGCACGAGCCACCATTCTTTCATTTCTTCTCTTATTCTTTTCACTGTATTGGGGCAGTTATATACTTTACCCAAATATTGTTGTATAGGGGATATGTATGTATTACCCAAATAATGTAATAAGGGGGGATGTTAGAGTTACTGTGGTAACTTTATCTTATTACCTCATTTGGTAATTCCTTTCTATCCTAGGTTAGTTTCTATCCTAGGTTAGTTATGCTAACAACTACTGTTAGCGTATATTATTTGTTAAGCCTATTATTGTTAGTTGTTATAACCTATTCTAATAGCGCTTGGTTGGTTTTGCAACCTCCAGCCTATTCTAGGTTAGTCTTGTATTATTTAATCATTCATCAGATTAATGATTCCGCATTTCTACATTTAACTTTTAATGTTATAGTGCAAAAAATGAAATATGCAACATACAACATAAAAGTGCCCACAGAAATAACCCACTAGGTGTCGGGCGCAGCCGAAAATGCACCTTTACAATAATGCCAAAATTGCTTTTCAAAAAATTACTCACTTTCCCCCTGTAATTTTTGGAAAAAAATACCCTCGAAAAAAAAATTCTTTAACAAAGCATTTTTTTAATAATTATTATATATTTTTAAAGTTAAAAAAAAAAATTAATTTATATAGTTTTAAAAAACTTATGAAAATATAAATTAAAATCAAATTTTAATTTATATAGTTTTAAAACTATAGAAAAATAAATTAAAATTAAAAAATTTAATTTAACTAAAAAAAAATAATAATTAAAAAAAAACTTTAGAATTTTTTTTTTTACCTTTTTTTTCTCCAAGGGGGAGTCGGCGGGATTGGAACCCCCGACCTTCAGGCTCCCTGAGCCTTACCGCACAGTCCACCACCAGGTGGACTAGCAGGCTGATCCGAAAGGATCAGGGACCCCCTCCTATTTGAGGAGGGTCCCCAACCCTCTACCGGTGCGTGGCCGCCTAGTCACAGCTTCCTCTGTGGCTGCCTTCGCCAGGTGGCTGCAGCTACCCCCTCCTCTACTGCTCGTCGTGGCATGTCCGCAGTGCATGACTGCAACAGGTAGCCTGTGGCTAGACAACCCACGGTTGTAGCAGGCGGCCAGCGGCTGGACAGCCCACGGCAGCTGCTGCTGCAGTTTTTCGTGGCGGCTATTGTGGGCGTGGCTGCAACTCGACACGTGTCGCATTGCGCGTGCGACGTAGGGGAGGGGAAGGGGGAGGGGATGGTGGGTGGTGCATGGCATGGCCACATCGTGGTGGGAGGGGGGTGCGCAGCCATCGCACGTGATTAAAATCACGTCGTGGCGGGGGGTGCGGAGCGGGCAAAATATATATATTTTTTAAATAAATCACGCGCGGGGAGGGGGTGGGGGGGTGGACGCGAATATTTTTTTTTTAAATAAATCACGTGCAGGGGGGGTGGGGGGTTGGACGCGAATTTTTTTTTTTAAAAACACGCGCAGGGGGGGATGCGTTCTGGGAAATGAGTTCTGGGAAAAAAACACGCACAGGAGGTGCGTAGCACAGGGGGGCTGCATTTTTTTTTTTTAAATGTGTGCTCAACAAAAACACGCATAGACCAACGCTAGAAAAAAAAATAGACCTGCAACCTTCCTTAAAAAAAAATTTCTCCCAACAAGACCAACTAGCTTCCGCCTCCTCTCTCTCTCACCCTTCTGGATCTGATGCCATGTGAAATAAACCGAACAACATTTCTATTGATTAGAACCAGCTTAAATATTACAGTGAGAGCCCAGATTAGCTCGTAAACGTAGGATCTAATCAACAACTTAGGTCTGTAAATAAAAAATTAAAATAGACCAAATATTAGTATGCTAACAATAGCGTAACTAATCTAGGTAGTTAACTAACTACCCTATCAACATAAATAAAGTAATAATAATAATTACTGTAGTAAATCTAACACCATGCAGGGCAATCCATATAAGCGCACCACTCAATATCATCCAGTTGAAGTGCTACAAATCTACCAATGTACTGCTCTACGTCCCCAACATGATACCTACTCCAGAACCCCTCCTCCTCATGGGACCAACATGTGACATAGCACTAATGAGTGTCATTAATAGAAGTAATAACAAGGGATAGCTCCATAGGATGCTCGATCTTGATATGCTACTAGCCCTAGATCTGGAGAAGCAGGCTATATCTAATCCGTACTCAGCTCCTGCTAGTAATATAGTAGAGCTCCTGGTACAACTGGCATAGTAGAGTGCTCCCCCAGGCTATGAGAAGTGGATGATTGGTAGAGCTTAATGTAACCCTCTTGACATTGTCTAGAAGGTTCCAGGGGATCCTCATGCCTGAGGAGTTTGGAAGAACAATCTACATAACCAAGTGCATGAATACTACCTCTCTAATAGATAATATACCCTTCTTCTACCAGTACCTGATGTGGATGCCTCCATGATCAATCTTGCCCTGGGCATCTTGGCTCCGATCACCAAAACTAGAATCAAAAACCTCTTCCTTGATCCATAACGAGGAAGAGATGATGGGATCACCATCAATAGGGATCCTAAAGATCTAGTAGATGTCCCCCAAAGTGATAGTTATCTCACCTATCGGCAGGTGAAAGGTTTTGGTCCGTGCATTCCAGCATCGGGCCAACACAATCATGTCAGCCTGATCTACCCTGATAGCAGGTAGATCCAGAACATAGCCAAAGATAACAACACTAAACCACTGTTGCTCTAGGCCAGTTAGCTTCCTACAAAGGGTGTGCAGGAGATTTGGCTCTCTAGATGTAGAAGTCAATTTTTGAAAAGAAATAGTGTATAAGGGAAAATATAATAAAAAACAACCAAAAATAGCTAAACATGACCTTAAAAAACATCGGACAAATTTAAAAATTGTTAAAAAGACAAAAACATGCAAATTTTTTTACAAAAAATAAACATGTACTTAAAAAGTGCAATAAATGACATTAACTACCAGAAAACATTAGAAAAAATAAAAAAAATTGAATTTTTTTCAAAAATTGGGAATTGCAGGTTAGAGCTACGGTCCGCATAATGGTCAATTTTTTGACCATTGGGATTTAAATCCCACCATGGCTGACAACTGTGGTCCCCAATATGACATTTGGGAATCGCATCTTCTAGCTGCGGTCTAGGAATGTGACCTTTTCTGGGTCACTTCCTAGCCTGGCAGACTAGAAATTAAATCCTAAATCTAGCCTAGTCTAAGGTGAGGTTCATTGCCAACAGTTTAGTGAAATTTATTTAACCCATTAATCAATGTGGTTCATTTTAAGTTGGTAGAGAGTGCGAGGTCTCTATTTTGAGTTACCTTGCCTGCTTTGAGGCCTCTACTAGTATAAAGTTACCCAGGGTCTTCCATCTGGATGTGTGGAGGTGTCAGGTTGTATTTTCAGTGGTGCTTCATGTTAAATTTATTGACTAACCTCTTAGGGCTCTCTCAGTTTTAGTTGCTTGTAGGAGTGATAATGAAAATTTCAAATAGGAAAATTATATATAATTTTCCTAATTCTAGCGGACCGCAACTAACAAACGTGGTCCTATAATTAGGGTTTTTCGACCGTAGGTCTGATCTATGGTTCCCAAATTTGAAATGGCTAACTATAGCCCATGCACGTGGTTTGCAACTAGCATTAAATGCACTAAAATACCATCGTGTAAATGTTTTAAATGACAAATTAATGATTCCTAATGGATAGAAATCTCAATAAGAGCAATAAATTTATCAAATTTGGTGATTCTCAAGCACCACGATCAATTAAAAATTCAAATAAACAAAAAAAAAACAAATAATCAAAATACAAATACACCTTGTATTCATTACCCTATACACTCGATGGTTGCAATGACTGATGCTCCATGCAATACAACGATATGATTAAATAACCATAAGGACATTTGGGGTAAAATTATCATTGTTGATTTGATATGTTTCTTTTCAATCCTAAAGAAGACCTTCAAGGCTAGACCGCTCCACGGGAATGAAGCATTTAATGTCATTTTCCCTATGGCATCTTTTCATAAAATCATCGACAAATTGATTCAACATACATCTAATTGAAATTGTATCATTTTGATTCCCTAAAAAGGCTATTGCAGCCCGACCGCTCTATGGGATAGGAATGTGTAATTACTATTAACAGTTGCAATCATAAGCTAAACTAGACTTATCCAAGTAATCAAATGCTAAAATTCTAAGTTTTTTCTGATCATTCATAATGGTCAAGTGAAATATTTGCTTCATTCATTGTCATTACCCTCATCAACTCATCACTTGAGGGAGTAGTCATAATATCAAATCATAATCAAAGTCAACAGAAGATCCCTGAAATCATAGATCCCTTGATCTTGTCAAAATTGTGCTCATCCTTGCGAATCATTGTCAATAGCTATCATAAGCTTTCTCTTTTACTTGGGGTAAATATAAAATATGACAGTTTTTTAGTATCTCGCCTCCTTTTGGTTATATAGGCCTAACTCCTATTGTAGCACCAAAGCTACCCGAATGTCTGATGACGAGTGCAAACCCTTTCAAAATTAAGCCTCCAAAGAGTTGGAAGCAATGATTCCAAGATGTGAATCCCTTTTGCAGGACCTGGGGCATCTAATGTTGATCCGAATAATGATCATCATGTAACCTTTAACATCATTTTAGGTGGTGTATTTTTTCTCACGCTTTTTTCAATCTCACAATGCATCTCAAAAGGGGTATCTATAGACACCTAAAACACATCATGTCGAGGGCGACTACTCATATGGGACATGCTACAAGACCATATGGAAGATCTTGGATAGACTCCAAGATACAACAGTGGTTCTAACCACTCAATTTGGGCTCCTTGGCCTAATCAATCTAAACCAAAGGTAAGACCTACGGTCTATAGTCTAAACCATAGCTAAGACCTACAGTCTATTGTCTAGGCTGCAGCTATCACTTGTGGTCTAAACTAAAGTTCATTTGGCCTTCATCCGAGCCAAATATGTTTGAACAACCATTTTTTCTAGAAGAAGGTGGTTAAAGGATAGAATATTCCAAAGGCATCCAATCCAACTATCCTAACCACCTCTTCTTGATCTTGGCTTCTCCATGAAGCCACTCCTAGCCCTTGGGTAATCCTATAAGTACCCCTTCAAATTAGGGCAAAGATATATCAAGAAATAGTGCATTTAGAGCAACGAAGCCCTATTGAATTGTAGACTAACTTGAGTGTACTAAGATATTTTAGTTTCCATCACTTGCCAATTCACCTAACATCATGCCAATTTATGTCATGGATGCCCTAAGGAGCTAGAACATCAAAAAACACAAATCCAGGAAAACGGAGGCTCAATTATGGAATTCAACTGCCAAACCTATTAGAGAACATAGAGGCAACCCTTGATAATCAATTGGACAAGGAATATCAAGCCCAAAGACCTAGATTTGGAGGGTAAACTTAATTTATTGCTCACCATGACTGATAGCCATGATGTATAGTGCAGATCGCTCATCAGAGCTACAGTTTGCAATAGATGAAAGATATCCTTACTGTTTCTATTTCAGTATGCTTAATTAGGTTAGATTAGTTATTTTAATGGTTTCTTTGATGGTTTAGAGGCCTCGAATGGCTTAATTAGGGATCATAATAATTTTAATTCATCATAGTAAGTAAGATATCAATGGCTTATTTTCATGCTATCTTGTTTCATTCCATGCAATTGATTCAATAGATAGATAGTTGCACTTCTTACTTTCATGTTTCTAACAATATTCATGAATCTTGCACAAGTTTAATATGTTTTATTCATCTTCTTGATTTCATAGTTTTTATGACATCTTTATGCATATTTTTCTCAAAGGGCCTCATCATGAGAGGCTACCTATTCATTTAATGCTTTTGTGTTGTTTCTTGATCGTAGGAAACAAATTTGAAGGAGATTCAACCATTCAATTCCTTCCTCAATGCTAAGAAGAGGGTCAAATCTGCCCTAGAGCAGTTTGTGACTATTTAGAGAGAATTAGTATTGTGCTTACCCCATTGGGAGCTTTGGAATTGTATCAAAATTTGGGTGACCCTAAGAGGGGTATGATTGTAACTAAGATTCATTTTCAATATTAATAAAAGAAACATCCATTTTAGTGTTATATGCAATATTTGTCATTTTATGCTTTTATGATGATTCTGATTGATGCATTAGATAGGTGCATTACTTTTTGGATAGGTCATATGGGTGCATATACGATGACGATGAGGTCGAGGACTACAATGAGGAGGGCAAGGCATCAGGGCTTAGGTAGTCATCGAATGTCAAGGGGAGGCACACAACAGGCTCTTGATATGGGGATGGATGAGGGTGTGGGGTGGATGATGAGGAGATGAAGGAGATTTTTGAGGTTGATAGGTTATGGGTGGTGGTGGTGCAGCTGCGTGAGGAGCATGAGGTTGATATGGAGGCTCATTGGGAGGCCTTGGCTGGGCTAGACATGGTCATTGCTTGCTTGGAGTCTGATATGGGGACACACCGGTAGGTATAAGCAGAGTAGTATGTGACTATTGTAGGGTTGCAAGATACCATAGTTTGGCTGGAGGTAGAGATATCTTCCCTAGGGTCTTGTGTGGGTAATTAGGAGATTGTCTCAAGGCTTTAGGCAAAGATGTTGGAAAATGAGCATCGACATTAGATTGACATGTGGCTACTATAGGCCAGTGAGGCATATGCACATTCCTTGGAGGATTTGTGTATGCAGTATCACATTACGTTGCCATATCCTCCTTCTTCTTCTATGGTCAAGACATCTAAGCATACTGAGTTGAGGTAGAGCTCTAAGCCTAGGGCTCCTACTAGGTCTCAAGGGTCCTCTCATGGACATTAGCTTAGTGCTTAGGTGCACTATTTTTGTATATGAGCGTTGTTGCTCCATTGTAGCCTTTTTGGCATTTATTGTACATGCGGTATTATATATACACATGGATTTTATGTTTGTGTTATTCTTTGTGTGAATATTTTATGTGAATGCAATGGATGTTTTATGAAATGTTTTTATGGAATGCTTTATGGATGATTAATGCAAACTAAATATGATGTGTATGCATAATTCTTATATGGATGATTCATGCAAGCTATATGATGTGTTATAGATTATTAATGCAAGCTATATGATGTATACTGAATATAAGCTATATTAGGGGAATACATGGTGTTCAAATGATATTTTTATAGTTCAAAAATTTTATTGGCCATTTTTTTGTCCATTGTTTGACAATCAGGGGTACCGAATTTGGTGGTGCTATGCAACTTGACTTATGATGAAGACATGGATGTTGACATGGAAGAAGATACAGATGTTGATGTGGAAGAAAATATAGATGTTGATATGGAAGAAGATATGGATGTTGATATGGAAGACTGAAATATTTTCAAAGGCTCAAACATACTAGTGTTACCAACCAAACTCACTAAATTTTGTCTAACTTTATTTAGGACTAATGTGTGTGCAAGTGAGGTTCAATTACCAAATCTTGAGCATGCCAATGACCCTAGGCCATCAAGCACCAATGTGTGTGCACGTGAAGTTCATTAACCCATCATGATTAAATTAGGCATGACCTATTTTGAGTTACCTTGCCTGCTTTGAGGCCTCTACTAGTAGAAGGTTGCCCAGGGTCTGCCATCGAAATGTGTGGAGGTGTTAGGTTATAGTTTTAGCAGTGCTTCATGTCAAATTTACTGCCTAACCTCTCAAAGCTCTCAGTTTCAGTTGCTTGCAGGAGTGATAATGAAAATTTTAAATAGGAAAATTATATATAATTTTCCTAATTCTAGCGGACCACAACTAACAAACGTGGTCCTAGAATTAGGGTTTTTTGACCATAGGTCTGATCTGTGGTTCCCAAATTTGAAATTGCTAACTGTAGCCCATGCACACAGTTTGCAACTAGCATTAATGCACTAAAATCCCATCATGGGAATGTTTTAAATGATAAATTAATGATTCCTAATGGATAGAAATCTCAATAAGAGCAATAAATTTATCAAATTTGGTGATTCTCAAGCACCACGATCAATTAAAAATTCAAATAAACAAAAAAATTAAATAATAAAAATCCAAATATACCTCGTATGCATTACCCTATACACTCAGTGGTTGCAGCGACTGATGCTCCATGAAATCCAACAAGATGAGTAAATAACCATAAGGACATTTGGGGTAAAATTGTCATTGTTGATTTGATATGTTTCTTTTCAATCCCGAAGAAGACATTCAAGGCTGGGCCACTCCACGGGAACGAAGCATTTCATGTCATTTCCCCTATGACATCTTTTCAAACAATCATCAACAAATTAATTCAACATACATCTAATTGAAATTGTATCATTTTGATTCCCTAAAAAGGCTATTGCAGCCCAACCGCTCTATGGGATAGGAATGTGCAATTACTATTAATAGTTGCAATCATAAGCTAAACTAGGCTTAGCCAAGTAATCAAATGTAAAATTTCTAAGTTTTTTCAGATCATTCATAATGGTCAAGTGACATCGTCGCTTCATTCATTGTCATTACCCTCATCGACTCATCGCTTGAGGGTGTAGTCATAATATCAAATCATAATAAAAGTCAACAGAAGATCCCTGAAATCAGAGATCCCTTGATCTTGTCAAAATTGTGCTCATCCTTGCGAATCATTATCAAAAGCGATCATAAGCTTACCCCTTTGGTTGGGTTAAATAGAAAATATAACAGTTTGTTTGTATCTCGCCTCCTTTTGGTTATATAGGCCTAACTCCTATTGTAGCATCAAAGTTACCCAAATTTCTGATGATTGTTGACAATTTTTGTCACATTGCACAATGGGGAAGAAGAAAATCAAAATTTTGTACAGTGTTCTTTGTTGTAAAGCATTTCTTTTGTTTTTTTTTTGAAAATATGTGTAAGTTGCAGCAATTTTGGCTTTCCTTGCCACCCCTTTGTACATAAGATGAAGAAGAAAGAACTTCGCTACCAAACAAGCTAATAAAAATAGCTTCGCCAAAGAAAGAAGAGAAATATGAAAAGAACTTCGCACCCGAAGCATTTTCAGCAATCGCTTTGAACAAAGGTTGATGAGCAGTGTTGCCGAAGAAGAATACAAGAAAGGCAAAAGGAGCTTTGGGCCTGAAGTTCCTCAAAAAACTACTTCGAGCAAAAGTTTTGCGAAGCAGAATCCAAATTGCAGCTTCGTCAAAGAAATACCGCGGACCAAATTAGATAAGGCAAGAAAACTACTTCGAGCCCGAAGCATCTCAAGAAAATACTTCGGGAGAGATTTTTATGAAGCAGTTTTGCCGAAGGAAAAATGCGAAGAAAACTACTTCGCACCCGAAGTATTTCAAAAGGCTACTTTGGGCAAAAGTTTTGTGAAGCAGAATTTGAGGGAGCGCAACATTGAAAATACTTCACTGAAAAATTGCTGAAACATCCACTTCGGCCCCTGGCACCAGCGAACCATTTCTACTTCACTAAAAGTCATTGCGAAGCATCTGCTTCGGCCATATTTTATGCGAAGTACTTGCACCCGAAGTAGTGGTGGCCATAAGGAATGCAACATATTTTGAAGGCAATCGCTTCGGCCTAAACCTTCTCGAACCACAGTTTTGAAAGAGGATCACAGCGAAGCATTTCTCCAAGGCATCAACGAAGTGGCGAAGAATGAAGAGGCCCATTTTGTGAAGGAAATATGCTTTGGCACTTTCCCCCCCGAAGTAGTTTTGTGAAGCTCCATTTTGCAAAGTAGAAACCAAGGAGTTATTGCTTCGGCACAAGTCCATTATGAAGCAAAGTTGCAAATGAACATCTTGCGAAGCACTTCAAGGGCACGCATTCCAAGATAGGTATTTTCCTGAGGTGCCTCATAAATGCATTTTTACGTGCCCAGTAAGGCCACTGCTTATTTTTGGAAATTGGAAATGAGGTATCAGTTCTAGAAGGAGAGCCTGATAAGAATGGCGGGCACTCGAGCACTGCACCCAGAAGCTGAGGACGCTCAGGCGGCTCATTAATGCGTATTTCTTCGATTGACCTGGTTACAGCTACTAGTTTTGGCAAAAAGTATGAAAGCTCAATCACGAGAGCTACGAAAGGCCGAATTCTCAACTTTCAAGGATGTACTCCTCCATATTGTGTAATTATGGCTTAGAGGGTCGGTCCTCTATAAAAACCCAGGCCTTGTAATGTAAGAAGGAGGGGAACTTTCTGCTAGAAAGCTATTTTAACTTGATGTCCTACGATTAATACTAAGATATTTGCATTCAATTTCTCTCTTGTATGTTGTGTTCTATGTTTATTTCTTTTGGCTGTCTTCATTTGCATACTGTGACTCTGAATCCTGAATTCGGTATGCGATTGGGGAATGTACCTTGAAATTTGCCTGAAGGATACATAGGGGAGGAAAAAATGCTATATTGGCTTTCTTTTATGCTACCTGGGGGGTTGTGTTTTTTGTTATATTCGCTTGTCCTAGTCGTCGTTACTCTGAACCTTGAATTTTGATGAAAGGGAGAAGGAGAATCCTAAAACTCTCTCAGAGGATACATAGGAAAGTTAATGTGGTGTTTCTTTCATTTATTCTTGGTGTTCCTTGCTACTATTCAAGTTGTTAGTTAGTGATCATGCTTCCTGTTCTCTCCCACCTTAAATTACTGATCTCTCTTCCCTTACCCATTTTTATTTCTTTCTCTAACCCTACCTCTTTTTATCTCTTTCCTACATTCCTTGTCTCAAAATACCAAAGTAGTTTAGCATAGGAGCCAGCCTTTCTCTAGAGATTGGCACAAGGGGCATATCTTCCCTTCGGCCTTTCAATTTTGGTCTAGGTCTAGGGTGCATACACTTACCCAGATCCTTTCCTAGGTAGATTTGATGACCAATAGTTTTTGGCACACCCGGTGGGACCAAGGTCTCACATTTTAAGAATGAATCTCAAACCCGTCTTCATCGAGGCCAATAGTTCTAACCAGTTCTCAGTGTGATGCAGTCAGTCTCACCTGACTAGTGGTATTGATGACCGATGCTCTCATTACCAAAAGACTCTTAGCATCTGGCGACTCTGTTTACCCAAGAATCAAACGATACTAAATTTTGTGTCTTCATGCAAACGATATGGAGAGTTAGGAATAGAGGAGAGAAAACCGAGTTATTTGAGCTAGATATCAACACATTTGGGGAGCGATATAGGTTGGTCACCCCTGATTCATTGTTACGTGGAACATTCTTGTGATAGGTTTTTGTTGACAAACAAGGCCTAACTTTTGATAGCACAACATCTAGTTTTCCTCCCAATCCTCCCAACTCACCGAAGCATCCTAGTGCCTCCATTTCTATTAATCACCCTATTAGAAATCAAGGAGGAGCTTTGAGGATTCTTGTTTCTCAAAATCCAAGAGCAAGTATGGCATCAAAATAGCAACAACAATAATAGCAACAACAACAGCAAATACAACAGCAACCACCGCCTAGGTTGTTCCCAGCATGGGGTTCTTTTTCATCGCTAAATCTAGCGGGACAAGGGCAAGTGCCACCTGCTGCTATAAAGAAGATCCCAATATTCGATGGAACTGGGAAGACTGCTCTAGAGCACATCCAGGACATAATATCTCTAGAGACAATCCACGACATCATAGAGGAGTGAGTTATGGTAAAACTTATGGTTCTTTCCCTTAGAGGAAAACTCCTCTATTGGTATAGATCTTTACCACCTGGTACTATTATGGAATGGGACCAGTTAGTCGGGCAGTTGATGGGAAACTTCAATGAGTCCTCTGATCCTACTTCTCTCCTACATCATTTCACTTCAATCCAGAGACATCCACAAGAAGATATCATAGACTTCAATGTTATGTTTGCTCGAACCTGGAAGAGAGTACCAGTTGGGTTTTGGCCAGCCGATGAAGCTGTAGCATACTATTTCCTTCAGGATTTCAACCCTGATATCAGTATCATGGTAAGATATTCTAACATCAATACTTTTCTCAAGTTGTATGAGTTAGCCAAGAGGGTAAAAATGGATTTGATAGTTGTGGGCAAGCTTCCCCAAAGAATGCCAATGCCCATACTTCTTGAATTCCCTCAATCCCAGTATGCGAGTGCAGCTGCTTCACAGATCTCTACGACCCCTGCACTCCCAATCTCATCTTGGAATCTGAATCCTATTGTATCTCAAATCACCACTCCATAAATTCATTTTCCCACATTTTTAGCTCCTCATCCTACTGTCACTTCGACATTCCTTGTATTACCAGCACCATTTCAAACCCCTGCCCTACCTCCAATACCAACGATGGCTCCATTGCCACTCATTCCAAAATCCAATGATATGCAAGCTAAAATTTTGTAAGAGATGCAGTCTCTAAACTCCACAGTTCAGACGTTGTCCAACGACATGACCATTGTGAAGAAGAAGCAAGAACAATAAGAATTTCTACAAAGAAGGTCTTATCCTACACCTGCACTTACCAAAGACCAAGCAATCCAGTAAGGAAATGCTTCGGTGATAAACACTGCGATTGATGAAGCTTCGAGCACTCCTGATTATGTATATTGGTGCTCTAAATGTAATGATCCACATGAAGAGAATACCTGCATGTTGTACCAACACTATGTACAAACATTGGCGAGTAGTAGTCATGGTGGCCAAGTCAATGTCATCAGGAAAATGAGTCAGAACCTAGCGATTGGTGAAGAAGAGCCAGTCGTAGTGCTTACCAGAGGAGAAAAGAAGGCAATAGAAGTGGATGCTACTCATATGGCTCCCTTGAAAGTGCACACTCGACCCGAGAAGGGACAATCATCTTCTTCGATGTTGAACGAAGCTCCTTCTCCTGCACCAAACAAATAAAAAGCTCAAAATGCCTCTGTCGAACCACCTCAGGAAGAAACTAAGGAACAGGTTACAAGAGCAGTATCACACTAGATATGAGCTCAAGTTCCCTTCAATAACTTAGTGACAAAGAATTGAAGTTACAAAGCAGTATCGCACTAGATATGAGATGAGAAAGGAGCCCGAGGTGCTCAGTTCCCTGGCATACAACATTGTAGAGGAGTTAAAGAGGATTCTAGCCAAGATCAGCTTGTACGATGCACTACAACTACCTAGACAAGTGGACTTGCTACAAGAATCATTAAAGATGACTAAAGCAAAAAAAGCAGCACCGCTTACTCTTGTGGACACCCTATCCACATCTATTACAGGGAAGAACAGACCACCTTCATTCTACCTGTTTCTACAGATGGAAGGGTATATTGTACATAACTGTATGATCGACTTTGGGGCCGTGACAATAGTCATGTCGAGAGCAGTCTACGAAGAAATAGGGATGGAATATACATGAAGCAACAAAGGCATACTCCAGTTGAATGGTACCCCAGTGAAGACTATAGGAGTAATCAAAGACATTCCTATTCGACTACATAATATGCCTCAGATCACGGTCATACAAGAGGTAGTGGTCGTCGACCTGGAGCCATACTTCAGTATGTGCTTGTCAAGGGAATTCACAGTAAAGCTGGGCGGATATCTATCTATGGATTACTCTCATCTGGATATTCCATTCAAATGAAAGAAGGTGAAGATCTACAATGAAAAGCATTCTTCGTTCCTTGTGCAGAAGATGTCTAAAGAAGAGAGCAGCAATCTAGTGAACGTAATAGTGGAGGAAGTAGAACAGGTGGACCTGGTCGAGGAGTCTCTTGCGCAACTAAGATATGAAGATGAGTTCTCCTTGGTAGACTTTAATGCCATGGTAGAAATCAAAATAGGATGTTATGCGATCACCAAGCCTAAGAAACACACACAACCAGAGAATAGAACAAGTGTCTAAGAAGGACTATGGAAGTTGTTCTTCGATGATGCCCAATGCAAAAATGGTGCTGGGATAGGGATTCTTATAGTTTCATCCTCTGGAGAACAAAAGGAGTATTGCTAGCGGTTGACATGGAGTTGCACCAAAAATGTAGCAGAATATGCAGCATTATGCCTAGGACTCAAGAAAGCAGACAAGTTAGGCATAAGGCACCTTCAAATCTTTGGAGATTCTAAACTGGTGTGCAACCAGATCATAAACAGGTGCACTTCAAAGAAGCATTATCTAAATTCATACCGCAATAGGGTATGGGACCTATGTGACCAATTCGAGTCTCTCAATCTGCAGTTTATACCATGAGAAAAGAATCGACATGCTGATGTTTTGGCATCCATCATAGCCAAGTACTCTCCCATAGAAGACATGGTGCACAAGCCCAAAGCTGTGAGGATGATCTATAGACCCTCTATCCCAGATAGAGACCTACATTTGCAAGTCTTTGGAAATTATGAGCAGATTGTAAATTTCATTATTCAAGAAGCTGCCATAATCGAATACAGAAGCCTTGATGAAGAAGAATATGAAGGGCTTGTTCAATTGAAGAATAACCACATTCCCAAGGGTCTGATCACTCTTAGGGTCTGATCACTCTTGAAAGCCTCTTTGATCAAAATTATCGAGCACTCTCTCACATGATTAAAGTCAATGATAAACAATATCAAGATTTAGAACTTGAATCTAGAAAAGCAATAAAAGTTGGAACCGATTGCACTTCGAAAGAAATAGAACATATTCAGACTCTGTGCAGGAAGTATCCTAACATAATTGCTTGGTCTTATCAAGACATCATGGTATACGATCAGCAGCTGATCCAGCATACAATTGAATTACATGAGGGGGTCAAACCCTTTCGACAAAAGCAAAGACCAGTTAACCCAAAGATCAAAGTCCTGATGAAGGCCGAACTCCTAAAAATGCTCGAGGCAAAGATAATTTATCCCATCAAGCATTATTCTTGGGTAGCGAACCTATTCCCCATCAAAAAAAAGAATGGAGATATACATTTATGCATGGATTTTCATAACCTGAACCAGGCTTCTCTCAATGACCACTATCCTCTTCCACAAATTGATCAAATATTGCACTCGGTGGCTGGAGCTCAATGCTTCTCCCTACTCAATGGTTTCTTTGGATACAATCAGATCTGGGTCAGGAACAAAGACTAGCATAAAACAACATTCACCACCAAGTGGGGAACATTTTCTTACCAGTGAATGCCATTTGGCCTTTCGAATGCTAGTGCTACTTTCTAGAGAGTGATGGATCTAAAATTTAGCAAGCTTCTGAATAAGGTTATCGTCATCTATCTAGATGACATGACCATTTTATCTTGAAGAAGGGAGGATCACCCTGTACACCTGCAATAAATTTTTGAAAAATGCTGAGAGTTTGGCATCTCAATCAATCCAAAGAAGTCCATATTCGTAGTAGATCTCAATCAATCTAAAGAATTCCATATTATAAAAGGTCCTCACTGTAGATCCCGATAGAGCCGAAGCTCTAATGAAGCTCCCACTCCCAGCAGACAAGAAAGGACTCCAATATTTCTTCGGCCAGATCAACTTTGTGAGGAATTTTGTCCCCGATTTCACCCAAGTCATCAAGCCAATGTCTGAACTTTTGAAGAAAAGCACCGAATTCATCTGGGCAGAAGAAATAAAGGAGATTAAGGCTCGAACCGCTCAGGCATCGATATTGATCAACCCTAACTACAGTTGGAATTTCATCCTGTATGCCATAGGGAAACTCGAGAGCTATGCTATGGTCCTAACACAAAAGGGAGAATATAGTGAAGAGCGTCCCATCATGTTTTTGAGCTAGGTGATCAATCCCCATGAAGATAAATACAATTTCATAGAATGTCAGGTGCATGCAGTAATGAAGTCTCTCAGGAAGTTCAAGCAGTTCGTCTTCCAAAGTCGAGTTATGGTCTTTGTCATTCACCCCGACATGCACAATTTCATCATACAAGGAGAATTGGGAAGCAAGGGAGCCGATTGGGTGAACAAGATACAGGAATTTGACATATAGATCAAACCTACAAAATTGGTTCACGACTACGCATTGTGTCAAGAACTAGCAAAGAGTGCAGCGGCTGAAGCGATATAATCTTAATGGGATGACTCGCCAGTCGAAGGATGCCTCATAAACCAAGAAGAGGACGAGAAGGATTGGGTTAGTGAAATAGTTGAATACTTCAATACCGGCAATGTCCTTTGCATATAAATGCCTCACAGCGAAGGCATTTTAGGATGCGATCCACTTGATATACTTTATGCCCCAAAGGCCTGTTCTTCAAGAACATTGATGGTGTCCTTCTTAAATGCATAAAAGATGATGATAAAAGGAGAGTCCTGGGAGAATTTCATTCAGGACTATCTGGAGGTCACTTCGTAGGGAGAACAATGACATTAAAGATCATCAAAGTTGGTTATTATTGGCCTACGCTCTTCGTTGATGATTTCACGGTCTATCGCCGATGTGAGCAATGTCAGAAGTTCGCTGATCAAAGAAAAATTGCTTTGATGCCCCTTCATCCGATACAAGTAGAAATACCCTTTCAAAAATGGGGGCTAGATTTCATAGGGGCCATATCGCCGAACTCCTCCGTGGGACATAAGTTCATCCTTACCGCAACTGACTACTTCACCAGGTGGTCCGAAGCAGTTCCTACGAAGCATGCTGATCAAGAGACTGTCATGGCCTTCCTTGAAGGTTTGATCACCAGGTTCGGCATTCCTGAAGCAATTATTATGGACAATGGCCCCAATTTTTTAGGTGCCAAAATCAATGATTTCCTCTACAAACATGAGATAAATCATAAAGTCTCCTCGAACTACTATCCACAAGATAATGGATTGGCAGAATCCACCAAAAAGACCTTGTTGAGGGTGCTGAGAAAGCTTATAGAGACAAACAAAAGGACTTGGCATCTTTTGCTATATCGGGCCTTGTGGGCCGATAAAATTTTAGTTAAGAAGTTAATCAAGACTTCACCCTATACCCTGGTCTACGGTAAGGAGGCCATCTTACCTACCCATATAGAGATCCCTGCATTATAGCTGCTAGAAGAAGATGGAGTTAGCCCAATGGAAAATAGATTAACTCAGTTTTTGCAGCTAGAGGAAGATTGCGAGGAAGCCTACCAGAACTTCGCTAAGCATGCTCAGGTCACTCGAGATTGGTTCAAGAAAAAATCATCCAATCGCACATTCAAGGTGGGAGAGATGGTATGGAAGTGGGACTCCTAGAAGGCCAAGCCTGGGAATCACAACAAGCTGGATGCCTTTTGGGATGGGCCGTTCAAAATCGTAAAGGTAAATTCAACCAACTCTTTCATCCTCAAAGATGCAGATGGCCAGGTTTTGCCGATCTCTGTCAATGGTCTTCATCTAAAGACTTTTCACAGTTGAGGTAAAACACTATTTCTATTGTAAAAAAAAAAATGTATATGTACTTTTGTATATAATTTTCATTTGTATATACATCCGGTTCCAAGATTGCAAAAGGCCAGGTACTACACTTCAAAATATTCTTCGAGGACCTTTGATGCGAAGTAGCAGTTGCAAGGAGGTTCGCTATGAAGCACTTTATCCTCAAAAGGGCCGAACCAAAATTCAAACAAAGGCATGAAAAGAGCTTCACACCCGAAGCATTCCCAGCAGCTACTTCGGGTAGGAATTTTGCGAAGTAGATTTTGTGAAGTAGTTTTCAAAACACAAACTTCGATAGGTGGTCCTCATAAAGCACGGCAAAGGAGAAGCACTTCAGGCCCAAAGTGTCAAAAAGTGGCCCACACCAAAGGTTCACCGTGAAGCATTTTCAATGTTTTTTTTGACTTCGTCGGACCAATAACACGCGAGACGGGAGAATTTAAAATGTGCCTTGAAGAACATGTAAATAAAAACCATGAAAAGAGTTCAAAGGTGAATTTAACGAAAAAAGAGGCAGAACACATCTCGAGGTGATTCGGTTAGGAGAAAAGCTCATGCCCAGGTATGAGGTGGTAGCAGGTTGCTACTCCAATATAAGGCATAATCATCAAATCATGTGGGCCCATGTACCATGTCACTGTAGAACCAATTAAAGGACACGACGACCTCCTCTGTCCGAGGTGTAAATTTAATTTTAGTAGGTGCCATAAATTTAGGTGGTTGCCTTTTAAGGTTATAAAACATGAAGCTCTAATAAGAAGGAGGTTA
Organism: Wollemia nobilis; assembly: GCA_028583015.1. NCBI lineage: Eukaryota > Viridiplantae > Streptophyta > Pinopsida > Araucariales > Araucariaceae > Wollemia > Wollemia nobilis. Next base: position 53,228 of record JAQPPZ010005545.1, on the reverse strand, counting down.
TTTATCCATCAATTCATGCTAGACTAAGAGCCTTCAGTTACTCTGCAATTCTCCTGCCCTTTGCATCTAGTCGTTCGCATTGAAGCTCTCGGTATCAAGGACCCTGTCGCCATCATTTTCAACATGGGGAAGAAAAACTCCAAGGATAAGGGGAAAGAGCCCGAGGTTGCAGGCCCTGAAAAAACAAATAAGGGCAAGGAAGAGAAAAAGCGTACTCTAAAGAAGCTAAGTCTCACCCCTCATCCCGAAAAGTAGCCAATAGAAGAAGGTAATGAATTTGAGGAGGAGCAGATTGTAGAACCACCAATTGATGGGTGGGAGAAGATTAGAGATACATAGCTCTCTAGGGGTGTGTCCGATCTCTGACACACCATAGAGTTTATGACAAGAAGACCCACCCCAAAAAATAAGAGATCTGTTGCATATTACTCTCAAATTTACAGGTATTTGACCCACCCACTCACCATTGTCCTGAACTAATCTATGCCATCACGCAGAATTACCAGCCTGCATCCAGGCAGGTGTTGGACGCTTCAGGTCATAAATTGTTTTCCATTTTGAAGGAGGATGTACAAGCAACCTTCACACCACAGCAATGTCCACCCAAGGGCTATTCTGTTCGCAATGTCATTTTAAGCGAACAAATGAAGAGGTTCACCTCCAATAGCTACATATTGAAATTCTTGCATGAGAACCTCAAAAGTGGGCTACCTTCAAACAAGCTGCCCCAGATGCCCTTACCCTTGGCGGCCTTCAAAAACACTGATATTTTCTCCATAATTTCATGGGTTGTGGGCCTGTTGATAGATGATTCAGTACAACCCTGGCAGGTGTCTTTGGCCAAATGTATTTTGAGAGGAGAATTCTATGCCCTCGATGCTTCAATACCAAACACCAACCTAGTTTTCTTTGACTGGGTGAAATGGGTGGCCCAAACCTTACATATAAGGTTCACCAGTATGAAGAATTCGACAACAGGCCAGTACTTCACACCCTGTTCTTTTCTTGTCTAGTTGTTTTTCTACCAGGTTCATAAATGATTCCCCCATATCACCATTTCTCCAAGCAACGAGGATGGAAACCCTTTGTTAGTGTACCACTGGACTCCCCTCCTATTGAGGACAGAGTCCTATTATTCTTTTAACCAATAATTTTTGGGACCCGCTATGTATCTGTTGAAGGGTTCTTGCCCTTAGGTCCCCCTTAGTTTGAGAGACAAAGTAGTGCAAGAGAAAATGGGATATGTGTTTCAAATGACGTAGGGGCTCGTAATTCGTATGTTCAACTACATTGGGAAGCCCTTCCTGCTACCAGTATACCCCTCTGAGTACCAGTTTGCATTGGAAGTCACCTGGCAGAGCGACGCAACCAACGCCATCTATGACCATGGTCAAAAATGGGCACATACCTATGAGATCCCCTTCAGGATGGGAGTAATTGAGGTATTTGCCTTAAAATAGAATGTTTTCCTGGAGGAAAAGCTTGCCAATTTTGGCCTGCTCCAGATTCCTCAGCAATGGCTCTACGATCCCTTGGGAGTAATGAGGGATCATTTAAAATTCAAGAATTTTCAAATCTTCTTGCACCCTGAAATTGTGGAACAAAGGAATAATCCCAATGGGAAGGATCTGGAGTGGCATTTGGAGAGAATGAGGATATTGTCTCCTTGGCATGAGTTCTACCCCATGGAGGTCGAATTTGATCTTGACCAATACCCCCTCCCAACTCCAAGCTCCATGTTTTGGAGAAAAGTAAAATATGATTTAAAGGAAGAATTGAAGGATTGGAGTGAGGAGAAACTTCGGGAGTGGTGGATAATGAGAGTCCATCACCAAAATATGAACTCTTATGGACTCTTGGTAGCAAATAAAGACTTCGCAATTCTTTATGAAGCCAATGCTGAAACATGGAATTCTATATATTTTGCTGACTTTGTTCCTCCAGCTACCCTAGGATCGGGTGAAAGCCCAAAATGAGCAGAAGATACTTCAGAAGGAGAGGAAGAAGCTGAGGCTTCACTAATGGCACTACCACAGGGACCATCCGAAAGCCATGACACAAGTGCTGAATAGGCAGAGCAACCGTTGGAGAGGAAGAAAAGAAAGAGGCAAGAGCAAATTCAAGTACCTCCTAGCCACCCAAAGCGACCTCGCACGAAGCTCGCAAGTGCTCCTACCAAACCACCTGCATCAGGCCTGACTGAAGCAAATTTCAAAGATACAGGGCCACAAAGTGCTAAGACGGTCCCAGAATTGGATGTCATTGATGTGGAGGAACTCCTCCAACAAGAGGGAGACCCTAAAATAGAAGTTGTGGAGGTTGGGGGTGCCAAAAACCAAAAGGAGCAGGACCCTATTACTCAAGAAGTCACCATGGCTGCTTTTCCAGAAGGACACACGGGTACGCAGTATCCACCCTTTGCCTCGGTCTCTCACATGTCCGTTGCAGTCCTATCCAAATATTCTCACTAGTCTACCCTTCCATATCAAATTCAGTCACCTCCTCATGTGTTGCCTCTTGCCACTAATCCCATCAGCCCCACTCCACTCGAGTCACTAGATCAAGAGAAGTTTGTTGCCACCATATCACCTAACCCCATCCTTCATTCCCTCGCATCATAGAGCATTGTCCCACTGGCCGAAACTTCTATCACACCATCTACCAAACCTTCTAGTGAGGCTTCCCCCATCAATTCTTTGTATTTGTTTACCCCTTCGACTGGAGATCCAGCCTCATTCGATTTGGAGCTCTCCATGATAAAGGAAATCCCTCTTGCCAAGAAACTGCTCCTAACCTGACAAAATATAGAAAAAATGTTGAAAGAGGTGAGGAAGAAGGGAGGGCGCTCTCTGGCCCAAACTGAAAAATGCGTTGTCTTTGATTTGAAGGCCAAAAATTTGCATAAGGTAAAGAAGGTCCAGAAGCCTCTGGATGAAATGACTCTAGCAGATTATGACTATCAGGAGAAGACCAAGGACCTAGAGCACTTAAACATAGACAATGAGTCCGTGTCTATGAATTTCAGGATTGAGACTTTCCAAGTGCAAGCAAATATTGCTAATCAGTGTAGGTTTGAAGCAGAGAGTGCCAACATCAAGTTGGAGGACGAACTGGCTAGAATTTGATCCAAGTGTGAGGATTCAGAGGATCAGTGTAGGATGATGAAAAAGAAAATGCATGCCCTTAAACAACAAATACTACAACTACAGGGTTTAGCTGAGCAACAGGCACAAAGACAGGCTAAAAATGAGCTGAAGGCCAAGGAACTTGAAAGAAAAATCCTGTAGACACAGCAACAGTTGTTCGAAAAGGCAAACCTAGAGTTGTTTGATAGAGGTAGAATCAAGGAGATTCGCTTGCACTTGCTCAAAAACTTTAGGTCTCGGGCCTCTAGTGCCCTATCAATTTTGATCTACACCATCGAAGCACAGTAGGCCACTATCGAAGGAAGGCCAATCATTGAAGAGATCACTCAAAAGGCTAGAGGTCTACTCAAATTGGCTTTTGATGTCTAGAACGCTAAATATCAGGACTTGCAGGTCCCTACAATGAGTCAGATAGCTAGAGATTGGTCTATAGCTAAAGCCACAATTTGCGCCTTCTTATCCAAGGTGAGGAAAGCGCAAAAAGTGAAAGACCTCCTGGATGCGTTCAATAACGAGCAACGTGCATCGATGGGCTATTTCCAAGATCTCTCTTCCTTGGGTTTCCCTAGATTCACAGATGATGATGGGAACCTTCTCACGAAAGAAGAGATTAAGTCGACATAGCTTCATTTTGAGGGTGACGTCTCAGAAATAGATGAATGGGCAAAGCCTGTAACAAAAAAATAGATCATAGATTTCATTCTGAGATACTGCAAGATCGTGACCTACCTGAATGATCTGTATACCAGAGCCTATCATGCTGATATCGGGAAGATCAATCGGTTTCGTGTTCTGGTCAAGGCACTGCAGGATCAAGAGCCTTTTTCAAAGGGTGCCTGGGCTCATGTCCACCGAACCATGAGAAAAATCCATGATCACCTTGCCCCATCACTACAACATGAAGCCGCACCAGAGGAAGCCATGCCAGCAGAAGAAGCAGAAGAAGAAGGTGAAGAAGAAGAAGAGGGAGAACAAGCTATGGAAGCGCCCTCGGAGGTGGAAAAGGGAGAAGGGTTTGGAGGTGACTCTGGCCCAATGGATCAAAGCTGAGGGTTCTTCCACCAAGATGAGCTCGTTGCACCGTGAGCCACCAAGAATGTTGACAATTTTTATCACATTACACAATGGGGAAGAAGAAAATCAAAACATTGTACAGTTTTCTTTGTTGTAAAGCATTTCTTTTGGTTGTTTTTTGAAAATATTTGTAAGTTGCAGCAATTTTGGCTTTCCTTGCCACCCCTTTGTACATAATATGAAGAAGAAAGAACTTTGCTGCAAAACAAGCTAAGAAAAATAGCTTCACCAAAGAAAGAAGAGAAATATGAAAAGAACTTCGCACCCGAAGAATTTTCAGCAATCACTTCGGACAAAGGTTGACGAGGCGATGTTGCCGAAGAAGAATATAAGAAAGGCAAAAGGAGCTTCGGGCCCAAAGTTCCTCAAAAAACTACTTTGAGCAAAAATTTTGTGAAGCAGAATCCAAATAGCAGCTTCACCAAAGAAAGACTCGCGAACAAAATTAGCTAAGGCAAGAAAACTACTTCGGGCCCAAAGCATCTCAAGAAACTACTTCGGGCGAGATTTTTGCGAAGCAGTTTTGTTGAAGGAAAAATGTGAAGAAAACTACTTCGCACCCGGAGTATTTCAAAAGGCTACTTCAGGCAAAATCTTTGCAAAGCAGAATTTGAGGGAGCGCAACATTGAAAATACTTTGCCGAAAAATCGCCGAAGCATCCACTTCGGCCACTGGCACCAGCGAACCATTTCTACTTTGCTGAAAGTCGTTGCGAAGCATCTACTTCGGCCATATTTTATGTGAAGTACTTGCACCCAAATTAGTGGTGGCCATAAGGAATGCAACATCTTTTGAAGGCAATCACTTCATCTGAAACCTTCTTGAACCACAGTTTTGAAAGAGGATCACAGTGAAGCATTTCTCCAAGGCATCAGCGAAGCAATTTTATCAGCAAAGCGGCAAAGAATGAAGAGGCCCATTTTGCGAAGGAAATATGCTTCGGCACTTTGCCCCCCGAAGTAGTTTTGTGAAGCTCCATTTTGTGAAGTACAAACCAAGGAGGAGTTATTGCTTCGGCATAAGTCCATTACGAAGCAAATTTACAAACAAACATCTTGTGAAGTGCTTCAAGGGCACGCGTTCTAAGTCGGGTATTTTCTCGAGGTGTCTCATAAATGCATTTTTAAGTGCCCAGTAAGACCATTGCTCATTTTTGGCAATTGGAAATGAGGTATCAGTTCCAGAAGGAGATCCTGGCAAGCATGGCGGCCACTCGAGCATCACACCCAAAAGCCAAGTACGCTTAGGCAGCTCATTAATGCATATTTCCTCGATTGACCTAGTTGTAGTTGCTAGTTTTGGCAAAAAGTATGAAAGCTTAGTCATGAGAGCCACAAAGGGCCGACTTCTCAACTTTTGAGGATGTACTCATCCATCTTGTGTAATTATGGCTCAGAGGGTCAGGTCCTCTATAAAAACCCAGGCCTTGTAATGTAAGAAGGGGGGGAACTTTCTGCTAGAAAGCTGTTGTAACTTGATTTCCTACGATTAATACTAAGAGCTTTGCGTACAATTTATCTCTTGTATGCTGCCTTCTATGTTTATTTCTTTTGTCTATCTTCATTTGCATACTGTGACTCTGAATCCTGAATTTGGTGTGCGATTGGGGACTGTACCCTAAAATTCACCTGAAGGATACATAGGAGAGGAAAAAATGCTATATTGGCTTTCTTTTATGCGGCCTGGTGGGTTGTGGTTTTTGTTATATTCACTTGTCCTAAACGTAATTACTCTGAACCCTAAATTTTGATGAAAGGGAGAAGGAGAATCCTAGAACTCTCTCAGAGGATACATAGGAAAGTTAATGTGGCATTTCTTTTGTTTATTCTTGGTGTTCCTTGCTGCTATTCAAGTTGTTAGTTAGTGACCATGCTTCCTATTCTCTCCCACCTTAAATGATTGATCTCTCTTCCCTTACCCATTTTTTATTTCTTTCTCTAACCCTACCTCTTTTTATCTCTTTCCTGCATCCCTTGTCTCAAAACACCAAAGTAGTTTAGCATTGAAGTCAGCCTTTCTCTGGAGATTAGCACAAGGGGCATCTCTTCCCTTCGGCCTTTCAATGTTGGTCCAGGTCTAGGGTGCATACACTTACCCAGATCCTTTCTTAGGCATATTTGATGACCAACAATGACGAGTGCAAACCCTTTCAAAATTAAGCCTCCAAAGAGTTGGAAGCAATGATTCCAAGATGCGCATCTCTTTTTCAGGACCTGGGGCATCTAATGTTGATCCGAATAATGATCATCATATAACCTTTAGCATCATTTTAGGTGGTGTATTTTTTCTCACACGTTATTCGATATCATAATGCATCTCAAAAGGGGCATCTGTAGACACCTAAAAAACATCATGTCAAGGGTGACTACTCATATAGGACATGCTACAAGACCATATGGAATATCTTGGACAGACTCCAAGATACAATAGTGGTTCTAACCACTCAATTTGGGCTCATTGGCCTAATCAGTATGAACCACAGCTAAGACCTATGGTCTATAGTCTGAACCATAGCTAAGACCTGTAGTCTACAGTCTAGGCTGTAGCTGTCACCTATGGTTTAAATTGAAGTTCAGTTGGCCTTCATCCAATCCAAATCTTTTTGAATAGCCATTTGTTATAGAAGAAGGTGGTTAAAGGATAGAAGATTCTAGAGGCATCCAATCCAACTATCCTAACCACCTCTTCTTGATCTTGGCTTCTCCATGAAGCCACCCCTAGCCCTTGGGTAATCCTATAAGTACCCCTTCAAATTAGGGCAAAGATATAGAAAGAAATAATGCATTTAGAGCAGCGAAGCCCTATCGAATTGTAGACTCACTTGAGTGTACTGAGAGATTTTAGTTGTCATTCACTTGCAAATTCATCTAGCATCATGCCAATTTGTGTCATGGATGCCCTAAGGAGCTAGAACATTAAGAAACACAAATCTGGGCAAACGAAGGCTCAATTGTGGAATTCAACCACCAAACTTGTCAGAGAACATAGAGGTGACCCTTGATAATCAATTGTACAAGGAAGATCAAGCCCAAAGCCCTATATTTGGAGGGTAAACTTAATTGATTGCTCACCATGACTTATAGCCAGGGTTTACAATGTTGATCGCTCATCAAAGTTACGATTTGCAATAGGTGAAATATATCCTTATTGTTTCTATTTCAGTATGCTTAATTAGGTTAGATTAGTCATTTTAATGGTTTCTTTGATAGTTTAGAGACCTCAACTGGCTTATTTAGGGATCATAATAAGTTTACTTCATCATATTAAGTAATATATCAATGGCTTATTTTCATGCTATCTTGTTTCGTTCCATGCAATTGATTCAATAGATAGATAGCTACACTTCTTACTTTCATGTTTCTAACAATATTCATGAATCTTGCACAAGTTTAATATGTTTTATTCATCTTCTTGATTTCATAGTTTTTATGACATATTTATGCATATTTTTCTTAAAGGGCCTCATCATGAGAGGCTGCCTATTTGTTTAATGCTTTTGTGTTGTTTCTTGATTGTAGGAAACAATTTTGAAGGAGTTTCAACCATTCAATTCCTTCCTCAATGCTAATAAGAGGGTCAAATCCACCCTAGAGCAGTTTGTGACTATTTAGAGAGAATTAGTATTGTGCTTACCCCATTGGGAGCTTTGGAATTGTATCAAAATTTGGGTGACCCTAAGTTGGGTATGATTATAACTAAGATTCATTTTCAATATTAATAAAAGAAACATCCATTTTAGTGTTAATATGAAATATTTGTCAATTTATGCTTTTATGTTGATTCTGATTGATGCATTATATAGGCGCATTGCTTTTTGGATAGGTCGGATGGATGCATATGCGAAGATGATGAGGTTGAGTACTACACCAAGGAGGGTGATGCATCAGGGCTCAGGTAGTCATCGAAGGTCAAGGGGAGACACACAGCAGGCTCTTGATATGGGGATGGATGGGGGTGTGGGGGTGGATGATGAGGAGATGAAGGATATTTTTGAGGTGGATAGGTTACGGTTGGTGGTGGCACAACTGCGTGAGGAGCATGAGGTTGTGATGGAGGCTCATTAGGAGGCCTTGTATGGGCTATACATGGTCATTGCTAACTTGGAGTCTGATATGGGGACACACCAAGAGGCACAGGCAGATTAGGATGTGACTATTATAGGGTTGCAAGATACCATAGTTTTTTTGGAGGCAAAGCTATCTTCCCTAGGGTCTGGTGTGGGTGATCTGGAGATGGTCTCAAGTCTTCAGGAAAAGATGTTGGAAAAGGAGCATCGACATCAGATTGACATGTGGCTACTAAGGGCCAGTGAGGCATATGCACATTCCTTGGAGGATTTGTGTATACAGTATCACATTAAGTTGCCAAATCCTCCCTCTTCTTCTATGGCCTAGCCATCTAAGAATACTAAGTCGAGGTAGATCTCTAAGCCTAGGGTTCCTACTAGGTCTCCAGGGTCCTCTCACAGACATTAGCTTAGTGCTTAGGTGCCATATTTTTTTATATGAGCCTTGTTGCTCCATTGTAGCCTTTTTGGCATTTATTGTAGATGCGACATTATATATACATGGATTTTATGTTTGTGTTATTCTTTGTGTGAATATTTTATGTGAATGCAATGGATGTTTTATGAAATGTTTTTATGGAATGCTTTATGGATGATTAATGCAAACTAAATATGATGTGTATGCATAATGCTTATATGGATGATTCATGAAAGCTATATGATGTGTTATGGATGATTAATGCAAGTTATATGATGTATACTAAATATAAGCTATATTAGGGGAATGCATGGTGTTCGAATGATATTTTTATAGTTCAAAAATTTTATTGGCCATTTTTGTTGTTCATTGTTTGACAATCGGGGGTACCGAATTTGGTGGTGCTATGCAACTTGACTTATGATGAATACATGGATGTTGAAATGTAAGAAGATACAGATGTTGATGTGGAAGAAGATATGGATGTTGATATGGAAGAATAGATGGATGTTGATACTGAAATATTTTCAAAGACTCAAGCATACTAGGGTTACCAACCAAACTCACTAAATGTTGTCTAACTTTCTTTAGGACTAATGTGTGTGCAAGTGAGGTTCAATTACCAAATATTGAGCATGCCAATGATCCTAGGCCATCAAGCACCAATGTGTGTGCACGTGAAGTTCATTAAACCATTATGAGTAAATTAGGCATGACCTATTATGGAGATGACCAATAAGTTAGCTTGTCTGTATGTATGGTCAAAGGTCTCCCTTTTTGGAAGAGAGACATGTCGTCTCACATGAGCTTACTCCACTACCAGTCAAGCGTCTATAGCCCTAGTGGAGACTCACTCCATAGTCTTATGGGATTGATATTTTAGGTCTTGGGTATGACTACTTATCCTTCTAAGGGGACATGTAGTACGATACTTACAACTTTATGGATCAGGGATGTGTATGTGGGATTTGTTAAGCATTTTAATGGAGCTTTGGGGATGACTACTTATCCTTCTGAGGGGACATGTAGTACAATCCTTACAACTCTATGGATTTGTTATGGATGAATGGAAGTTGTTAATTTTGTATAGAGCTTTGGGGAATCAGATTCTCCATCGAAGTGTGAGGAGAATTTGACCCTATCTACTATATCTTTTGTGTTTATATTGGAATGGCAACTGTGGTAGTGGTGAAAATTGTTGTTTTTGTACTATGTTGCATAACAGGAAAAACAAGGAATATCTCTTTTCACCTCAAGGTGCTACCCAAGTATGGTGCTAACTCTCTTTTGCTCAAAATGTTTTTAAGATGTGATGAAATGTGGTTGGTGCAAGATTGTGTTTGTGATCAATCGGCAATACTCAAGACTTTCTTAATGTGAAAACAATGTTTTTGGTCCTAAAGAAAATTGGACACCCTTTTTGGAGGCTATGCTACACTAGTAATGGCTGAGTGACTGAAAATTTAAGCTTTGTGATTTTTTACATATGGTATGGTTGGCTTATGGATTTTGCAAAAATTGCATGATTACCTCAAATTAGGTACCCCCAATATTTATAACTTGACTCTTTCTATTTGACCATATCATCATTACTATGCAATATCATTGAACATGGGATGTGATAAATGCAATTTGTGAAGTGAATGAATGTAGCAGAATGTAAAATGTAGTGAAATGCATGTGGAATGGATGCAAACTATTTTTTTTTGTGTAATATATATGAATGCAATAAATACATGCGAAAATACCTATATGAAAATGCAAGATGTATGCCATGGAAATATGCTGATGTGAATGATTTGTTTTTGTTGTTTTTTTTTAATCCATGTATATATATACATATATAGTAATCCCAGTAATCATGCAATGCTTTCAAGTGTATGATGTTCATTGGCTCGGGTTTGTCTACTCTGCCTAACCTAGTAAGCTTATGACCAAAGGAATTGGGTACCTCTGGAGTGTTTTGGCATTGAAATATGACCAAAGATATTAGGACCTTTGGGGCCTTTTTAAAATAAAAATGTGACCAAAAGGATTTAGGCCTTTGGGGCTTTTTCAAAATTGAAATGTGACCAAAGGGATTAAGACCTTTGGGGCTTTTTGATATTGAAATGTGACCAAAGGGATTAAGTACCTTTGGAGCTTTTTGATATTGAAATGTGACCAAAGGGGTTAGGACCTTTGGGGATTTTTGAAATTGAAGGTGACCAAAGGGGTTAATACCTTTGGGGCTTTTTGAAATTGAAGGTGACCAAAGGGGTTAATACCTTTGGGGCTTTTGAAATTGATATGTGACCAAAGGGGTTAAGACCTTTGGGGCTTTTTGAAATTGAATGTGACCAAAGGGGTTAAGACCTTTGGGGATTTTTGAAATTGAAGGTGACCAAAGGGGTTAATACCTTTGGGGATTTTTGAAATTGAATGTGACCAAAGGGGTTAATACCTTTGGGTCTTTTTGAATTTGAATGTGACCAAAGGGGTTAAGGAACCTTTGGGGCTTTTTGAAATTGAAATGTGACCAAAGAGATTAAGAACCTTTGGGTATTTTTGAAATTGAAATGTGACCAAAGGGGTTAAGATCTTTGGAGATTTTTGAAATTGATATGTGACCAAAGGGATTAGGACCTTTGGGGATTTTTGATATTGAAACATGACCAAAGAGATTAAGAACCTTTGGGGCATTTTGAAATTGAAATGTGACCAAAGGGTTAAGACCTTTGGGGCTTTTTGAAATTGAATGTGACCAAAGGGGTTAAGACCTTTGGGGCTTTTTGAAAATTTAAATGTGACCAAAGGGGTTAAGACCTTTGGTGCTTTTTGAAATTGAATGTGACCAAAGGGGTTAAGACCTTTGGGGCTTTTTGAAATTGGATGTGACCAAAGGGATTAGGAACATTTGGTACTTTTTGATATTGAATGTGACCAAAGGGGTTAAGGCCTTTGGGGTTTTTTTGAAATTGCAATGTGGCCAAAGGTAGTAGGACCTTTGGGGCTTTTTGAAATTGCATGTGACCAAAGGGGTTATGACCTTTGGAGCTTTTTGATATTGAATGTGACCAAAGGGGTTAAGACCTTTGGGGCTTTTTGAAATTGCTATGTGACCAAAGGGATTAGGAACCTTTGGGGCTTTTTGAAATTGAAATGTGACCAAAGGGATTAAGACCTTTGGGGCTTTTTGAAATTGCATGTGACCAAAGGGGTTATGAAATTTGGAGCTTTTTGATATTGAAATATGACCAAAGGGATTAAGACCTTTGGGACTTTTTGAAATTGAATGTGACCAAAGGGGTTAAGACATTTGGGACTTTTTGAAAATAGAAATGTGACCAAAGGGGTTAAGACCTTTGGTTCTTTTCAAAATTGAATGTGACCAAAGGGGTTAAGAACTTTGGGGATTTTTGAAATTGAATGTGACCAAAGAGATTAGGAACCTTTGGGGCTTTTTTGAAATTGAAATGTGACCAAAGGGATTAAGAACCTTTGGGGCTTTTTGAAATTGAAATGTGACCAAAGGGTTAAGACATTTGGGGCTTTTTGAAATTGAATGTGACCAAAGTATTAATACCTTTGGGTATTTTTGAAATTGAATGTGACCAAAGGGATTAGGAACCTTTGGGGCTTTTTGAAATTGATATGTGACCAAAGGGATTAGGAACATTTGGGGATTTTTGAAATTGAATGTGACCAAAGGGGTTAATACCTTTGGGGATTTTTAAAATTGAAATATGACCAAAGGAGTTAAGACCTTTGGGGCTTTTTGAAATTGAATGTGATTAAAGGGGTTAAGACTTTGGGGGATTTTTTAAATTGAATGTGACCAAAGGGGTTAAGACCTTTGGAGATTTTTGGTTGGTGATGTAGATGACTAGGAGGATGTGATATCCTGAGAGTCCCCACTTTCCTTGGTGATTGAATTGGTACCAGTGTCCTGATCAGATGAGTTGGTTGGACCGTTTGTGGAAAAGACTTTCAGATCAATAAGGTCTTGGACAACATTTTTGAATATGTAACAATTGTTGATGTTATGGCCTGATTGTCAATGATAAGGGTAGTACAAGTGTTCCTTATAATTTTTCCATGTGGCTTGTTAAGATTACTTGATTTGATTTTTGGAAGTACAATATCTTGTGCTTCATAAAGCCTTTGAAAAATGGTTGTATATGATTCTGACAACACCATGTAGTTACGATTAGGATTTTTGGGGTGCTTGGTGCTTGTGTCTAATTGTGTTGGAATTTGAATTTGTGGTACAGGTGTAAAAACCTGAGATGTGGATTGTGAACTTGGATGTTTCAACTATTGTGGTTGCTAACCTTGAAGATGACTCAACTATAACTCAATGTTAGTGAGTTGAGTTAAAATTTATTGTAAAATTTTTGTGTGTTGACAATCTGAATGTAATCCTTGATTGGCTTTTTGAGTGACTTGAGATATGGTGAATGGATTAATGAAAGGATGAAATTGAATGTGTTTTTGGCAATGTGATGAATTGGGGGGAATGGAATGAATTTGATGATGATGAGGTTGGTGAAGAAATTATTGTGAATGAAGCAAAGGATATAATGTATGAAGACTATGGATGGGTGGACCCATAGCAATGGAATGGGTTCACGAAGGTATGAAACTGGACATCACCAAAGGTTGGGGTGTCCCAGTTGAGTTTTGGTTGGTTGTGATGGGCTGGTTTGGAACCCCATGGAGCATTGGGTTTACATGAACTTGTTTCTTAGCCTTTATATGTTGTAAGAGCAATATGTTCACAAGACCTAATATGTCATGAAGTTCTTATTCAGACCTGGTAGAGATGGACATGGTTGTGGCTAGGTTGGAGGATGAAGGGAGTGATGAGGATGGATTAGAGGAAATGGGTATGGAGCAAGTTGCACTTGATGTGGCAACTTGGGGGGTGGGTACCTGTGAGGTAGCATTGACATACTCCTCATACAAAGGGTTTGAATAGGTGTGGGTATGGATGGATGAAGGGTAAGTGTTAAAAACACTTGGGTTTTGGTGTGATGGGCTTGGGAAAGAAGGTATACCATATTCGTATACAAAATTAGGATATCCTTGGCTTGGGCAAGATGTAGCCAATTCAGGTTGTTCAATACCATCTTGGCTAAGGGGTTCTAGGACATAGTTGGAGGATTTGTAAATAGCCTCCACCTTATCCATGTCTATGTGAGTGGTATGTTGTTCCACATTGTGTGGAAGGGATCCTACTTGTGGTAGGGATGGGTATGGAGGCCCAAACAAAATAGTCTATACCACATTGGATAGGTTTACCATCGAAGTAGTGGGATAATTAGAAGTGTTTTCCATTAGGATGTTTTGGTTTATTACTTTCTTTTGATGTCTTGTTAATACCATAAAGTATCTAAACCAAAATTTAAAACTTATCAAAATAAACACAAATTGAAAAACTTGTACAAAATTTAAAATGAAAGAAAACAATCAATGCTAAGTTTAGACCTTGTGTCTTACCTCATTCATTAATTATTTTCTTTATTAATGTGAATTCCTTTTAAAGTGATAGGTTAGTGTGTTTTGATGTTCTAATATTGCTTAAGAAAAACAAAGGTAAAAACTAAGGTTGGCTAGGGCAATGAGATTCTTGTTGGTAATGACCTCCAAAAAGTTTGCTCGGGGGTGACCTATGGTGTCTAGGGCAGATATTGGTGGATGGAAATGACTACCACCGTCACCAAATCTCAAGCAATGGCTAGTGATGAAATCCAGCCACTATTGTTTTAGAGTGAGACGTGTTGTGTATGATTTATTTTAAGTTTCTTGTTGTCTATTGTGATCAAGAAATGCTAAAGATAACCAATTTTACTCATCTAAATCAGAATCCAATATCAGAATGTAAATTTCACCTAAAGAGCGTGAAGTACACTGCTCAAAACCCCCTACCTAAATAGCAACCGAAGGGTTCATCCACCTCTCTACCAAAGGAGTCACCCTAGGGTAGGATTAATTTTTGCGTCTGAATACTATTCCTATTTAGATATGCAAAATAAAGTAGTCTTTAACTCCTAAAAATGCAGATTCTAATAATGCTCTTTAGTTTCAAATGCAAACAAAATATGCAAGCAATCACTCAAATTTGCAACTCTTTTTAGAATAAGAAATTAAACTTGTGTGAATGTACACACAAAAAACCCTAAGTACAACCTACTATGAGTTATTTCCTAGATTAATTAATTTATGTTATTTTTATACTCAGAATCTGAAAGACATAGCAGAAAACTAAAAAAAAAAATGTAAAGCAAAATGAGCAAAAAATTGATGGACTTACAAAAAAGCCTATATTTTATGAGGTCTTTATGAGATCTCTACTACTCCAAGTGATCTAAAAAATTTTGGAGACATGCTCATATGTGTCAAGAACTTTCCCTCCAAATTTTAGCTCAATATGACTCTGGATGAGTAACATATGGCAAAAATAGTAAAGGTATTTTGTGTAGGAAACACAACCAAATACCTTTGATCAATGCCAGGCATAGTAGGGCACCTTCCATATATAGTATGGCACTTTTGTAGGCACATAAAGGCACCTGTGATGGTTAAAATTCACTGCAAAATTTTTGTGCACCTTCTGCAACTACTACAAAATCCTTCAGAAACCCTAACAAATGAAACCGATGAATATTTTGCTTCTAAAAACCTTGCAATAGATAGAAACATAATAAAATCAGCTAAGTAAATCAAATTAATAAATAAATTGCTCTTGTTCATTGGGTGTTAAAATTTTTCCAAGCTTGACAATTTTGGGATTTTCGGGATCTGAACTAAGATTCACTTTGATGGTATCTTAAATGGACATATGGGAACCTTCCTCAAGCTGATGTGGTGTTGGGATCAGATTTATATCGTCTAAGATGTCATCCAACTCTTCCTATTTATCACTGCCTAATTTTTCCTAAAAAACCTTAGGAGTTTTGGTAGAAAATTATGGAGGTGAAGGTGGTAGTGAAGGGGGAGTTTTGGTAGAAAATGATGGAGGTGAAGGTGGCAGTGAAGGGGGAATGTAGTGGGTAGAATCCCTTAACAATTTCTTGAATAGGATGAACTCCAAAAAGAAGGGTGGGGAAGAAATCCAATCCATGTCAATAAGGCTAATGCCAAATGGAATTGGATTAGCCAAATCGTATGGATTACGAAGCGGGGTGAATAAGTCAATAGGATTCATATTGACTTAGTGGAAGAAAATATGGCTTGGATGGATGGGTGGGTGGAATGATTGAATCTGAACCGATGTTGAGTCTTGTGAGCCCTGTATTAATACACATGAAATTAAAATTTACATGCATGAAAGAAACATATTTTTGTTGTTTCTTTTTTGAATTTTTTGATTTTTATTTTATTTTTTTGAATTTTTTGAATATGTACATATGTTAAAATTCTTGGCTTAAGTGGGTGGCTCAAGGTGGATTACCAAGCGGGTCTGCTTGTTCTTGTGGAAGAAGCAAGTGAAATATGGGATGATGGATGGGGAACATTCAGAGGTAAAACTTGTCTTGTTGGATGATGGGGACAATGGGTGGAGACTCTTCTTCAGAATTGTTAGAAGCATTTGAAATTACTTCAAGCTCTTCATAACTTTCTTCATCAAAATCAGGGATTAGGTAGGAAAATTTTAGGGGGTCATCCTCGCCTACTTCATCGATGCTAAGCTCTTAAAGGGCTTGTTTGAGAAAGGAGGTTGACAAAGATGGATGGTTGGGGTTACCCTCATCATTGATGCTTAGTATTTTAAAGGCTTGCTCAAGAGAGGAAGTGGAGGATAACGGGGTAGAGTCTAATCCTAAATGATCATGTGCTCCTCAATATGGAACATCTAGAATATCATGCATCCCTTGTTCATGGGAACCTAGACCTTGACCTTGCCAATTAACCATGTTGAAGTAATAGGATGGAAATCCCTCCATGTTTGGTATGTTAGCATGCCTAGGTTATTTTGGTTCTTCGGGTGGGTTTGCTCCAGTTGAGTAATCCAACCCTCCATAAACAAAGTAGATACTATTTGGAGCTGATCTCATGTCGTATACATCACCTATGGTTAAAGGACAATCATGTGGGCGACCAAAATTCTTGGTTGTGGGAATGGCTAGGGATGTGATGGTGACGTCTTGGACCATGTACTCACCAATACCAAGATTAGTGATGTGGAATTTGACTTGGGCTGATGTGGTGGATGATGTGGGCTCGGATGGCTCTGGATTGGATGTGGACGTTGGTGGTGAATTAAATATTTCACAATCTGGAAAGTTCAACTTATGAAACATCGACTGATGGAGTGGGGTTGGATGGTGGAGTGGAATTAGAAGAAGGTGGATGGGGTAATGATGAAGAAGAAGAAATGGTTGTGGAAGAAGGGGTGGTTGATGTGTACGATGTGGCAATAGTGGATTGAATTTGACCACGTGTACAAGAATAAATTTTTTATTTAGGAGGTGTTGTGATGGGTAACTCCTTTAGGATGGGAGATTTAGAAGAAGACATATATGGATTAGAAGAATATGGATTAGAATATGATGTGGATGGATTCAATGATGGTGCCAAGAATAGATGGGTGGAAGGCAACATGGATTCATACAGATTTGAAATGAAATTACAATACTTAAAATGTTCTACATCCATGGGTATGCAATGGACTTGTCCATCATGAACGTATTTCAAGCATTGGTGAAGAATTGAAGGAACACATTTCATTTCTCTCATCCAGGGTCTACCAAGGAGTATATTGTATGCCATGGCTCCTTCTAAGATGTGAAACATTGTGTGCAACATTCTGGCCCCTACTTCTATGGGTAAAACAATAGTGCCAACTATGGTACACAAAGCATCTTTAAATGCTTTGAGGGTGAATGTAGTGGATTTTTTTTATGTTTTTTTTTCTTTCTTTCTCTTTATTCTCCTCTCCTTTTTTTTTTTTTCTTTTTTTTTTTTCTTTTTTTTTTTTTCTTTTTTTTTTTTTATTTTTTCTCTTTTTCTTCCCTTTCTCTTTTTTTTCCTCTTTTGCCTTCTTTTCTTTATACTTTGTTTGCCCCCTTTCTTCTTGCGTGCTCGTTTTTTTCTTTATCTTCTTTCTTCTTTTTTCCTTTTCTGGCTTTCTGCGGCTGGCCTTTTTTTTTTTTTTTCTTTTCCCTTTTCTGTTTTTTTGCTCTTTGTTCCTGTTTTTCCGTGGGTTCTTTCTTTTCTCGTTTTTCCTTTTTTCCTTTCTTCTTCCTTTTGTTCTTCTGCTTGCGGTTTTTCCTTTTCTTTTTTTTTCTTTTGCTCGGTTTTTTTTCGCTGGCTTTCTTTTGCCTTCTTTCTTTCCTCCTTCTTGTTGGTGTGGTCCTTGCTCTTTTTGTTTTCTCTTTGCGGTGTTTTTTTTCTTCTTTCTCTTCTTTTTCTTTTCTTCTTTCTTCTTTCTCCTTTTCGCTCTTCTTCTTGCTCCTGCTTTTTGGCTCCTTTTTTCTTTGGTTGGTTCTTTGCGTTCTGTTCTTTTGTGGCCTCTCCGGTTGTTTTGGTGGGTTTCTGGCGTGTTTGCTTTGTTTTGGGGTGGTTGGGGCTTTTTGTGTGTGGCTCTTTGTGTGGTCTGTGGTTGTGGGTGGCTTGTGTGGGGGGGTTTGGGTTGGTTGTTTTTTTTTTTTTTGGTTGGGGTTTGTGTGGGTGGGGGTGGTTTGGGGGTGGGTGGGGGTTTGTTTGGGTGTTGTTGGTGTGTGGGTTTTGTGGGGTTTGTGGGGTTGGTGTTTGGGGTGGGTTTGGGTTGTTGGGGTTGGGTTGTGTGTTGTTTGGTGGTTTGTGGTTTGTTTGGGGGGGGGGGGTTGGGTTTTGTGGTTTGGTTGTGTTTGGTGGGGGGGGGTTTTTTGTGTGGTGGTTTGGTGGGGTTGTTGGTTGGTGGGGGTGTTGTGGTGTTTTGGGGTGTGGTTTTGTTTTTGTGTTTGTGGTGTTGGGGGTTTTGTTGTGGGGTGTTGTTTTGTTGTGGTTTTGTGTGTTTGGTGTTGGTGTGTTTTGGGGTTGGTTGGGGGGGTGTGGATTGATTGGTTGTGGGTTGTTGTTGTGTGGTTTGTTGTCTTTTGTGTTTGGGTTGGGTTGTTGTTTTTTTTGTTGTGGGTGTTGATTTGGATTTGTTTTTTTGGTTTGTTGGTGTGGAGTTGGTGTTGGGTTTGGTGTGGGTTTTGTGGGGTGGGTGTTATGGTGGGTTGTTGGTTTTTTATTTGGTTGTTTTGTTTGGTTGGGTGTGTGGTTTCTTTTTGTTGTTTTTTTGGGTGTTTGGGGTGGCTTTGTTTTTGTTGTGGAGGTCTTGTGGTCCTGTTTGTTGGTTTTTTTTTTGGTGTGTGTTGGTTTTGGTGGTTTTGTGTGGGTTTTTGGTTTTTTTGGTGTTTTGGGGTTGGTTTTGGTTTGTGGGGGTTGGTTTTGTGTGTGTGGTTTGTGTTGTGGGGTGTGTGGGGGTTTTTGGTTGTTTTGGTTGGTTGGGTGGTGGGTTGTGTTGTTTGGTTGGTTTTTGTTTTAGTGTGGCTTATTGGGGGGTATATTTGGGTTTTTTTTGGGTTGGGGTGTTTGTTTTTTTTTTGGGTGGGTTGTGGTTGGTGTGGGTTTTGTTTGTTTTTTTTGTTGTATTGTTTGTGGTTGTGTTGTATGCTTATGTTTTTTTTTTTTTTTTTGATTTTTTTTTTTTTTGTTGTTATTTTAGTATGGTTTTTTTTTTTTTTTATTTTTTTATTACTTAGGAGTATTTTGGAGCGTGGGGCTCGAACCTAGGACCACTCGGTGAGCGCCTTCACCTGACCCGATAAACCAGTCATGCTAGGCCACCGAATGGTAAAGAAGGCGAAAAGCATTCAATTTGAGATTTCTTTTATCCCACATCGACGCTGTAAAGCATCATGTGGGGAATAAAAGAAAAAACACCCCCTTAGCCTAGTGATTGCCTTCAGGCAATCACCAACCCATCCTTTTGCCGCATAGAGTAGCCAATTGGCCAGCGACACGTCACTCGAACCTGTCTTCCGCCATGTCAGCAACAACACCACCTCAGTCGTCCATTCAGGTCCCACCTGGTGTCCCAATCAGACCATAGTCAACCTTAGGATCCATGCTCATGACCAGTCCAATGTCAGTCCAACTACCTTGGGATCTATGTTCGCACCTAGTCAACCTCCTCGGGCTATGTGTCAGGCCTGTCAACCCCTGTGTCTCACCTCAAGAAATATGCTGAGGACTAGTCTAGAGTCACCTCGAGATTCGTGTTGAGGTTCTCTAAGTAGTTGACCTCAGGAATCGTGCCCCAGGTCTGTCTGCTCCCAGCTTGCTCGAGAAAATAGAGAAATTTCCTCCAAGGCTCTGATACCATGTCGAATAGCGAACATCGAATGAATTGCATTGATCAAATAAATAGTACATAGTAGCCTGAGAATAGTCTATAGGATACGGAACCTCCTAGGTGAGAAATAGGCATTGTTATAACAATGTAACAATAGCCCAAACAAATATTAACAATAGCCTAATAATGGAAGAATTAATAGAGCTACGCTAACAGAATGATGATTTGGAAATGTGGGAAGGTGGCAATTTGAGGTGGCTAAGGGTAGCGGTAGTGATGATATTGATGGATGAGCTGGTATCAATTAGGATTCTTTTGAATGGATTTTTGTCTATTAAGGCCATGATATGCAATGGAGGATCCACAGATTCTAAACTCATTGACTTTATTTCAAAGTCATAAAAGATTGATGGCTCCATGCATGTCCTAACACTCCCTACAAAGTTGTTGAAGGCATTAGAGTCTTGGGATTCT
Organism: Wollemia nobilis; assembly: GCA_028583015.1. NCBI lineage: Eukaryota > Viridiplantae > Streptophyta > Pinopsida > Araucariales > Araucariaceae > Wollemia > Wollemia nobilis. The sequence goes on along the minus strand of JAQPPZ010005545.1, from coordinate 32,741 downwards.
AACTCAATAGACTTAAGTATTTCCATTAAATATTCTCTATGCCTAGGGGATTTTTGGATAAGCTCATATACAGACAACTTGGCTGATACCATTTTCAAACTAGTGGTTAACCGGCTAGTTAAGGTTACCGTTGGCCTTATAGGGCGATGGATGGGCTGATTTGGTGGATTGGATAGATGGATTGGCAGGGATGGATTTGGTGATGTTTGGATTGGTGGTGGATTCAAATGTTTTTGAGTATTCGGTTGGTTTTGCATTTGCCCTCTTGTGACCACATGAACCGCTCCTACAAAATTTTGATAATTTTGAACATGATTTACTTGGTTAGGAGGTGTTTGTTGATTGTTACCTCCTACATTGTTTTGGATCTCTCCATGGTTAGGTAGAGGTGTTTGAAATATTTCCAAGTTTTGGTTTTGAGGAGCTAAGGGGTTATCCACATTGATGGCCCCTAGGTCTATGAGGTCTTGCATGATGTTCTTGAAAATATGGCAAGAGTTAATATCATACCCTATCTATGGTATGGGAAAACAAGTGTTCTCTATAACTCTTGGACCGCTTGGTGGGATCGTCGGGCCTGACTTTAGGCAAAGCTAACTTATTTGTATCATATAACCTTCAAAAAAGGGATGAATATGACTTCACTAAAGGAGTGTATTGGCATTGGGGTTAGTTGTATTGATGATGAGGAGGTTGTTCCACAGTTGGTGCTATGTTTTGTGTTGTAGGTGCTTGGGTTACTTATGGGACTGCATGTTAGATAATGTGTTGTTGCATCAGTTTTTGAGCCACTACGGGATGGCTCATCACAACTTGGTTAACTTTATTAGATGTGTTAGCCACTAAGGCTTGTGTTTATTTAGTTTGGCCTGATTGGTTATTTTTATATTAGCCCTTATTTTGCCATTCTTTTTTCTTAGGCTTAATGACACCTTCTTGGATTTTTATTTCCTCAATGACACTAGCCTGTGCTAAAGCTTATTCAAATGTTTGATAAGTGTTTAGCTGAAGCATCCAAGAGATGAGTTTTAGGAAACTCTTGGTAAAAAGTTTTATAATATCTTCCATTGGTAGGGAGAATGGCAATTTAGTTATGATTGCCCTCCAATGGTTTCTAAAATCATAGATAGGCTCATCATCCCATTGTTTTAAATAATAGATGTCTAATAATGAGACCTTATTTCTAAAATTTAGGGTGAAACGTTCAAAGAATAGGTCCATAAATTGGGTAAAAGTATAAATACTATGTGTTGGCAATTTATTGTACCATTCTATGGCATCTCCCCCTAATTTTTGAGGAAATATTCGGAGCATGAGAGAATTATCATATTGAATTCTAAAACATGCGTGAACAAATGAACTCACGTGCTCCTTGGGATCCTCGATTCCCTTAAATTTGTCAAACTTCGATAGTGTGAAATCTTCCAAATATGGCAGTGATGGTACCGAAGGATGAATTGGTTGATGAATCAGTTGGCTTAAGGTTAATTTTTGGCTTGACATGCCAAGTGAATTTTGCATCAACTGATCAATCTATTTTTGCATGGCTTGGAACCTAAGGTCTTCCACTGGAATGTGAAAGCCTTGGATTACTTGGTGATTGGGTGATGGGCTGGAGGAAAAATGTTGTGGTGTGACCAACATGTTGTTGTTGAATGGATTGGATTGAATATGAGGTGAATATTGATGGTTGAAAGCTAGAGATGATTGATGAGGGAGTTGATGGAAGAATTGGTTGGGTGGTTGGTTGGAAGTAATTATGATTGGTAGAGTTGATGCATGAATTTAGGGTGGATTGAGAATGGAAACCATGGAATATTGGGGTACCCATGATGGAATTTGGTTATTGGTTATGGTATGACCTGGATCTTTTTGGAGTGTAGGGTCTATGTGAACTTGTTGCTTAGCTTTTCTATGTTGTAAGAGCAATTTGCTCACCATACCCAATGTGTCTTGAAGTTCCTTCTCTGACATGGTGGAGAGGGACAAGGATGTGGCTAGGTTGGAGGATGAAGGGATTGATGAGGATGGATTGGAGGAAATGGGCATGGAGCAAGTTGCACTTGATGTGACAACTTGGGGGTGGGTACTTGTGAGGCAATATTGACATACTCCTCATACAAGGGGTTGGAATAGGTGTTGGTATGGATGGATGAAGGGTAAGTGTTAAAAACACTTGGGTTTTGGTGTGATGGGCTAGGGGAAGAAGGCATACCATATTCATATACAAAATTAGGATGTCCTTGGGTTGGGCAAGAAGTAGCCAATTCAGGCTGCTCAACACCCTCTTGGCTAAGGGGCTCTAATACATAGTTGGAATATCTATATATGGATTCCACTTTATCCATGTCTATGTGAGTGGTATGATGTTCCACATTGTGTGGAAGGGATCCTACTTGTGGTAGGGATGGAAATGGAGGTCCAGTCGAAGTAGTTTGTACCACATTGGATGGGTTTGCCACCGAAGCAGCGGGAGAATTAGGAATATTTTCCATTAAGTTGTTTTGGTTTATTACTTTCTTCTGATGTCTTGTTAATACCATAAAGTATCTAAACCAAAATTTAAAACTTATCAAAATAAACACAAACTGAAAAACTCGTACAAAATTTTAAAATGAAATAAAATAATCAATGCTAAGTTTCACCTTGTGTGGCTTACCTCATTCATTAATTATTTTCTTTGTTAATCTGAATTTTTTTTAGAGTGATAGGCTTGTGTGTTTTGATGTATCTTAATATTTCTTAATAAAAAACAAAGGTAAAAACTATGGTTGGATAGGGCAACGAGATTCTTTTTTGTAATGATCTCCAAAAATTTTGCTCGGGGGTAACCTATGGTGTCTAGGGCAGATATTGGTGGATGGAAATGACTGCAACTGTCACCAAATCTCAAGCAATGATTGGTGATGAAATCCAACCACTACTATTTAAGAGTGAAACGTGCTTGTGTGTGATTAATTTTTAAATTTCCTATTCTTTATTGTGTTCAAACAATGCTAAAGACAACTAATTTCACTCATCTAAATCAGAAGCCAATATCAGGATGCAAATTTCATCTAAAGAGCATGAAGTACATCGCTTAAAACCCCATGCCTAAGTAGCAATCGGAGGGTTCATCCACCTCTCTGCCAAAGGTGCCACATAAGGGCAAGATTAATTTTTGCGTTTGAATATTGTTCCTACTTAGATATGCAAAATAAAGTAGTCTTTAACTCCTAAAAGTGTAGATTCTAATAATGCTCTTTAGTTTCCAATGCAAACAGAATATGCAAGAAATCACTTGAATTTGCAACTTTTAGAACAGGAAATTAAACTTGTGTGAATAAATGCAAAAAAAACCCTAAATGCAACCTACTATGAGTTCTTTCCTAGATTACTTAATTTAAGTTCTTTTTATACCCCAAAATCTAAAAATACTGCAGAAAAACAAAATACGTAAATTGCAAAATTGAAATAGGGGGTTATGGGACTTACTCCGAGGCCTAAGATCTACTTTAGGTTATTTCCAAGCATAGGTGGGAACCTATGTAGGTGCATAAGGGTGCTTGTGGTAGTATACAGTCATCACATAATGCCTGCGTAACTTTTGCAACTGCTATAGAATTCTTCAGAAATCCTAGTTGGCAGAATCGATGAATTTTTCACTTCTTAAAAACCTGTAACAGATAGAAACAAAATGAAATAAGAAAATTAAATCATATTTAACAAATTAAACCCTTGTGGGTCCCCACCATGATCACCATTTGTAGAGCTAAAATCATAACACTAAATAACAACAGAAAGTAAACAATTCCAATAAGACAAATGTAATTGTACAAGTGGTATTATTATTAAATAACGAGGGAGGGGGAGATGAAAAACTCCTTTGTACAATTATTTTACCTTGAAATAACTATTTTGATACAGTAAATACAATTTGCTAGGGTTATTTGAAACCCTAGCTACAATGAATAAGTGTCTTCAACCATGCTTCGCTCCCAACAGAGTGAGTGGGCTTTGAGGTATCCGATTTCGGGCCACTCCAACTTCAACAACTTGTCCAATTATGAATAGAACCTATATATCTGTATACACATAAACATAAAAGGAGATTAGTAACACCTGTGAGGGCTCCATAGTGTGAGACCCTCAGATATCAATAAAAACCCTAACTGCAACTAAATAGCATGGCATACAAAAATCTATAGATTATGAAATGAAATAAAACCAATGGTGATTTACCTTGCTAATGATGATGATGATGCTTAATTGTATGTTTTTTGATGTGATGCCCTAATAGTAGTAGTATATGTGATGTGGTAGGCTCTAGATCACACCTGCATTACAATAGGCTCTAGTGGGCATTTGGGAAGGCTCTAGGATGCACCTACGGTGTTGCAGGCTCTAGAAGGCACTTTAGGTAGGATTTTGCGGGCACCTGCTATGTTGTAGGATCTACGACAAGCCTATGGTAGGCTTTGGAGGGATCCTGGTGTGTTGCAAGCTCTGTGGTGAGCCTACAACTAGGGTTTTTGACCTACAAAAAAGTAGATCATGGGGTTGCGAAGGATGCAGAAGGTGAGGGGGTTGCAACAATGATGGAGGATGGATGGGGAATTTGCTGGAATGGTGGGTGTCCTATGGCAAGCTAGGGTTTGAGTTAGCTCTCACAAGTAGATTCGAGAGTTGGGATCTTTAGAGCTATACAACCTTCTACTTCACAAGGATATCTTAAATATTATTTCGAGAGTAAGAACATTCCAGGGGTTGAGCATTTGAAAATGCTCCTATTTATAATCTAGCCTAGGGTTTTCTTAGGGTTTTAACCTTACACTTTTGATCGTGTGGCTAGGATTAAATCAAATCCTAAGGCTGAGATTACACTTTAAGTGTGGCATGGATTAATGAAGGTGGATGATGAAGATTAAATTAAATCGAATGGTTGTGGTTAATTGGGTTTATAAATACATATTTTATAATAAATATATTATAATATAATATAAAATATTATATTTAAATATAAAATAATATAAAATAAGCCCAATTGGATCAAGAAATGGCGGGAAGGGGCTAAAGTGGGCCTTTTGAAGGTGGGAAAGGTTTAGAATGGTTAAATGGATGGCAGGAAAGGTGTATGGTGGACAAGTGGGTGGTGGTATGGTTAGGATGGAGGATTAATGGCTAGGATTTGGTGTCTATAGGTTCCTATAGTGAAAATTCACTACACTAGGCAAATCCTACCCCAACAGGTAATTTTTATTAGAACACCTACCTAAAGATAAAATGAAGTGACCCAAAGTCCCTAATATTTATGAAGCAATTGAAGTTACAAGACCATCCAAAGTGCAACCAAGGATGAATCTCCATAATTGACTAATATTGAACCTAAATATCCCCATGCCATGTAATCTAGTTGACACACTAGACTAGAGCCAAAACAAGGAATCAAAATTCTTCCTTACGAAAGTTAAAGCAGGTTCTATTAATAATTGAATTATTTGATTCTTTTTGGTGATGGATAAAGGGTACCTATGCTTATCAAGACCATGCCTTGACTAGTGCTCATTGTCTTTCCTTCTCCCTAGAAAGTAGAGGCCATGAGTCTGGTCCCTTTCCTCAACTGAGGGTGTTCCCCAATCCTTGGTGCAATTCCAAGTTGATACCACCAGTGAATCATGGGGACTAAGGCCCATCCCTCATATGAAGAAAAGGAATATCTAAGGTGGTCGAGTATGGTGACAACAAGGTAAGCTCCTTCCCTCCCCTAAAAGAATCTTAAAACCTAAAGGTGAGGGAATAATAAAGCAACTCAAAAGTCCTTTAATTGTAACATCTTCCTCAAAATTTTAGGTTTGTTGAATCCATAAAGGCCTTCCCATGATCCTTGGTGGAATATGAGTTTCTAGGAGAAAAATAATAAAATCACAAGAAGTAGCAACCATAACTCCAAAGGCAACACACAAACACAATATTCACTCTAGTAACCTATTAATATCATGGGAAAGACCAAATTCCAATCACCATTAGAATCACTAGGTCTACCCATGGTGATTTAACATGAGGGAAGGGATGATGATCTAGTTTTGGTCCTGGAACCCCACAATTGGGCATAGTTCCCTAGTCAATAGTTGGTACATTCAAAGTGACAACATAGAGGATAGCCCAAGGGACAACAAAAAATCTAGGGTATTAATGAAGAGTGATCCAAGAGGTCTAATCATGGGGATTTCAAGAATAAATTAGATCAATGGCATGTCAATATTCCTATCAATTTACCCTACCAAGAGCATTTATGGCTATAAATCCTCAAGATCTCAAGATCCTTCATTGTTGATGTTGACCAACCTAGGCAATGTTGAATTGAATAATTTTAAATTCTTGCACAAATTTTGGGAGGAAAATTCTCCACTTCTTATAAATACCTCTTTCCTCTTCATTGTAAACATGGAAATTTATTCATACCCATGCCTAGTACCTGGCCTCATATGGTATTTTCCTTCATTTATTTTGTGTCATTGTAGCCAATTAGTTTTTGAGTCTCTTTCTCTAGCATGTATGTATTCAAGCATTTACATATAAGATGTTGTGATTGTCTTATTATTTTTATCCTAGTTCTTTTGTGGGTGTTCTATATGATGTGTGTTATGGGAGACCATGTTCTTTGTGTGTTTTTAGCTAATATGTGTCTACTCATCAAACCTATTGTGGTACAAAGAGTCTCTAGACATTTGGCACATCATTACACTTAACTTAGGCTAGTTAGACTAGATTAGATTTAATTTCCTTTCATCTACTTTTAGTTTTTTACTATTTTCCCTCCTAACTATTTTCCTTGACAAGGACCCAATTGGACTAGGCTAGCTTAGAAACTCAACAAAGTGTCAAACATAACACCTAGACAAGGAGTTGATCTTCGTAAAAAATATTGGAGGTTGTCCAAAGGATATACATCCCACACTCCCTATACTTCCCAAGACTGGACCCCTAAGTGATGTGTGAGCACTAGACACACTTAGGGATGGATAAGAACCACATCCATTGGGTAGTTACAAGCACTCAGGGCATAGGGGTCATTTTTGGCCCCTAATAGTTCAAAGTAGCATGCCTGATGGGACTTGTATATCTAGCTTTATCACCTAATAAGAAGCTAGATTGAGGTACTTGTGAAGGCCTCAATCCTTTGCTTGTTGAAACATATTAAATATTCACCTAGTGACTCCATTAAAAACTAATTAAATTTAGTGGCTCCACTAGAAAACAATCCCAAAATGTGCCACTTGAGAGATTAAAGTAAAGATCTTGATGGAAATGTCTATTTATCGACTTTTCATAATAGCACCTAAGCACCATCCCTTCATTTGATACCCCTTATCAAAATATGACCATGCAATTGAATACAAAAATAATCCTAGCATCGAATAACCAAAGTCCCCTAGTTCCCCTAATCCCACTTGATACATGGGACCCAATTCCTTTTGCAGCTTTAGATTCCTCACTAGGATTCATTGGAGAAGATGCAATCACCATAATAGAGCACCTACATCATATGGTAACTCTTTACATGGTGCACAATTTGGCCTTAAGGCTTCTAGTAGCACCTTTTAAAGGCAAAGCATGAGAATGGTACATGCCCCTCCCTACACATTCAATAAAATATTGGGACCATTTGACCACCTGGTTACTGGATAGATTTGAGAGAAGGTAGAAAAAACTTTGTTGTTATATCACTTGATGAGCATCAAGCAAGCTCGAGGTTTTCAATGCCCAACTCTATAAAACCTAGTATAGAATATTGGATGAGATTAGACCCCTAGGTATGACACTCATTTTCAATATAAAGTCATTCAATTTAGAGAATTCCTTGATAGTCAAAATTTGAGGAGGGAATTCATTCCCAACATCCTATCAAATAGTTGTCTAGGTAGAAAATGACCCTGTACATATAGGTAGGTTACCTAAAAGACCCCCAAGGTCTCTATCTCCCCAAACCCTATACCCTTTGCTACTAATCATGTAGCCCATTGTCTCCCGTGCCATACCCCTCATAAATCTAGTTATCCCTCCATCCCCATACCATCTAGCCCTAATTTCCATATTTGAGATCAAAATGGAGAAGATGAGAAGGAAGGTCCATTATCTCTCTAAAGTGAAGAATTTTAAAAAGTAATAAAACAACTAGGGTGTCTCATATTTTCCACCATAAGGATGTATTTATTAGGGATATCAGACCCTCAATCAACAACTAGTTTTGGGAATATTCCTTGCTTTCATCCCTTGCAAAGTTCTTTGTCCCTAGTAATAATGTAAGAGAAATACCCATAGCACTAGATAGATGTTTTTTTACCTACCACCAAGCCATCCAAGCCTAAAAAATCACCTTCTTAGAGCAAGTCCTGGTTGCATGAAGAGGAACTAAGGTAAAAATGGTAAATGACTAGACCAATAGGGTACCACCCAACAAATTATGGGGATAACTAAAGTCTAAAAGGACAATTGGACCTAGAATTATCAAAAGCTCCTAGGGAAATGAGCCATATATATCCAAATATATGGACACCATCACAAACATTATGGAGAAGCAACCATCAAGTATTTTGGTAGACACTAGCGTTAATACCTTGTTTCCTCCAAAAGTCTCTAAGTCAACAAAGGAGAGGTTTAAGCCTCAATTATAACTAGGATCCACACCAAAAGAAAACCTAAAGGAGGCCATGCCAAATCAAGGGAAGGATGAGGTAGAGTCACCCACATGAACCAAAGTAGGGCCTTTCCACCTAACCTTGAGATGGAGGGGATGACCAATCCAAAACTACCTTATGGATCCTATGCTTGTCTCCTCCCCCTTATTAAAAATAATGGCATGCATACAACCAAGTGACATACTTAGCCTAGTAATCAACCTCCTAGTACCCATCCAAAATTATATCCCATGGGACATAGACCTATAGCTAGAAGAACATCAAAGGACAAGGTAGGCTCAAAAGTTCTAGAGGGTGGATGTTGAGGCTAAGGCCACCCTCTAGAAAATGACCTGGTATGAGCATAAAGAAAAGTTGATCATAGAAGACCCAATGGAGAAAAATAAGAAGGTCCAACTCCAAGGCAAAATGTACCCAACCCAAAGAAGGAAGAGATGAACTACAAAAATATAGGAAGTTTCCTCTAGCAGGACCTTTAACCACATTATTATGGGGTAGGAATTTGACACAGAGGATGACTCACTAACCCCTTGGACCTTTGTATATATAAAAAAAATCATTATCATTTTTACAAGGATACCTAATTATTATAGAACACGAGTAAGTTCAAACTCATACAAGAAGGATTAGTATTGCACATGTTAGAAGGATGAAGTTGTTGGGATCAAGGTATGTATACCATCCCTCCTAGGATTAGTAATAAAGATATTTTGGTTGAAATAAATACAACCAACATTTCAAGTAGAAGGAGGCACAAAGGACGATGATATCCCCCATAGCCCATGCATGATGGAATGAGTCTTTCCATATCCACCTATCATAAATAGATCAACAAAATGAGGAATGAACCTTAGGATCCACCCAAGTGATAAGGCCTATAAATGAGGTACTCCCTATTCCAGTCTCCACAAAGTCTCAAGCAAATTCACCTCCAAAATCATCCTTCCTTAAAAACCATCACTACTATGAGAACCTTAGGATTTCCCCCATTCAGACTCTACACCTAATGTACAAGTTACTTCACTGGGTTTCTTGACTCCTGCTAGCAAAATTTCCCCTATAAGTCACCAAAGTTGTAGCAAAAATTCACTACACTAGGAAAATCCTGCCCCAAAAGAGAATTTTGAGTAGGGTACCTACCTAAAGCTAAAATTAAGGGGCCTAAATCTCCTATTATTTATGAAGTAGCTAAAGCTATAAGACCATCTAGAGTGCAACCAATTAGGAGTATATACTATTGACTAACATTAAACCTAAATCTCCCTGTGATATGTAATCTAGTTGACCTACCGAACTAGTCTTGATGGTGGCTAAAGTAGGTTCTATTAATATTTGGAATCCTTGAGCATTTTTTGGTGATGGCTAAATGGGATCCATGCTTAACAGGACCATGCCCCAACCAATGTTCATTGTATTTATTACTCCCTAGAATGTAGAGGTCATGATATTGGTCCCTTTCCTCGAATAAAGATGTTCTCCAATCCTCAATGTGATTCCAAGTTGACACCACTAATGAATCTTGGGGACTAGGTTCCATTCCTTATCTGAGAAAAAGGAATATCTAGGATGGCCAAGTATGGAGACAACAAGGTAAGCTCCTTCTCTCCCCTAAGAGGAGCTTAATACATGAAGGATAAGAAAGAATAAAGCATATCAAAAGTCTTTCAACTATAACATCTTCCTCAAAATTTTAGGCTTCTTGACTCCCTAAAGGCCTCCCTGTGACCTATGGTGGAAGAGGAGTATATGAGAATAAAAGAAGAAAATTTCAAGAAGTGACAACCATGAATCCAAAGGCAACATGTAAATATAGTCTTCAATCTAGGAACCTATTAAGAGTATGGGGAAGGCCAAATATCAATCACCATCAGACCCACCAAACCAACCCATAGTGACTAGATACAAGGGAAGGGATGATGATCTTATTCTAGTCCTAGCATCCCACAATGAGATGTAGTTCCCTAGGTGATAGCTAGTGCATTTAAAGCAACAACAGGGAGGATAGGCCAAGGGGAAATACCAAATATAGGGCATTAATGAAGGGTAGTCCAAGAGGTCTAGTCATAGGGATTTCCAACAAAAGGTATCTCAATGGCATGGCAAGATTCCTCTAAAGCTACCATTCTAGGAGCATTTATGGCTACAAATCCCTAAAGCCTCAAGATCCTTCATTGTTGGTGTTGACCAACCTAGGCAATTTTGAATTCTTGTATAAATTTTGGTGGGCAAACTATCCACTTCTTATGAATACCTCTTTCTTATTTATTGTAAATATGGAAAACTATCCATATCCATACCTAGTATTGAGCCTTGTATGGGATTTTCCTTCATTCTCTTTTGTATCATGACCTAGCTCTAGCCTTGCATTTTTTAGTCGATTAATTTTCAAGCCTCTTTCTATGGCATGTATATATTTAGGAATATATACATACATACATACATACATATATATATATACATAACACACAACACACACACACAACACACACACACACACACACACATATATATATATAAGAAGTTGTGACTATCTTAGTATTTTTGTCTTGGTTCTTGTGTGGGTATTCTATATGATGCATGCTATGGGAGACCATATTACTTATGCATTATCATTTGAGATGCATGTGTTCATCAAATCCATCATGGTACAAAGAGTCTGTACAACTTTGGCACATCATCGCACTTAGCCTAGACTAGCTAGATTAGATTAGATTTAATCTCCTTTCATTTGCTTTCAATTGTTTATTGCTTTCTCTCCTAACTCTTTTCCTCGACAAGGAACCAATTAGACTAGGCTAGCTTAGGAACTTAGCAAAGCATCAAATATCACACCTAGATAAGAAGTTGGACTTGGTAAAAAATATTGGAGGTCTTCCAAAGAAATCACATCCCACACTCCCCAAAATTCCTAGGATTGGTGCCCCAAATGAGGAGAGGACATAAAAAATACCTAAATATGGAGAATAACATCCATGGGGTGATCGGAAGCACATGGGGTGTTGGGATTATTTTTGGCTCCCAATAGTTCCTTTTATTTTTAAATTTTTGTTTTTGTTATTTGCCATTTCTTCCTCTACTTGTGCATGGGCTTCCTACCATTTTTATTCTTCTTGGTAGGATTTGTGCACTTCATTTTTTTTGATGCATATATGACTACAAACACATGTTTTTCTCTCTTATTATCTAACTTTTTCTTCTCAATATCAATGGGATTGAAATTTTGCAAGATACTGCTACTTGCCTTCTTCAAATAATTTACCTCTTTGTGCTTATTGAGACCATACCATCAATGCATTATTACCATATTATTGTTACTTTCTCTAATTGGTGTGTTCCTACAAATCCATACAAAGTGTCCTCACTCTCTTCTAAATTGAATGATCAACTTATCATTTGAATCATATTACAACTTATTCTAATCACCACCACCAAATTTATTGCCAAATTGCATATGTTTTTCTTCATCCTTGGCAATTATTACATAAGCACCACTTGTATTTTGTCCACTCTCTAAAGTGTTGGATTTCTATTGTGTTTATTCCTTATGTGCTATCAATACTTAGTATTACACACTTCTCAAGTTGAATGAAAAATCAACAATCATATGTTTGTTAATTTCACAAATATTGCAATGTTTCCTTTGGATAATTGGTGTTTGTGTATCATTTTGTGTTGCAATCTAAACACTAGTTGTCTTTCTTATTATTTTTCTTCTTGGTCTATATCATTCATCATTTTTTCCATATGTTTTCTCATTTCTTGGATGGTTGCATTGTTATCTTCTTATCATTATAAAATTCCATATCATCTTTGTCATGACTTGCACTTCTACCTATCACCATTATCTTTAGTTCACTTTCAAAGGTTCAATGATTTTACCTTCATATTTTATTTTTTGTATCACAAAAGAAGTTAATTCATGAACCACCATTTCTATAGACCATCCTCCTATTTTACTTCTATCTTATTGCTCAACTCCTTCAAGAAATAGTTGTATGAAATAATATTTTCATCTTTCTTTTATTTTCATGGCATACATATCCCCAATAATCCTTGTATCATCACAAAGCAATTTGAAATATTTATTGAATTCTTATTTCAAATTATTTCAAAAAATGAATGGTTGTTCCCTTTTTACGTACTAATCTACAATGACTCCATTCAACATGATTGGAAATATCTACACCCATACAAATTCCTTCATTAGACTGTTAGATTTCCATATTATTTCACATGTTTCAATGTGTTATTTGGAAGTCTCCTTCCCATATCCTATAAAATTTGAGTACTCTTGTTTGATATTAGTTGTACATGTGGTATTATTATTATTATTATTATCTAACAAACTCTTCTCCAATTAACAAATTTTTATCTAACAACTAGTCTTCCTCCCATGCAAATAATTATCGATCACTTGTTATTATAATTGTACTTTGTGATCTCCTTCATGTGTATAGATCATCAAATCTAGTCTCTTGGAAACAATTCCTAATGATTTCCCTTGTGCTTGACTCCCTTACTCTACACATCTAGGCACACTCTCCTATATTTGTATCATTGTTGGATTTAGCACTTTCTTAGACTCATATTATACTATGTGATCCTCTCTATCATGCTCCACATTGGTGCATTCTTCACCATTTGTGTGAATATCCTCATCAAATTAATTCATGTTTGCTTGTTGTACATCATCCACTTATGTATATTTATTTCTTTTCAAGACCATGTCCCACCAATCATTGTATTTTCCCTTATATCTTAAGTATTCTCTTCTTCTAAGTGTTCCACACATACTCCAATTCTAATGATGAAACTCCAACAACATTGCTTTCCTCTATGCATTATTGTTGCATTTGTGACTACACTTCTATGTTGACAAGTTTTTGATCATACATTTTCATGCACTTTCTCATTCATCACTTGTCATACAATTCTCTACTTTTATATGTCAACTCTTTTCTTGTTCATCAATGTCCATGTCTCCCACAACCACACATTGAATTGCATATCATTCATATTTATGTTAAGGTATAATACTTTATTTGGTACATGCTAATGTACCCCCATGGTACCTTTATGGTACACTTGTAAATAGTAGATTAGGGTTGAGTCCATATTTTAGAATGTGAGTTATATGTCCCCTTTTATGTAGGTGTGAATGTGCAAGAAATGCACAAGTGTCTTGTATGTAAGAGTGCAAATATGTAATGTAAAGATGTTGTCATGACCCTCCTTGGCAGAATTTTTGGCATGAAAAACTATGTATTGACTAATGATGTTTTAATTCTTAGTTTTGTGCAAATGAACATATGTGCTATGTTTAGTTTGATTTTTGGAAGGACATGAAACTACTGACATATTATTAAAATGTAGGATCAGGTACACTCGTGGGTGGAAGAGGTAGAATATTCCATCAAAAATGGGGTACTTGAGGTTGGTAAAGTGATGAGTAAGGCAACTTGAGCATAACATGGATAGATAACCTCATATAGACATGCATTAACAATTTCGGTATAGTCATCAAACCCATCCACCTTGAGCCTTAGTTGATAGCCTTGTAGCTATCAAAAATTCTTTGGTCGAGACAGGTGATTGGGTTGATGGAAATATTCTCTCTTTTCTTGTTGCATATAATTAGTTGTGTTTTACTTCATAACTTGCTGCATCACTAATTTGGAAAATGTGCTTAAGTTTAGTTACCTTTGAATTCTTGAAATTTGTAAAACTAGCATGTTGCTAGGTTTAAAAAAAAACCTATATATATATATGTACATGAAAATCTATATTAAATAATAATGGAGCTTTATTTAATTAGATAAGTAAAATCTATATTAAATAATAATGGAACTTTATTTAATTATATGGTAAAATCCATATTAAATAATAAATGGAGCTTTATTTAAATGGATGGTAAAATCTATAGTGGTAGAGTTTCACTAAAGAGGGATATAATAGGATTTTATTTGGGTCTTTGATTTTAAATAATGATAGATTTTCATAAAGGATAAATTCATAATTTGAATAATGTTAAAACTTTCTTTTAGATAATAAGAATTTACTCTAATTAATATAAAAGTTTCATTTAGTAAGAATCTCTTTTAATGAAAAGAAAGGTTACATTAATTTAAATTTCAAACTATGGAAGTAACCTCTCCTTAAATAATTAAAGGGATTTATTATTTAAGGAAAAGGCATTGCGAAATCCTACAATAGAAGCTTCCTATTACCGTCAAAGGGAGGAGAGCCTCTTTATGGCAAATTTTTGAAGAAAGAAAACAATGGTTTTTAAATCAAAATATCTTGCTTAGATAAGAAAGAAATGCATTCAGGTAGGTAAGAAGTTATGGTGGATATTGAGCAAAGTTGAGGTATAGCAGAGACTCCATCCTTTAAGAGGGAAAAGAAAATAAAGGAAGAGTTTGGTTGTTTTACACTTGGGCAATGGGAAGAAGGAGATACAAAACCAGTAGATGGTGCTTTGCGAGAAACAACATTTCAAAAAGAAACCAAGTCATCTCAGGAGGTTGCAGGTTGGTAAACGTATTTTACCTCCTTTTGGACCTTTGTAAATCTCCCTGAATGTCTCTTTTTTGTTATCATTTTATGGTAAAAATGTTTGTTGTTTGCTCTGGTTTCGTGGGCAATGTCTTGCTTTTATCTCTTGTGTTTTGATGGCACCCTTTTTGCTTCTGAGCTCTCTAACTCGATGAGGGAATTCACCCCTCTATTTGGGTAAGACCCTTAAAACAACTCGAAAAGTCATTGGCTCAAGGTAGCCAACGTGAGTCTCTACCTTTTTTAATAGCGGAGTGGATGTTGTATCTTGGGGATGTTTGCAGTGAACTCTACATTAGTCATAGTGATGTGTAGTGGGACTTCAAGTCTGGTTAAACTTGTTGAGAGCCTCAACTATTGAGGATTGTGCCCTATCCAAAAAAATTCTTCCATCTCATTTGCTATTGGCCAATCATCTAGTTGGTCGAGTATGTGTTGGAAGTGCTGGGGAGAACCTTGTTGTTAGTAAGAACCTTTATTTAGTTGTGTTGCTTGTTGTTGTTTTCCTAACCTTTGGTTTGATGTTCAAGTTTGGTATGCATCCAATAGTCAAACTGGATCATTCCTTTGAGCCTGGTGGCATTGTCGTGTCATCTCTACTTTACAACTAGGCTAAGTAACCTTTAACCCTAGAATCATGAGAGCACTATAGATTAGAAAACACCATGTTGTCTAGGGACATCAGTCATGTGGAATACTCTATCTATTTTGCATCTTGGGGGTTTTAAAACCACCTTCTATTTTGTGGTTTTGTGTCAACTTAGCCATGATAGGGTCATCTTGGTGGATCATTGCAAGTTTCCATGTGGGAAGTAACACCCTTGGTTACCCTCCTTCCGTCTGACTAACCTGCATGGTCCTCTTCCCCTGTAGAACCGCTATGGTTCCTTGTGGTAGTTTTTTTTACCTTGTTCCTCTTTTGTGTAATTTTGGAGTAGTGTAAATAGTAGATACTTCCTATTTTAATAGAGGAATTTTTATATAAATTACTCTAAGTAAAACTATGATGTATAGTTTATTTAATTAATTAAAGGATCAAAATTTTGATTAATGTAAATAAATGCATTATTGTTTATTTAATTAATTAAAGGATATGAACTTTTATTAATGTAAATAAAGGTATTATTGTTTATTTAATTAACTAAAGGATAGGAACTTTGATTAATGTCAATAAAGGTATTATTGTTTATTTAATCAATTAAAGAATATGAACTTTGATTAATGTAAATAAAGCGTCATTGTTTATTGAATTAATTAAAGGATAGGAACTTTGATTAATGTAAACAAGGGCAATATGGAAATAAAGGAAAATAGTTTATTTTATGAATTAGAGTAATGGGACTTTGATTTATGGAAATAAAGGAAAATAGTTTATTTTATGAATTAAATTAATGGGACTTTGATTTATGGAAATAAAGGAAAATAGTTTATTTTATGAATTAAAGTAATGGAACTTTGATCTATGGAATTAAAGAAAAATAGTTTATTTTATGAATTAAAGTAATGGGACTTTGATTTATGGAATTAAAGGAAAATAATTTATTTTATGAATTAAAGTAATGAGACTTTGATTTATGAAATAAGAGAAACATAGCTTATTTTATGATTAAAGGTATGAGACTTTGATTATGATAAACAAAGGTTGAAATGTTTGATTAAAATAAAACATGCGATCTAAGTTGTATCTATCAAAATGACTCTCTATGGCCAATTGAGTGGTGAAAATAAAAATGGGATTTTTTATGATATCAACTATGTAGTAGATAGTTAGATTCTTTGATTAAATCTGGATAATCGCAATTTGGTAAAGTAAATAGTAGATGCATTTAGAGGTATGTCTATCATATAACCGTGAGTTGCCCTGATCCCCTACTATCCTCAAATGAACGATGGAAAGACAAAGAGGATCGAAGATGGCAACGGAAACCTATGCATCGGTTTGATTTACTATTGCAATGATTTATTTATGTTCATATTGGATTAGACTTATAAGGAGAAATCCCTAAATTAATATAGATGTATTACTTTATTCTTTTATAAGTATGTGGGTTTTACCATACTTGGATATATGTAATAAATTATTGAATGAATGAGGATTTATTGTTATGATTTATCTATGCTTTGTTATCTAGCTTTCTCTTGTATTTAATGCTTACCTTCATTTAAATGTTGTTTCCTTTTCAAGTACTTCTTGTATGCTTTATGGATTTTTGTTCTTGATTATTGAGTAGATATAGCTATTCTTGTTTTCTTGCTAAACAAACAAAAATAACCCAATAAAATGAGATCTTAGGGTGAAACTAGAAAGTGACCTAAGAGATTGATACCTCTTAGGGTGAACATAAAAAAGACTTAGGGGATTGAGACCCTCTTAGGGAGATGGGAGCTAAGTAAAATGATTGAGTACATCAAAGTTTAAATAGCTCATTGTGAAGATGATATGGATAGCTTAACTCATAATACATGTATCATACATGCACAGATAGACTTGTGTATGGTATGGTGATGGGCATATACCTTCAATTGTATAGAAGGTGATCAGTTTAGCTCATCAAGAATGATGATATGGATAAGCTTATTTGCAACAACACATGATATGCCTACATAGATGAACTTGTGTAGGGTATTAAATGCGATGTAATTCATTGGGTAAGTTGGAAAACTTAGTAAACTAAACAATAGTAACCAAATGTTGGATTGGGGTTTATAAATCCCTCTCGATAGTTAAAAAATATATTTTCTTTTCTTTTGTTTTTCTTGTAGCTAGGTTTTGGGATCATTACATTTGGTATCAAAGCTCTAGGTACAAGGGTATAGAACTTATTAATGTGCTTAATGGATTTGGATGTCTTTCTATGAAGGCTTGCTTAAGATTTAAGCTAAATCCAGAGGACCTAGAATATCCTCTTGCTAAAATCTAATGGGGACTAATCCCAAGGGTGGTTGGAAAGTTATGATACTTTTTAAAAAGTTTGAAATTTGGCATTAAAATTTGCATCATAACATTAGAACACTATCCTAATTAGATTATTGATGTTCTAGCAAGAGTACTATGCATTATAGCTTGTGTTAGTAGTTCAGTTTGAAGGTGGAACTATAACTAAACCCTCTTATTGGCTATCATCAGGATAAATGCCACCTAAGGCTAGAAAAGAGAGACCTACAACTTCAACTAGGTAGACTCGATGAAGAAATGTCAAATAGGAGACTCGGGATGAGGATCCCAAAAATTCCAATAGAGAGGTAGAAGACCTCACTGCTATAGTTTCTACCATGCAAGATCAAATGAAACAAATGTTGGAAACCATTGCAAATCAAAATTTGTAAGCTAGAGGTTCGGAGGTTAGCCAAGTCGACTAATTAACTATAGAATAGTTGGAAGCCAGAGCTCTTTTGGAAAAATAACTAGCTAAGGATTTGAAAAATATTCGCATCAATAAATTTGGTGGAGAAGGGGATGGGGATGCAATCAAAGCTTAGTTAAGGGAATTAGAAGTTTATTTTATAGTGAAGGATTATTCCCCAGGAACTCAAATAGTTTGGGCCACAATCTACCTAGAAGGGGCTGATTTATATTGGTGGGAGATGTACTATGAGAAGAATAATATTGAACCGATTGATATTAAATGAAAATATTTTGTTGTAATATTCAAAAAGAGGTTCCTCAAAACACTTTTATGCATTAAATTTTGAGGAGTTTTCCAACCTTTGGCAAGGAACCAAAATTGTGGAGATATATTAAAAAAAGTTGGTATGATTACTTAAGTATGTACTCACTTACGATGAGAATATGAGGGTTCACAAGTTCATTCTCGGGTTAGAATCAAGAGTGAGACATGATGTAAACATGCATGAGCCCAAGATGCTATAAAGGACGTATGAATAAGCAAAGAAGGCAGAGTCTCACTTACAATTCAACTATTCTGTCCTATCAGAGCAAGATCAACAAACACTTAAGAAAATGAATAATCAGGAATTCTTGAAATGGGAAGAGAAACAAGAGCAAAAGGCCAAGAACCCTAAAAATTTTGAGAAGAGAAGTAATGGAAATCAGATGAGGTTCAAGAAGAAACTCCAAAAGAAAAATAACACCAATCCCAACAATGCTAAACCTTAATATTAGAAACTGTAAACTTCAACCCCAAAAAGTAAGGAAGGGGAATAAAAACCAGAAAAGTGGTAGGGACCCAAGGATGGGTGCTATAATTGTAGAGGACCTCACTATGCTATGTAGGTAGAAAAATCCACATCCCAAAAAGAAGAAGAAATAATAAAGTTTGGATTTGCAGAGTCTTGAGTAAAATGTACATTTTGGTGAAATTGTACAATTAGAAAATAAATGTAAAATGCATGTGAAATGAAATTAAATGAAATGTAAAGACATGTAAATTAAATGTAAATTGATGAAAATCAAATTAAACCTTAGAAACATAAATTAGTTGTTACTAATGTAAGTTACGGGTGGAAGTTGTAAATAATGAATTGTTCGAGGAAACCGCTTTGGAATGGCCTAGATAGTCATTATAAGTCCCCCATTAATTTTTTGTAGGTGGTTCAGGCTAGTTGGTTGATAGTTATTGTATGTGAGGGTTGTTGATGGATTGTTGTAAATTGTTCATGGTTGCCCATTCATGTGCAGTTCGTGGAATGTGAAACATAGATTAATGTTGTAGTTTATGTATTGTTGTGTGCAACATCGTACAATTGCTATATAAAATAACCAAGAATAATATAAAATCCTAATTTTAATTAGATTTGTGTATGCATGTGTGGAAATTAGACTGCAATATTAATAATTATATTGTGTGTGGATTTTATTGGCATTGCATGTATTTTTGATTCCAAATCTATGATAGAAGTGCATTTCCAAAAAATGTACAACCGACCATGTGCCATTGTATGGAATGCATAATGAAGAGAAAACAAGATTAATTGCTATTACCCATTATTGGTAATGATATTTGTGTAATTAATATGCAAATGGGTATTCTTCAGAATTAAGTTATTTAGCATAATGAGGGTTTTACCAAATCATACAACCAATGTACCAAACCATACAACTAGTTTTTCAAATTGTATAGTTGATGAAATTGCATTTTTTAGCATCCTGAAGGGAATTTCCAAGTGAATAATTGCAAAGTGGTTGTGAATTGAGAAATTCCAACATTCTTGGATAAACCGTACAAGTGAATAGTTATAACTATACAACTATACATTTTGGAACTATACAGTCTCTAATTGTACATTTTGGGAATTGAATAAGTGTAAATCGTACAACTGTACAGATTGGACCAAACTGAGTGCAAATTATTATGACTCATCATAAATTATCTCATAACACCCCCTTTGGGGATATTGAACTCCTATGCTACATGCTAGTTAGTGCCCACATCAACCAAGGTTGAGTACATCTAGTGCCAAGGGAAAGGAACCCGTGCACCAGATTTATGCTACAACCAAAAATCAGAAGTTGGAGGGGCAAGCCATTCCAATGCTTATAAATGGTAATATTTTTAATATAGAAGTAAAAATTTTAATTGATAGTGGGGCCACAAATAGTTTTATTTCATCTAGTTTAGCAAGGGATATGCCAAAAAGACCAAGATATTTGACCCAAGGATGGAAGGTCGAGTACGGTTCTAGAAAAACCTACTCAGTAAACCAATGTTTTCCAATGGTAGAGATTACTCTAACTAGTGGTACCACTGAAGGTTTTTTGTATGTAGCTCCACTTCATTTTTTTGATATGATCTTAGGGATGGATTGGTTACAGGCCTATAAAGCCTTGATCAATTTCCAAGATATATGGATGGAGTATTCAAAAAATGACAAGGAAAGTTTGAGAATTCATAGCGAGTAGGGGGTATTAAAACCCCACATGCTCTCAACTATGCAATTAAATAAAGCCCTCAAGAAGGGAGGGATAGTCTATGTCATGAAACTCAATGAAGTTGGAGAAGATCAAAAGAGAGAAGTGTTGGAGAAACACCTAGTTTTGCAGGACTTTAAGGATGTATTTCCTAAGGATTTACTTAGACTTCCTCCTATGCGAGAATTTTATTTTACCATTGAAATTATGCCAGGAGCTAAACCTATCCATAGATCTCCATATAGGATGAATCCTATTGAGATACAAGAACTAAATATGTAGCTGCAAGGGCTATTAGAAAAAGGTTTGATAAAACCAAGTGTGTTGCCTTGGGGTGCACCCATTTTATTTATGAAAAAGAAATATGGTTCATTAAGGTTGTGTATTGATTACAGGATGCTTAATAAGGCTACATTAAAGAACCGATACCCTTTACCTAGAATCAAATATTTGTTTGACCAATTAAGAGATGCCACAATATTCATAAATATTAACCTAAAATTAGGGTACCATCAATTAAGAATACGTGAGAAGGATACTCACAAAATGATATTCAAAACTAGGATGAACATTATGAGTTTACAATCCTACCCTTGGAATAAATAACGCCCCAACTACATTCATAAATCTAATGAACAATGTGTTCAAGAGGTATATAGATCAATTTGTCCTTGTATTTTTAGATGATATCTTAATATACTCTTGAGACAAGGAAGAGCATGATAAACATCTCAAGATCGTGTTAGAGTTGTTAAGGGAGAACCAACTCTATGGAAATCTAGAAAAAAGTGATTTCTATGTCTCAGAGGTGCAATATCTTGGGCATATTATATCAGCATAAGGAATTTCTATAGATCTAGAGAAAATTGAAGCCATTCTAAATTGGCCATCCCCTACCAATGTGACATAAGTGTGAAGCTTTATAGGGTTGATGAGCTACTATAGACATTATATAAAGGATTATTCTAAGATTATAGTAGCAATAACTAACCTCCAAAAAAAAGGAAAGGAGCTCAAATGGTCAGAAAAGTGTGAATCTGCCTTTGTGTTGCTAAAATAGAAACTCACTACGACATCAATATTGAAAATTTTGAACCCTTAAGGGAATTTTTTAGTATGCACAAACACATCACTAGAAGGGTTAGGGGAAGTACTCTCAAGATGATTCAGTAGTAGCATACACTTTAAGGAAGCTTAAGAAGCATGAAATTAATTATGCTACACATGATTTAGAGATAGCTACAATGGTGCACATTCTAAAATTCTAGTGCCACAACCTAGTAGGAAGACCCTTTGAATTGAAAATTGACCATCAAAGTCTAAGGTATATATTCATCCAGCCTATACTCAATGCAAGATAGAGAAGACGGGTCACATTTCTCATTGAATAAAACTTTGAGATTGAGTATATAAAAGGAAAAGAGAATAAGGTTGTTGATGCCTTAAGCATAAGGAAGCACATAGAAACCATAACCAAAAGTCACATGGATCTAATAGATCAAGTGGGGGAAGAGCAATATTAAGATGAGTATTGAAAGGAAATTTAGTCTAAGTTGAGAAGAGTCCCTAAGGAAATAAGGAATTTAGCATGAATGATGACCTTTAGTGCTACAAAGGTAGAATCATCATACCAAAAATTAATGATGTAAAAAATTAATAATGCAAGAAGCCCATAGATCTCCTTACTCTACTCATATTGGAGGGGCCAAAATGAGGGAAAACATAAAAATAATCTTCTTTTGGATAGGAATGAAGAAGGATATCACCGATTTTATCACTCGATGCCTTGAATGTCATAAGGTTAAGGTTGAATGTAGGCATCCTACAGAATAATTGTATCCACATGATGTACCTACGCAAAAATGGTAGGTTATATATTTGGATTTTATAGTAGGATTACCCAAGACTAGGTATCAACATGATACAATCCTTGTAATAGTTGAGAAATTTATTAAGGTTGCACATTTCATACCAGGGAACATCAAGGATGATGCTTAGGTAGTGGCTAACCAATTTACCAAAGAGGTATTCTGATTGCATGGATTTCTTGAAGTAATCATTTCAGATAGGGATTCCATATTTACTTCTAAGTTTTTGAAATCCCTTAATCATGTAGTAGACACCAAACTGAATATGATTTCGGCATACCACCCTAAGATAGATGGTCAAACAAAATTGATAAACCAAGTACTAGAGGACATGCTTCGTATGTACTACATGGATCAAAAGTCTCATTGGGAAGACTACCTACATATTATAGGTTCACCTACAATAATGGACATCACTCCTCTCTAGGAATGACTCCTTTCAATGCCTTGTATGGATGAAAGTGTATAACGCCATTATCTTAGGATAACCTAGAAGACCGAGTTGTGATTGGACCAAAAATGATCAAAGAAATAGATCAGTTAAAGGTAATCACTGAAAAGAACCTTGAGAGAGTACTCGATGGATGATAAAGTTTTCTTAAGGGATAAGCCAAATAAGAGTGCTATCAAATCCACAAATTTGGATCCTCAATATGTGGGACCCTTTGAGATCACTAAGAAGATCAACCCGATTGCTTACCGACTTGCCTTACCACCTAATATATCAAAGATCCATGACACCTTCCACATATCCCTACTTAGAAAATATGTTGCTAACCTTGAACATGTGTGGGGTGTTTCTAAATTGTATATGACAAACATGGAGGCTATTGAAGTAATTTCGGTGAATATTCTTGAGTTCCATTCTAAGTCTATGAAGAATCAAACTCTTGAACAATGTAGGGTCTAGTGGGATCATTTCTCTAAAAGAAATGCCACTTGGGAGAAAGTGGAGGATATGCAAAAATATTTTCCCTTCTTGTTTGAAAATATAATGTAATAATTTTTATTTTGTAAAACTAGAAACACCCAGGACAATGTTTAGCCCAAGGGGGTAGGATGTCATGACCCTCCTTGGTAGGCTTTTTGGCATGAAAAACTATGTATTGACTAATGATGTTTTAATGCTTAGTTTTGTGCAAATGAACAACTGTGTGATGTTTAGTTTAATTTTTGGAAGGACATGGTACTGTTGATATATTGTTAAAATGTAGGATCAAGTACACTCATGGTTGGAAGAGGTAGAATTATCCACCAAAAATAGGGTACTTGAGGTTGGGGAAGTGATGACTAAGGTAAATCATGGGTAACATGGATAGATACCCTCATATAGACATGCATTATTGGTTTTGGTATAATCATCAAAGCCAACCATCTTGAGCCTCAATTGATAGCCTTGTAGTTATCGTAAATTCTTCGAATGAGACAGGTGACTGGGTTTATGGAAATATTCCCTCTTTGCTTTTTGCATCTAATTAGTTATATTTTACTTCATCACTTGTTGCATCACTGATTTGGTAAATGTCCTTAAGTTTGGTTGCCTTTGAATTCCCTAAATTTACAAAAGTAGCATGTTGCTAGGTTTTAATAAAGAACTTGTACTCATATAGATATATATGTACATGAAAATCTATATTAAATAATAATGGAGCTTTATTTAATTAGATAAGTAAAATCTATATTAAATAATAATGGAAATTTATTTAATTAGATGGTAAAATCCATTTTAAATAATAAATGGGGCTTTATTTAAATGGATGGTGAAATATATAGTGGTAGAGTTTCACTAAAAATGGATAATAAGATCTTATTCAAATAATAATAGAATTTTATTTGGGTCTTTGGTTTTAAATAATGATAGATTTTCATAAAGGATAAATTCATAATTTGAATAATGTTGAAACTTTCTTTTAGATAATAAGAATTTACTCTAATTAATATAAAAGTTTCATTTAGTAAGAATCTCTTTTAATGAAAAGAAAGGTTTCATTAATTTAAATTTTGAACTATGGAAGTAACCTCTCCTTAAATAATTAGAGAGATTTATTATTTAAGGAAAAGGCATTGTGAACTCCTGCAATAGAAGCTTCTTGTTGCCATCAAAGGGAGGAGAGCCTCTTTATGGTAAATTTTTTAAGAAAGAAAACAATGGTTTTTAAATCAAAATATCTTGCTTGGATAAGAAAGAAATGAATTCAGGTAGGTAAGACTTTATGGTGGATGTTGAGTAAAGTCGAGGCATAAAAAAGACTCCATCCTTTAAGAGGGAAAAGAAAATAAAGGAAGGGGTTGGTTGTTTTACACTTGGTCAAGGGGAAGAAGTGAAAAACACAAGCTTATACTAAGAAGGGGGGTGAACAATATAAGATAAAACTTTTACTTTTCTTTCCAAAGCAATAACTTCAAATATTATCAATTGCAATAATGAAACAATGCACAAATCACCACACACATAAGAGACACAAATTTAATGTGGTTCACCCAATATGGGCTACATCCATGGAGAAATATTGCTTATAAATTTCTCAACAAATTTTGTGGGCACCAACCCACAGGAGACACCAATATCCTATTACAATGTTCGTGAACATCGATACAAAGGAGATACCAATACCCTTGATCAAGTTCATGGACTCAACATAGGATACATCAATCCCCTCTATTGGTTCGTGGACACCAATCCATAGGAGACACCAATCCCCTCTCAAGTTTATGGACACCAATCCACAGGAGACACTAATCCTCTCTATTGGTTTGTGGACACCAATCCACATGAGACACTAATCCCCATAGGAGACACCAATATCCTCTCAAATTCATGGACACCAATCCATAGGAGACACCAATCCCCTCTGTTGGTTCATGAACACCAATCCATAGGAGACACCAATCCCCTCTCAAGTCTGGTCAAAACTTTGCTTAGGTCTATCCTCAAATATTGCTCACAAACCTGCTCACAAAAACTGCTCAAATATGCTCCAAAACCTACTTACAAAACTTGTTCAAATATTCTCCAAAACTTTCTCATAATCACTATTCAAATCTGCTCCAAAACCTTCCCAATATCTTCTTACAATTCTTGCTCAAATCTTCTTACAAAAACTGCTCAAATATGCTTACAAAACCTACTCAAATCTACTCACAAACACTACTCATCTACTCCCAAATCCAGTAATAAACAATGCATAAATATGCTCACAAATTTGGTCTATAATCTTCTTTTTGCTTTTTCAATTAACAACAATACACACACATTCTACCCAAAAATATTTAAGAACATATGGAGGATGATATGCACTAATGTAGTAAGCTTCAAATGACCAATATGTTCTTCACATCCATTAAATATTTTGCTTCCACATATCTCACATTTATTACATTTTAAAGGTAGATCAAGTTTAGCATTGGATAACTTACTTGTGTGTTGACTTGGAGATGCTAGTACCTTGCTCTTGTTCCATTATCATGTGCACCTCTTCTTCTTCTTGAAATGGTTGAATTGTTCTTCCTTGTCAATTGAATTTATGGGTGAATATGTGTACTTGATACCTTGACTTGTTCCAAATATGTGCCCTCCAAATCTACCTTAGTGATGATGATCTTCCTCTTGCATGTGCTTTTCACATATGGACAATAATTCTCTTTTTCCCTTTTTTATTTGAATATAAAATCAACCACTTACTTCTTCTAAACACATACACAATAAAGCTTAAAAATAACTCCTTATATCTCCCTTTTAAAACTTACAATATAAAGTTTTATTCTAACAACATTTACCTTTATATCTCCCAAAAATAAAATCAGAACATTTTCCTTTTATAATTTGCAAAAATCAAATCACAACATTTCCTCTTTTATAATTTGCAAAAATCAAATCACAACATTTCCCCTTATATCATTTGCAAAATTTAAATCACAATACTATACCTTATAACTCCCCTTTTATCAAATTTTATAAAATAAAATATAAATACCTTGCACAACCATGGATGGGATTTGATCCCTTGACCTCTAGAAGTGCAGTGCCCTAACTTGGGCTAGTGACCAGCTGTGCTAACATAGCACATGAAATCTAATAGCACAAAAATAATATTTATTTCCTTTGGCACTCTAGTTTCTATCCTTCAGAAAAATAAAACAACGTTGAAGGGATTTGATCCCTTAACCTCCTACATAGCAACACTTCCACACAAGCTAGATGAACATCTGGGCTACCCCAGCAGATGGAATCAAAAATGCAAAAATAATATTTAAATACTTTGAAACTCTACCTTCACTCTTCAACAAAATAATGTCGACCAGATTCGATCCCTTGACCTCTTGCAACACAACGCCTTAGTGCGAGCCTAGCTACCAACTGGTCTAACCTTTCAGTTGAGATAGATGTGGAACGAATCAATATTTAATGTTTCCTTTCCACTACGACATATTCAAAACATGTGCTCTTCTCCTCCCTCCTTCTTGTTGTCGCTCTCCTCTCAATTGATATAATTCAAATCGCATTGGCCTTACAACAAAGTGAACTTAGGGTCTTCCATTTATATGCTTTTTCATGTGCCCAACAAAGTCGGCCCAACATGTGAATATTTGAATTTTCAACCTTTTGCATGGTCGGCCCATTTAATTTCTTTTTGCATGGTGCTCTTTAGGAGGTCGCCCATCATTTGAATTTTAAAACATTTAAATATTTAAACTTATACATTATATTTAAATCCTTTGATTTAAATATAAGCCTCCAAATCTCCTTCTTTAATATTTAAATATTTATTTAAATATTAAAGCATATAAGATCACTTTTGCTTTGACAACTTTAAATCACCTTTTAAGATATTTGCCTTGTACTTCAATGATAACTCATCATTTCAACCTTGAAGATATTTCTGCCTTTGACATCAACATTTTATCCTTGAAGATATTTCTGCCTTTGACATCAATGACAACTCAATATTTCCAACAATATCCCCCTTTGTCATTGATGGAAACCCTATAATGAAACTGACCTTTATTGAACAGGGTCACAAACTGCTCCCCCTGACAAGTTGCTCCCCCTTACTAAAAACTCTCTCCCTTTGACATCAATGGCAAAGGCTCCATGGGGCTTGTAATATAAGACACTTGACAACATCCCCCATTCCCTTCTCTTACTGAGACAATCAATTATGATATGGGAGTGAAACTCCCAAATTACTATGCTCCTATTCTTGTTTCATTTTCTTTCTCCAAACTTTGGAGATCATACCCTTTTGAACATTTTGACCATTCTCCTTTTTGCTTGACTTCGGAAGTTCAGGGAACATTGTTCTACACCATCTAGTTGTATGCCTAAAATTGTTACATTTGTAACAAATGATATTGTATTCCATGAGAGGTGCAAATGAATTGAAATTCCTCTTGGTAAAGCCAAAATAATTCATAGCATAGACTCTGCAATTTACAACTTTATGACCGAAATGATTACATGAGAAACAATGACCATGGAAGAAATTTTGAAACTTGTCAGATTGCCTTGAAGGATATTGTTGCATGGTTCTCTCATTGCTTTTTTTGTGATGGTCTCTATCCCTTGATGGTGGTTTATTTTCTTCCTCATTGATGCTTCCACTTCTCAACATATCAACATAGATCTTAGGCTCTTCTTCAATTTTATTTGATGCCTCTTTTCCTTTTGATCTTGACTCCCCCTTTTGTTTCTCTTGACCTTCTTCAAAACCAAGTCCAGTATTCATAAATGGATATCTCTATGTTTTGATAATATCATCCAAGTTTTTTGAGCTTTTCCTAAAATGATATATCTTATCATTAAACTTTTCAAGTCCCTTCCTTAGAATGAAAACTTCATGTTCTAGTCTTTCACACTCTAGTTCTTTTGTCTTTAACTATTCAACCATACCTTCTTCAATTTGCTTTACCTCTTCAACTTTAACTTTCAGGTCAATGAGTTCTTGTGACAACTTTACCTTCATATTCTCATCCTCTTGTACTTGAGCCTTCAATCTTGAGTTCTTATTTCTAACCGTTTTCAATTCTTCAAGAGCAAAAATAAGTTCCTCTTCTATGTCAATTGTGGCTTTCTCTTCATTTTATGAATCTTTCTCTTCTTCTTGGTCTTCAACAATAGGAGCATCTTTCTCTTCTATGGCCAAAAATAGGATTTCTTCTCTTTCACTATTTGAGAGACTTTCATCACTACTGCTGGAGGAACTTCTTGCTTATTCAACATAAAAACTCTTCTTGTGTCTTTGAAAGATATTTTTCTCATGCTTTTTTTGCCCATACCTATTTTTCTTTTCATGATAAAATTTTCTTTCTTCCTTTTTCTCATATTTCTTTTCTTCTTCACTTCTACTACTTCTTTCCTGTGGATAATTAGATGCATAGTGACCAAGGTTACCACAATTAAAAACATTTCACAAAATGTATACCTTTATGTTTTCTTGAACCCTTCTTATTCTTTCACACAAAGTTAGCTTCTTCTCCATCGCTTGACTCTTCACTTGATTCTGGTTCCTTATTATTTTCCTTCTTTGAAGCTTTGAATATTGCATCTCATTTGGATGTTTGATATTTTTTTGTCCTCATCTCATAGGCTGTGAGAATCCCATGTAGCTCATCCATGCTCAATCTTTTAAGATCCTTCATCTCTTCTATTGCTGAAACTTTTGCATCAAATCTCATGGGAAGTGACCTCAAGATTTTTTGAACAATCTTAGAGTCTTCAATACTTTCTCCAAGTCCACGAATGGTGTTGACAACCTCATCAACACAGAGTAGATATTGGAAAATATCTTCTTCATATTTCATATTCAAGTCTTCAAACTTTCTCCTATGGGTTTGAAGTTTTATCATTTTCACCTTGTCATCTCCTTCATATGTTCTTTGTAACTTGTCCCATATTTATTTTGCTGAAGTGCATTGCATGACTTTCACAAACTTTGATGCACATAATTCCACTTGATATTGCACTCATTGCCCTAGCATTATTTTCATATGGTTTCTTGCCACTTTTATCTATGGGAGGAGTTGTAGGTGGTGTGAACCCATCCTCAATGGATTGCCATGTATCATAGCCATGTGCCATCAAATAAGTTTTCATCCTTATGCTCCAGAAAGCATAGTTAGTCCCATCAAACAATGGTGCCTTGTTTTATGAAAACACTTCCTGATGTGCCATGTGTGTTCCTGTAAGATCTTCCTTCAAGTTGTTAGGCTTTCATGAAGGAAACCACTTTGATACCAATTGAAAATAGAAGCTTATACTAAGAGGGGGTGAACAATATAAGATAAAACTTTTACTTTTCTTTCCAAAGTAATAACTTCAAATATTATCAATTACAATAATGAAACAATGCACAAATCACCACACACATAAGAGACATAAATTTAATGTGGTTCACCCAATATGGGCTACATCCATGGAGAAATATTACTTATAAATTTCTCAACAAATTTCATGGGCACCAACCCATAGGAGACACCAATATCCTATTACAATGTTCGTGGACACCAATCCATAGGAGACACCAATTCCCTCTATTGGTTCATGGACACCAATCCATAGGAGATACTAATCACCTCTGTTCGATCACAATCCATAGGAGACACCAATCCCCTTTGCTAGTTCATGGACACCAATCCACATGAGACACCAATCCCCTCTTAAGTTCATGGACACCAATCCACATGAGACACCAATCCCCTCTACTGGTTCATGGACACCAATCCATAGGAGACACTAATCCCCTCTGCTGGTTCATGGACACCAATCCACAGGAGACACCAATACCCTCTCAATTTTGTGGACACTAATCCATAGGAGACACCAATCCCCCTACTAGTTCGTGGACACCAATCCACATGAGACACCAATCCCCTCTCAAGTATGGTCAAAACTCTACTCAGGTCTATCCTCAAATATTTCTCACAAACCTGCTCACAAACACTGCTCAAATCTACTCCAAAAACTACTTACAAAACCTATTCAAATCTTCTCCAAAAATTGCTCACAATCACTATTCAAATCTTCTCCAAAACATGCTCAATATCTACTTACAAAACTTGCTCAAATATGCTTACAAAACCTGCTCAAATATTCTCACAAATACTACTCATCTACTCCCAAATCCAGTCATAAACAATGCATAAATCTTCTCACAAATTTGGTCTATAATATTCTTTTTGCTTTTTCAATTAACAACAATACACACGCATTCTACCCAAAAATATTTAAGAACATATGGAGGATGATATGCATTAATGTAGTAAGATTCAAATGACCAATATGTTCTTCACATCCATTAAATTTGTTGCTTCCACATATCTCACATTTATTACATTTTAAAGGTAGCTCAAGTTTAGCATTGGATAACTTACTTGTGTGTTGACTTGGAGATGCTAGTACCTTGCTCTTCTTCCACTATCATGTGCATCTCTCCTTCTTGAAATGGTTGAATTGTTCTTCCTTGTCAATTGAATGCTTGGGTGAATATGTGTACTTGATACCTTGACTTGTTCCAAGTCTGTGCCCTCCAAATCTGCCTTAGTGATGATGATCTTCCTCTTGCATGTGCTTTTCACATCTGGACAATAATTCTCTTTTTCCCTTTTTGATTTGAATATCAAATAAACCACTTTAACCTTTATCACTTCTTCCAAACACATACACAATAAAGCTTAAAAATAACTCCTTATATCTCCCTTTTAAAACTTACAATATAAAGTTTTATTCTAACATCTCCCTTTATATCTCCCAAAAATCAAATCACAAAATTTCCCCTTTTATAATTTACAAAAATCAAATCACAACATTTCCCTTTTATAATTTGCAAAAATCAAATCACAACATTTTCTCTTTTATAATTTGAAAAAATCAAATCACAACATTTTCCCTTTATCATTTGCAAAAATTATAGTCGCATTCCCCTTAAAAAAAAAAAAAAAAACTAATTTTTTTTTTGAAAAAAAAAAAAAAAAAAAACAACCCCCTATTTTGCAAAAATTAAAAAACAAAAAATTATTTTTAAACCCTTTTAAATTTTATAAAAATAAAAAAAAAAACCCAAACGGATGGGATTTGATCCCTTGACATCTAGAAGCACAACACCCTAACTTGGGCTAGTGACCAACTACGCTAATGCAACACATGAAATAAAATAGTGCAAAAATAATATTTATTTCCTTTGGTGCTCTGGTTTCTATCCTTCAACAAAACAAAATGGCATCAAAGGGATTTGATCCCTTAACGTCCTGCACGGTAGCGCTTCCACACAAGCTAGGAGTCCGTCTGGGCTACCCCAGCATATGGAATCAAAAGCACAAAAATGATATTTAAATCCTTTGAATATCTACCTTCACTCTTCAACAAAATGATATCAACCAGATTTGACCCCTTGAACTCTTGCAACACAGCACCTTAGCATGAGCCTAGCTATCGACTGGTCTAACTAATCGATTGAGATAGATGTGGCATGAACCAATATTTAATGTTTCCTTTCCACTGCGACGTCTCCAAAACCTTCACTCTTCTCCTACCTCCTTGTTGCCACTCTCTGCTCAATTGTTATAATTCAAATCGTATTGGCCTTACAACAAAGTGAACTTAGGGTCTTCCATTTATATGATTTTTCATGTGCCCAATGAAGTCGACCCAACATATGAATATTTGAATTTTCAACCTTTTGCATGATCGACCTATTTAATTTCTTTTTGCATGGTACTTTTTAGGAGGTCACCCATCATTTGAATTTTAAAATATTTAAATATTTAAACTTATAC
>JAQPPZ010005543.1:0-44006 GCA_028583015.1 Wollemia nobilis | reverse complement strand
CAATTTGAAGAGAGAATTTGTGTAAAGAGGGAAGTGGGCGGGAGATGGCAGGAGCGGCAGCAGGAGCAAGGTTTGGAGCAGAAGCGGACGCAGGGCTGGGATCGGATCCAAAGCAGGGCGCAGGTTACTGGGCGGGACCGTCACCAGGGTCAGGATCAGGTACGTCTGGGCCCGGGCCCGGACCAGGCGGATCCGTGGCGGGGTCGGAAGGGGGTTACTCGCTTGAGCTGGATGGTGGGCTGGGTGGGGTCGGGATCCTGGGCCCGTGCCCTCAGCCCGGCCTCGACGCGATGGACGGTCTCGGGAAGAAGCCCCCCGATCCTGGGCAAGGGCTTGCCCCGGGAGGGCCCAAACCCTCCTACCAACAGATTTTGGCGGGCTCCAGGACCCCTGCTCGGGCCCTGGGCATAGGGCTTTCCCTTCAAGGCACCCACATTTCCATCCAGGAGGAGGTTTATTCATCCCTGGTTTCTGAATCATCGTCTTCCTTGGTTGGGAAGTTCCTGGGCGGGCGCCCAGACATGGAGACTATCCGCAGATGGGCGGCTACCAAATGGAAGGTCTCTGGGCATATTCAGCTGGTTGCCCTGTCCAAAGGCTTCTTCATTATTAAACTCAACAACAACGAGGACGCTGAGAAGATCTTGTCGGGCGGGCCCTGGTTCCTGGGTCGCAAAAGTCTTTTTCTCAGACGTTATGGTGCGGATTTTCACCCCAGCACCCAAAGCATCAACTTTGCCCCGATCTGGGTTCGCCTCCCGGACCTTCCCTTTCATCTGTGGCGTGAAGACGTCCTAAAGCTCATTGCTCAGTCGGTCGGAGACCTGGTGGCCTTTGATCCCGTGACCAAGGCTGGCTCCCGCATGGTGCATGCCAGGTTCTGTGCTAACGCCAATCTCGAATCTGAGCTCCCCTCCTCGGTTACCATCTCTTCTGGGTCCTTCTTCTGGTGTCAAACCCTAATCTACGAAAATAAACCTACTTTCTGCACCTCTTGCAGCACTCAGGGCCACCTCCCTCACCAATGCCCGACATCCAGAAAGGCTGATGGCCCTAATCCCAAACCCCCTCACAGATCTGGTCGGGCCCCGTCCCGGGGTCCCCCTCGTCCCGACCCCAGTGCTTCCCACAAGGAGGTCTCCCCGTCGGGCCCAAAGGCCCCCCTTGGTGGGCACGGTTCGAAGGGCGACCTTTCCCAGATTCCTATTCCCAATGACCCCTCCGGGGATCCGATCCCAGACTCCCCCCCACTTCCCATTCTGGCTCCTTCCCCCAAGCCTCGGCTGCCAACCCCATCCTGAGGCGCAGGCCCCCTTCCCCGTCGGCTCCCCCTCCATCCGGGACCTGCTCCTCCCCCCTCACCCCCGCCTGGCCTCGGCCCCCCAGGCATCCTTCCCGGAGCCTACCCCCTTGGTGTGTGGATCTGAGCGATCTGATGACGAGACCGAAGCCAGCTCTCCGTCCGAGCCCGATGAAGTCAGCCCCAAAATGACCCGGAGCAGGTCCTTTGCCACAGATTTTGGTAGCAAACTCAAACGAGGGCGGCCCACCAAGTGTGAACAATGGTCAAGGATCACGGAGGATGACATAGCTAATGGCTCCCAGACTACGCTCTCCGACGTTGGCACGAGCTCTCACAAGGCGGACGATGCCCGATCCAAACCCCCCACTCAGGCAGGAAAGGGGGGCAAGCGACCCCACAAGGGTGCCAAATGAAACTCATCTCCTGGAACATCAGGGGACTCAATGGGCTCCCCAAGAAAAGGATCCTCGGTCAACTCCACAGGGATCACCGCCCGTCCTTCATCCTCCTCCAGGAGACCAAGGTAGATGACGTCGCTGCCCGGAGGATAGCCCATGCTACCTGGTGCAACTGTGAGTTCCTCTCCACCCCCGCGACTGGCTCAGCCAGGGGCCTTATGTGCATGTGGGACCCCCGGTCTTATGAGGGAAGGCTCATTTCTTCGTCGCCCAGGATTATAAATATTCTGGTTCACTGCCTCAATTCAAAGCGATCGTGGATTCTGTCCAACGTCTACGCCCCCAACAGCCCCGTTGAGAAAGCAAGGCTTTGGCAGGAAATCAGCTCGATGAGAGAAGCTTTTGCTCCCCTGCCCTGGATCCTGTCCGGGGACTTCAACAGCCCCCTATTTTCCTCTGACAAATGCGGGGGCTCTGAGGTCAAGACCAAAAGCATGGATGACTTTGGGGCCTTTACCGCCATTAACGAGCTCATGGACGTCAGCCTGAAGGGAGCCCGGTTCACGTGGTCCAACAAAAGAGCGGGACCTAGCCACATTCAGGTCAGATTGGATAGAGTCTTCTTGTCCAAGGAAGCCCTCCCCATTTTTGCTGACGCCACCCTATTGGCCCTCCCCAAAATCGGGTCTGACCACAGCCCCCTCCTCCTCGAAACTGATCATCGCCCCCCCCAAGAGGCCCTTCCGGTTTGAGTCCATGTGGCTGCACCACCCCGACCTCCGAGCCCAGGTCGGTTGTTGGTGGGCTCCCCTTGTCCCTGGTCGCCCCGCCGAGCAAGTCTTCCACAAGCTGAGATGCATCAAAGAGCACCTTAAGGCATGGAACAAGGAAGTGTTTGGTAACATCTTCGAAAGCAAGGAGGCTATCCAAAAAAAACTCGAAGAGATTGAGTCCAGATTCCAAGCAGGCTCCCAAGAACCGGGGCTCAGGGAAGAGGAGCGCATTGCCCTCAGCGAGTACCACAATATCCTGGCTAGGGAAGAAACCTTTTGGAGGCAGAAGTCACGTGCTCTGTGGATCCAAGATGGCGATGCAAACACCAAGTTCTTTCATGCATCGACCCTCCGAAATAGGGGTTCCAACAGAATTGTCGAGCTGGTTGATAGCAATGGCAGAACCATCACTAAGGAGGAGGACATCCATGCTGAGGCAGTCCACTTCTTTCAAGAGCTCCTGGGCGACGGACCTCCTATGTCCTCAGAGGCGGCTGATTCCCTTCTGGATCACATCCCGTCGTCTGTCTCGGCCATGGCAAATGCGAAGCTGGTGCAGGCCCTGTCTGACCTCGAAATCCAAGCCGCCACCTTTTCCATGAAGGCTGAGGCGGCCCCGGGCCCGGATGGGTTTCCTCCCCGCTTCTTCCAGTATTTCTGGGACATCGTTGGACATGATGTGTGCGCTGCCATCCGGGACCTGCAGTTTGCCAGATCCATCCCCAGAGGCATCAACACCACCTTCATAGCCCTGATCCCGAAGACTCAGGCGGCCAGATCCCTGTCAGACTTCCGCCCCATCAGCTTGTGCAACGTCCTCTATAAAATCCTGACTAAAGCCATGACCACCCGCCTCAAGGACATCCTCCCCCTGATCATTGCCCCCTGTCAGGGAAGTTCAGTCAAAGGCAAGCTGATAACAGATGGGGTCATCATCATGCACGAGGCCATTCACTCAGCTGTCCTATCCAAAAAGGCCCATTTCTTGCTCAAGCTTGATATGAATAAGGCCTTTGACAGGGTCGATTGGAGCTTCTTGACCAAGGTCCTCCTCAAATTTGGGTTCCACCCTTCCTGGGTCCAACTCATCAACAAGTGTGTGTCCTCCCCCTGGTTCTCAATCCTCGTCAATGGATCCCCGGCCGGGTTCTTCCCCAGCTCTAGAGGCCTCCGACAAGGTGATCCCCTATCCCCGATTCTCTTCATTATCCTGGCTGAGGCCCTAGGGTGAACCATTTCGAACGCTGTGGCTCGCGGTCTTATCTCGGGCATCAGGCCGACGTAGGGCCTACCCCCCGTGTCCCACCAGCAGTTTGTGGACGACACCATCCTTGCCTCCTCGGCCTCGGTCCCTCAAGCTAAGGCCCTCAAGAACATCCTGACCCTGTACGAGGAGGCGGCTGGGCAAAAAATCAACCTTCGAAAAAGTAAGATTTTCTTCATCAACACCCCCTTGGCTAGGCAAATCAAAATCGGGCGGATCCTGGGATGCTCCCCCGGCTCCCTCCCCTCTTCCTACCTCGGGCTTCCTCTGTTCACAGGGGCGTCCTCCAAGATGCTGTGGAATGGGGTGATTGAGCGAGTCCAAAGGAAACTTGCCCCCTGGAAAGGCCACCTTCTCTCGCAGGTCGGCAGAGCCACCCTCTTGGCGTCTGTCCTTCAAAGCATTCCGATATACTTCATGTCTGTCTTCAGAATTTTGGCCTCCATTGCTACCCTCATCGAGAAAATTCAGAAATGCTTCCTCTGGTCTGGCTGTGAGGACAAGAAAAGGATTCCCCTGGTCTCCTGGCCCCTGGTCTGCCGCCCCAAAGGAGAGGGAGGGATCGGGCTCAGACGGGTGGTCCCCATGAACAAGGCCCTTCTGTCCAAACATGCCTGGAAGGTTCACACCAATACCTCTGACGAATGGGTTTGCATTGTGCGTAGGAAGTATTGCCACAACCACCCCTTCCTCGGTGACACCCAGCCCCATGACGGATCTACCTTTTGGAAGTCCCTGCTTTCCACCAGAGACATTGTTCAGCAAGGGACCAGATGGATTCTTGGGGACGGAGCCAAGATTGACTTCTGGGAGGATAGGTGGATTCTCGACGATGCCCTGAGCTCGGATAGGGAGCTCCTCCTCCTTAAACCTGGGCTTGCGGACCGAGGCCCCAGAGTGTCTGACTACATGACCCAGTTCTAGGGGTGGACCATCTGGAAACCCATCCTGAACCCCAGGTTCCCGCTTCAAGCTGCCAGACTTCAGCGCATCCTCAGTGCGACTGTCATCCCATCTTTCGGAGACAGTGACAGATGCGTGTGGCATGGCTCTCCCAGCGGCATTTTTTTAGTCAAGTCTGCTTACCACATTCAGAGAACCCCGGGGGCGACCTCCTTCCCGACCCAGCAGGTCTGGGCCAAGAATTTGATCCCCAAAATCAGCCATTTCATTTGGGTGGCCATTCAAAATAGAATCCTCACGCTCGAGAATCTGATCAAGAGGGGTTTCCAGATCCCTAACAGATGCTTCCTCTGCCGTGCCGCTTGGGAGTCAACCAATCACCTTTTCATAAACTGTTCTTTCTCCTCCGAAGTCCTGGGCCTCATCCTCTCCCATTTCTCCGTTCAGTGGGTGGCCCCCAATTCCATTTCTGATCTCCTGTCACAGTGGCCCACCCCCTTTGCTCACCCCTTTCTTCGCTTCCTCTGGAAGGCCTGCCTTCCTCATATGCTCTGGAAAATTTGGCTCGAACGTAACAGGAGAGCCTTTTCCTCCCCGGACCGCTCCCCTCAGTGGATAGCGACCAAGGCAGTCTCCTTTGCCATCGAGAATTCCCGCCTCATTCCCCTTTCTGTGGAGCCCCGACGATCGAGCGAAGCCTCCCTGCTTTCCTCCCTCGGCATTTAGCTTTCCCCCCTGATCCCCCTCCCGCCCCCTCCCGTCGCTCCCTAACCAGGTGGACTCCCCCCCCCGGTTGGCTTAAGCTCAATTTCGACGGTGCCTCCAAAGGCAACCCCGGGGCCTCTAGGGCGGGCGGGGTCATCAAAGACTATAACGGGGAACTGATCACAGCCTTCACGGTTTCGTTGGGCAGACAAACCAACAATTTTTCTGAAGCAGTCGGCCTGCTCAGTGGCCTCTCGGCCCTCAGGGGCTCCCCCTCAAATATCATCATCGAAGGCGATTCCCAAGTCGTAATCAAAGCTGCCATCAGGCCTGATTCCTGCTCCTGGCGATTCTATAATTCCATCCGGGAGGCCCTCTTCATTCTTCAGGGCTTCCCCGATCATGCCTTTCAGCACGTGTTCAGAGAAGGTAACAGGGCTGCTGATTTCATGGCAAATCTAGCCATTACCGCTGAAGATTTCACCACCTGGTCCTCGCACTTCCCTGTAGGCCTAGTTCAAATCGTGATGCAGGATCATTCCGACCATGCTGTCAACACTGGAGTCTAGGCTTCCCCGTGACAGGGCGCCGAAGTTCCCCCGGCGTACGCTTCTGAGGCCCGGGGCTTCTCGCCCCCGTGTCGACCCATCGGCTGGCCACCCTGTCCACGAAAGGATCATCCCGATCCCCCTCGTGGCGCCACGTGTCCCTTGCCTTGTCAGATGCCCACGTTGGCCAGTTGGCAGCTCTGGCAGTCCCAATTCTCTATGCATGTCGGACCCTCCCGTCCTTCCCGCTTCGATCGCTATGACTACGGATTCCCGTGCCCTACCAGCCCGATCGCGGTCCAGTCCGACGCGGTTCTCTCCCGATGTTCCCCCGCTCAGAGTTTGGCACCTGGCGCTCTGGCAGTGGCCCCTTCCCTTCCTCGCGTGGCAGCAGTCTGGCGTGCCCCCTCAGCCCTTTCACCTTCGTGTCGCCTCCAGCCGCGTGTGCCCCTTTCCAAAGCCGACGGTGCTCCCCCTCCAAGGCCCCTCGCACGACTTTTATCCCCCCCTCACCGAACCATCCCTCATTCCTGCCTATGCTCTCCCTCCCCTGCTCCTTCTCCCCTGGTCTGGCCCTCTCTGCCCCCTCTGTCCCTGACCTGTCAGCTCGGCCCCCATGGCATCTAAAACCATCTTTCTGGAGCCTTCTACCCTTGAGTTGAGCGAACCCGCCCGCTTGTTTTCCAATGCTAAAAAATTCACCCCTTTTTTTAGCAAATTCGCTGGCCCTGAGGATGAAATCACCCAGGGTTTCCTAGATACGTGGAATGAAGGCGAAGTTACGATCAAGGGCCTCCATTTCAAGGTCTCCAAGGAGTTCCTCACGGAGGTCACTGGCCTCCACCATGAAGAGAAAGGACGCGTAGTCAGGCGTGACAAACACAATTGGGAGGAGGAGCTCTCCCGCTTCCCAGAGCATCAGTGGGACAAAGCAAACCTGCTCCGCTCTCACCTCCCGACGCCTTTTGACGAAGCCATCATCCCGGTTATGCAATACATTACCTACGACGATCCAGAACAGTGCCTGTTCAGCTTTCATTTAAGCTACTTTAATCATCTTCGAGGAGCAACCTTAGTCAGCACTCCGTGTTTCCTCTTCTACTCCCTGGGTTTGACCATTGATCGTGCTCGCAGAAATCATTCCCGGCCCATGCACCAAGGGCTCATGGCTGTCCTCTACAGGCATGCCCTGGCCAACCAACCCCAGCTGCACAGCATACCCCCCCTCTCATCTGTCCCACCCCCTGAAGAAGCCAATTCTCCCGTTGCCTCCCCTGCCGCCAAGGATTCCCCCTCTCCCGACGATTCCTCTTCTCTGAAGCGGCGCAGGCCAACCCGCAAATGCAGGACTTCGAGCAAGGGCCCAGGCGGGGCCCCGCCTCCTGGCTCTGGCCGCAAAAGGGCGTCCCCCGGGTCCAGCTGGGCTACGGGGAGCTCCAAGAAAGCTAAATCAGAGGCCCCGAAACCCTCCGCGATCAGCTTCGAGTTCGACGACAAATTGCAGAACCTGGCGCTAAGAGGCCTCCTGGAAACAGTGATCGGATCCCTCAACACTGCTGCCCAAGCTGCCTCTTCTGCCGCCAAGGCTCTGACTGAGCTCTGTCGTAAGCTGGAGGACAGCTCTGCCAAGGACCAACGCTAGTCCGAGCGGTTTGAGGACGTCTCAGGGCCCAGTTAGCAGGGCCCATCTGGCCTTTGGCGGCCTAAAGGTTTTTGGGTTTTGTTTTTTGTTGTTCCTGGAGGTTGTCGCCCCTGTCTGGCGATGCTATTTTTTGTAGGCTTTCGGTTCTGTATGGTTTTTTTGTGCCATAGCGTTTTCTGTAGTCTTCAGGGCCCCCGGGCCTGGCCCGATTTTTTGTTTTCTTTTTAATGCTTCGGCTATTACTGTAATTAAGGTTTTGGGTCCCTTTTCAAAAAACCCGCTGTAAATATTTTGTTACCTATCAAAAAAAAAAATTACAATTTGAAGAGGAATATGCAACATCTAGATAAAATAGACAAGCAAAAAGTCAATCTTAGCAATAGTGTGGAATGCCTATAGATTATTATGGATTATTACATGAAACCTAAATTATTGATTAGAAGACACAAATTTGATTCGGGTGAATGTGGAATCTTGAAATAAATTTATCTGCAATAATAATTTAATACAAAAAATATGTACCAAAATGGGAAATAAAACATAAAATTTATTAATTGCTTGAAATCTTACATTATCACAGGTCAATTTGAGGGGGCTACCTCCTTCAGAACTTCTAATACAAAAATACAAAATTTCCTCCCTCTTCTTTCATTATAATCCAATATATAATAAGGAACCATATAATTTATTACAAACCCAAACCCTAAATAGACTTTGGTTTCCACTAATTAGCCACAACACTAACTACTACTAATAACATGACTAATTAAACTAATTAAATATTGAGGATATAATAGTCCTAATGTGCCCTTCCCCTTCAAAAGGTTTGTTACCAAAGCTTAAGATGCAAAAATTATTGTTGAAGTTGGTCGAGTGGCTCCCATGTTGCATCTTCCAACTGTAAACCCTGTGAGTGCACCAAAAATTTAGTGAGAGTGCAATTGTGAAATTAGTAGGACCAATAATCCAAGATTACCATTGGTTTGAGAAGAATTGACCCTTCACTATCAAGGTTAGGCAAGGTTGTTTGTAATTGAACATGCTCACCAAGAACCTTCGTCAAATAGGAGACATTAAAAACTATGTGGATCTTCAAGGTGGATGAAACGTACAATTTATAAGCCATGATTAAATACATTGCAAAACATGATAAGGCCCATAGAATATGGGAGCTAATTTGTGGAGGATATTTTTCTTTAGCGATATTTGTTTATAAGGTTGCAAGTGTAAAATCACCATATCACCTTCCATAAAAATTGCTTAGAGTAGTGTTAATCAACATGTCACTTTAATTGATTCTAAGCTACTGTTAGGTTGTCCTTGAGAACTTAGATAATACTATCATGAGTGGATAGAGGAATCCACAACTTGTACCTATAGGTTACTTAGAATGTATGGAAGGAGTGAGTGTGGTGATTGCATATACACAAGTTAATAAGATGTCATCTTTCTCATCATATGATATATGGTATTGTACTACCATTTTGCTAGGGGTAACTATTTGGCCTAGTGAGACTGTTGCTCAAAGACAAAGCAACACAAGTAGGTCTCTAGGCACTTATTGATAAAAAAATTACCATAATTTTATGGATGATATGCTGAGTTCATGTTAAGGTGTGTTACTTAGAGCTTAAATATTTCCAAAAGGTGCTATTAAATGTCATATTCCGGTCATATACTATAGAATTTGTATTCCAGGGAGGTAAAATATTTGATCAAGGAATATTTAGAAAATTATAGAGGCTTTATATGGATGGTAATATGGATAAAATTAGGTATACTTAGAGAGATAGTCCATCACCACATAAATGATTGATTTTCCTCCAAACATGGGTAATCCTTCAATAAAATCCATTGATATATCATTCCAAAATCTCATTGGAATTAGTAGGGATTGCAATAATCTTAGGATCTTGATTGTTTTCCCCTTGTGATACTAATAGGTATCACATTATTCAACAAAGTGTTTGATATCCTAGTTCATTCTTATCCAAAGAAATTAACAAACTATTTTATAGGTCTTGAGAAATCTAGAATACCCAATAGATGGAGAAGCATAAGTTCCTGCAATAGTCGAGCATAGATAGCTAAATTAGAAATTAACATAATATACCCTTTATAGCATAAATAATTTTCATCCCAAGATTAATTAGGTTTGTTGCTTGGATAAAAAGTGATCAATTAAAGGAGTTATTGAACTAAAACATCTTAATATAATTCCTATTGAATATCCTACACCCAATAGGATATTAGCTGAAAATGATGGTAGAGCTTCAAATTTATGGGAGAGAGAACCAAAAACTACATTATATTAACCCTTATTATATGTATTCTCGTAATCATAGCCTAATAATTTGTAGATCCACTTTTATTACTCTAGAGAGGAAATATGCTACTCCAAGAAGTATTTGGGGATATGATGATTGGTCTTAATATAAAAGTGTTGACCTACAAGGATATCATTTAGTCACCATAAATATTATAAAAAACATCTCTCTCATAAGTTGATTTGACTAGATTCTTCCCTACAAGGGCTTTATTGGTAAGGGTCAAGATCATCCTTGTTACATCAACACTACTTTGATGTCAATTATAAAGGTATCACTCTCAATAATAAAGGGTTTAGAGAAATATAGCATGGCTAAAATAGGTGTTTTATACATAGCTTGTTTAAGAGCATTAAAAGCTATTAGAACTACCTTGGTCCATGCAAATGCATTCTTTTTTAGCAAGGTAGTTAGAGGGGCTATAATCTCACCATAGTCCTTCACAAATATATGATAACATTAACCTTATGAGCCATAAAAATCCACCAAGACTCTTGAGATATTTTGGAGTTGACCAAGTTTTGATGTTCTCAATATTCTTATGGTCCACCTTTACTCCTTTGGATGTTACCATATGTTCAAGATATGCAATCTTTGGTTGTCCAAAGGAACACTTGGAACACTTGGAAAATAATTGGTCATTAGCTAGAATTTGAAGTGTTTGATTCAAGTGAACTAAGAGTTCATCCTATGTTTTGAAATAGACCAAGATATCATAAAAAAAAAATGAATTTTCTAATGAATGGGTTAAATATGCCATTCATCAAGCTTTGGAATATTGATGGGGTATTTGTACCAAAGGGTGTGACAAGAAATTCATAGTAACCTTCATGCATGCAAAAATAAATGTTGGGGATATCTTCTTCTCAAATATAATTATGGTGATATCCTGATCATAGGTCCAATTTTAAAAATAAATAGGTCCCATGCAATTAATCAATATGTTTATGAATAACTAGAAATAGAAACTTATCCTTGACTATGATCTTATTTAACTCTTTGAGTGGATCAAACTCTTTAGAAGGAAGAGTTGACCCTACATCTAAGAAGCATAATTTTTGTTCCACATATTTATGCATGGTGGGTTACTTTTCATATCAATTATAACACAATCCCTAGTGATGGTGAGACTTCATCTCAACCCATCCCATTCAAGTGCTGGGTATGTGTCACATGCATATCTTGAATGGATATATAAATAGATGGTAAATTTCTAAGTGGTGCAATTTCTAGTTACATTACAAAGCAAAAAATTTATCATCAACCACTTTAGTTAAGCCAATGGTAGATATCATATCTTGAGGGTTGAACATTGTAACTTCTACCTTGATGTCCTCCTTCAACCTGCTAATAAAACAAATATGAAAAAATATGTCATATAGTCCTTTTGTTGTATTTGCTTATGTTTCAAATTAGGTTTTATAGTCACAGATTGGCCTAGTTTGTTGATGTTTGGTTAACACATTCATGAAATATTTATATGC
The DNA here is from genome assembly GCA_028583015.1 of Wollemia nobilis. Taxonomy (NCBI): domain Eukaryota; kingdom Viridiplantae; phylum Streptophyta; class Pinopsida; order Araucariales; family Araucariaceae; genus Wollemia; species Wollemia nobilis. The sequence goes on along the minus strand of JAQPPZ010005543.1, from coordinate 32,659 downwards.
ATTGGGATTAGAATAAATAATATATTTCTATAGAATTCCTCCTAGACATGTGTGCCAAACATTTTCTCAAACCACTAATACTAATCACGCTCTAAATTAATGGAAGAAATGAATATCTTTTTCCAATTTGGAGTTTGATCTAAGGAGAAATAATGTTTGGCATAAATACAAATAGTGGGTTAATTTCTATCAAAGTGAAGAAATTCTAACTTGATTGGTCATTTTTGGGTTGGCTAAAATATAGTAATGCAAACCTTATAGTGTGTCCCTATATTGGACTTGAAGTTGGTGTTTATTCTAAACATGGTGTTGGCCCTTGTCCTAAACCTAAAGCTCATCCTTGTATGGAATAGAATTGTCTTAATAGCAGTAACTATGAGAATGTATTCTATAAATAGTCCTATTTAGTGCTAAAACAATAGATTGTAGACTCAATTTCCTCAATTTAGTCCAATTTATTGATTTTGTTTAGAGTTGAGAGGTTTTCCTTTTTATTAAGATCATCATTCACCTTTACCAAGGAGAGTTCTTAAGAATGGATAGTTGGGGCCATGTTGGGCACAAAAAAGAAGTTTTGAAAGTGTTACCTATGTTATATATCAAAATTATCACCTTGAAAAGAGGATTGTAATGGGATAGGTTCTAAATTTACTAAACTAATATCTTTAAAAGAGGGATTCTATTGATTTTGGGTAATTAAGGATTCTAGAATTGTTTTGAATTTATGAAGGGAAGGATAATATTTTCTAAAGTGGGAAATGAGTGAATTAGGTAGATTTTGTAATTTCAAAAATATTTTAAATTTTCTTGAGGATACGTTCTAAAAAATAATAGAGTAGAGTTTCTAGTAAAGTCTAAAATCTAACTTGCATGATACTATTTGGTCTTGGATCTTCGTAAACCGGAAGAAATTCACCATACACAATATTGAAACCCTCACCTATACATATTTTTTTTTTACTTGGATCTACATAGTTGAAGTAGATAAACCTAACAAAGTGGATGCTTCGATACATATATAATTGCTTTGAGCTAAAGATATCAAAAACTGAGTAGTGGGCCCTAAATTGTGGCTTCCTAGGGTTAAGGAAAACTTTTATGGCCACAAATACTATTTAAGTGAGTACCACTCTCTAGGTACCAACAAATTACCTAATTTGGATAATTTTATTGATAATCCAACCATGGATTTATCTTAGAATGATAGCTCTCTATTTACACTTTAAAAGGAAAAAAACTACAAGTAGGGTATGAGGCCATTGATCCTTTTCAGTCATGCCACACTCATAGCTAGCTACATGGGAGTTCTTAAGGTACTCATAAAATAAGTTTTTGGTTAGATTTTGTTCCAAATACTTCCTCTATTTGAGCAGTCAAAACTTACATCCAATTCTACAAAAGAGTATTAACCTATTACAAACATTGTTTAAGCATCATAATGAGTTTATTTATTTATTTATATATGGTTGCATGATGCTATGGTAAGTGGTCCTAAAATATGATCTGATACTAAATGAAACAAATCTACCTCCAACAATAAAATTAACACAAATAATATGCACAAAAATGTAAAATATAGCATGAATTTTATTAATTTCTTAAAGTTTACACTTGAGGAACACAAGATTATACTGAGAGGGGGGTGAAAAGTATAATATCACTTTTTAATTTCTTTCCAAAACAATATTAATTAATGTCCTTAATTGTAATAACCAAATATAACAGTGTGCATTAATAACTCAGATAGCAGTAGCAAGCAAGAGCACAAGTCACCACACAAATGAGACACAACAATTTACGTGGTTCACCCAATGTGGGCTACTCCACGGAGAAAATATTTTACTAAAACTTTCTCAATAAATATCTTTGGGAATCACTCCCAATTACAATATTTATGGATCTCTATCCAAAGGAGAACTATTTTCCCTTCTGCTCTGGATATGTGATCTTCTAGGAGACTCTCTCTCTTTGCTGCACTGACTAGTGGACCTCTCTCCACTTGAAGACTGCTCACTCATATCTATCTTCAACTATGCTGGTTGTTGGATCTCTATCCACTAAGACTCTATACTTTGTACTCTATCATCTCCAAAGATTTGTCAATAGGATCACTAAGAACTTGCTCAATAGGTTCACATAGAACCTACTTAACAAGCTCAAACAAAACATGTCTAATGCTAAATAACAAGCTCACATAGAACCTGTCCAATGCTGAATAACAAGCACATACAGAACCTGTCCAATGCTGAATAACAAGCTCACACAGAACCTGTCCAATGCTGAATAACAAGCTCACACAAAACTTGTCCAATGTTGCTCCAACAAGCTCACTAAGAACTTGTCCAAATATGCTCTAGCAAGCTCACAAATAACTTGCCCAAATCTGCTCTAGCAAGCTCACCAAGAACTTGCCCAAAACTATCCACAAATATGTCCCAACACTATCCTCAAATATGTCCCACCACTATCCTCAAATTTATCCCAAAGTTGTCCTCAAATATGTCCCAAAGGCCTTCTCAAAGGCTCAATCAATCATGCTCAAGTATTACTCAAAATGAACTCAACAATGAATGGTAATCTCAACTCAAATCCACTTCATAGAAGCATAAAGAGAATTGTTAGAGACTCAATATGTTCTAATCTCACTCTCAACCCAAATCAACCTCAACTCAATTCAAGTCAACCTCAAATCAACTCAAGTATTATAGAACCATAAAGAGAATTGTTAGAGACTCAATATTTTCTAACCTCAATCTCAACTCAACATAGAATGATGGAATAGTTTATTTCATAGAACTTGAACAATCACTTCACACATCACTTGACTAGGCTCAATCAACTCAACTCAACCAATCATCACAAGGGACAACTCTCTCTCACACAACCCTAGTCCAAGTATGTATCAACCAACTCAAATGTTTCCAACAATGCTCAACCACAAATCTCACATAAAAATTATATTCATGTTCTTTTCTAACTCAAGTTCTTTCACAACTAATGGGCTTCAATCACTATGCTTATAACACAAGGTTTAAACACAACTCTCAATTCAGAAAACCTTGATGCATTCAACCAACCACTTTCGAAAAGGAAACCACAAACAATCATTTTTCCTCCAATGATATTTCAGAAATCAACCACCATAAAAAATCAATAGGAGAATGTGTCCATACCTTTTATGAAGTGAATAAACCCCTTTGGAAATATGCCATACTCAACATAATTTGAAAAAAAACAACCTTCACTTTGAAACCATTTACAAAAATATAAATATCTCTCCAAATACACCTTATTTCTCCTTCTAAACGAGTTAGTCAAATATCTCTCGAAGTAAGCTTTCCAATGATATATAATATGATATACTTTTATAAAAGGAAAATACCTTAAAGATCTTCTTTTCTAAAAGTTCTTTTAAACTTGCCTTCCAATTAAAAATCAAATCAACCCTCATCACCTTATTCCTCCAACATTAGGCAATAATAAAAACATTTATTAATAAAAATTTTACTTGCCTCTTAGAGGGAATCGAACCCTCATCTCTGCCTAAACAATCCTCAACCACGACGCCAAATACCACGTGAGCTACGCGCTCGCATATGACGAAGAGCGCAAAATGCGCTTTTGTCCTTCTACCCTTGCTCACATAAAAAAATGTGGGCAATTCTCTTGCTCGAAACTCTAACCTATGGGAATGTCTCTTTCAAAAGAAAAAAACTTTGCACTCCCCTCGTTTTTCGTTGGACCACGCTGCCACACGATGATTTCGATGCTTTTCGTCTTATCTCCTTTGCATTCGATTCCAAGGCTTTTGAAATAAAATCCTTTGCATTTATATGCAAATTCCATTTAATTTTGCAAACGTCGGTGATGCTTTTAAATTAATTTATTTTTGATGATGACATCGACACTGAGGTGATTTTAATTTTAAAATTTAAAATAAAATTTTAAATATTAAAATTTAAACCAAATATTCAAAATTGAATATATCCATCTCTGGTGCACCTTTTTTGACGAAACAAAAACCCAAAATGGGTTTTAAGAAAAAACCATTTCAAATATGCCAACCATAGTTTTAAATAAAACCTTTCTTTTTACCTACCTTGGTTTTCACAAAAACCCTATATATTTCCATGCTTTATCATAAATGCTTATTTATGAAATGCTTTGACCACCAAACCCAAATATGATCCATGTGACATTAATGACAACATAAAATACCTCAAATTGCCTCAAATTTCCAACAATATCCCCCTTTGTCATTGATGGAAACACCTTTAAAGTAAAAACCATAATCATTGCAAAAACCATCTCTAAGAATCAAAGCTGCTCCCCCTGACTCAATAATATATTTGGAGGATTCTCCCCCTAACTCAATGCTCTCTATGGAGTCTGCTCCCCCTAACATAATTATCTCTTTGGAGGCTTCTCCCCCTAACTCAATGTTCTCCCCCTTACTCAAATATCTCCCCCTTTGACATCAATGGCAAAAGGGAAACCTATGGGGCTAAAAGATATGACTCTTAAGCATAGCCCCCTCACCACATTCTCTCTTGAGGTTATTAATTTTGGGGTGGGAGTACCTTTACTACCATATTACATTGATTATTTACTCCATCAACCTCCTTCCATATTTTGCTGATATCCTTCTCTTGATGAATTACTTGATCTTCTTGTCTAGAACATGTTTGACCTTCTTGCCTTGAACCTATTTGGAATTGAGTATTGCACTATTTTGCAATATGCCCAAAGTTATTGCAATTAAAAAACTTGATATTTTAGCCTTTGGATGGTGCCCATGTCCTAAATTCTTTCTTGAAGTAATTTCCATATCCATTCCTTTCTTGAACCCTATATTGTGAAGCTATGTTTTCATGACCATTATTACCATGACTTCTGAATTGTGTAGCTCTAAAACCAAAACCATGTTGCTCATTTCCTTTGCACTGAAAAGCTTTATGACCAATCCTATTACATGAGAAGAAATGTCCCTGAAAATCATATCTTCTTCCTTTGAAGTTTCTTCTAGCAAAATCAAACTTCTTTGATCCATAGACCCTGCAATGTATAGCCCTATGTCCAAATTCATTACAAGAAAAACAATATCCTTGAAAAACCCTTTGTTCATGCCTTGGTTCCTCATACCTTTCTTGACCATTATCCCTATGATAATTTTTAACTTGTTCATTGCATCCTTGAACCTTCTTTGTAGTATCTAAAACTTCTTCCTTAGTTTCTTCCTTGCTTTTCTCTTCAAGAGTTTATTTTCCTTTTGAACTTGATTCACCTATCTCAAAACAAGAACCAAACTGAATATTTGGAGCCATAGGAACTTTCCTCACAAATAGCAGGTGCTTCCTTGGTTTCATATTTTTGAACTTCCTTTCCTTTTGAGTATGATTCCCCAAACTTGAAATATGGGATCTTTGGTTCTTTGGAATATTCCTCTTCTTTCTCTTCATTTGTGTCAAGTAGCAACTTGGCATCCATATCTATAGCCTCTGAAATACATGTTTCCTTATTAGTACAAATATCTTGACCTTTTGAGTCATGTGATAGATCAAAATTATCATGTAGGGAACATATCAATTCTTTTAGATTCTCCTTAACCTCTTGTAGTTGCTCATGGATAACATTGAAGTCTTCCTTTAAATCATTTGAGATATTATCCTCTTGTTTAACTTCTTCTGTTTGGACCGAATGTTCTTCTTCTACTTCTCTTATTCCATAGAAAATCCTTCTTCATCTTCACTGTCACTAAGATCATTATAATCTTCTATAGCAAACAAACTCTTAAGATTTATTTGATCATGTCTGTTTCCTTGATGTGTCATCTCATATTCACTATCACTGAAACCATTGTAATAGCCTAATATGTGATCTCTTTGACCACACACAAAACATTGTTATCTTTCACCTTCTATTTCTAGGAATATATGTTCTTCCTTTTCATCATCTGATTTGTCTCTATCACTATTATCTAAGCTATCACTTGCTTCTACAATGTAGTAAAATTTCTTTGCCTTATGAAAATTTGTCTTCTTCTCATACCTTTTTTGCTTGAATCTATCATATTTTTCATGCTTATGCTTTCCATATTCTTTTCTTATTTGACCCTATTTTTCATCATCATTGTTTTCTTCATGTGGACACTTGTATGCATAGTGACCAAGATCACCACACTTGTAGCATCTAACTTTCCTTATATCCCTAAAATTCCTTGAGTCCTTATTCCTTTTGATGAAGTTAGCTTCCTCATCATTTTCTATAGCTCTATCTGTTTCTAAAACATTCCCTTTATATTTCTCTGAAGCCTTGAATGAAATCTCTTTTATTGGAGCCTGATTCTTACTTATCCTCATATCATAAACTGTGAGAGTACCTTGCAATTCTTTCATTCTTAGCTTGTTGATATCCATTGTCTCTTCTATTGCTTAAATCTTAGAATCATATTTCATGGGAAGTGATCTCAAAACCTTTTGAGTAACTTTTGATTCTTTCATCTCAAAACCTAGGCCTCTCATGGTGTAGTAATCTCATCAACTCGAAGTAAAAACTTTGCAATATCTTAAGAATATTCCATTTTCAATTCCTAAAATCTTTTTCTATGAGTTTGTAGTTTTTCCAAATTTACCTTGGAATCTCCTTCATAAGTATTACACAACTTGGTCCACATCTCATTAGCTGAAGTACATACCATGACCTTTGCAAAATCTATCTCATGAAGCCCACTCAAGATACAATTCATTGCTCTTGCATTTATCTCAACCAATTTCCTGGTAGTATTATCTTCTTCGGGATCACCTTCAACCCTATACTCTTTTTCAACCATCTTCCATACCTCATATCCTTGTGATATCAAGTAGTTCTTCATTCTCATGCTCTAGAAAGCATAATTGTTACCATCAAATAATGGAGTATTATTTGAAGATAATCCATTCTATGAAGTCATCTGTATTCTTGTATAATATGCCCTCAAGCTATTAGCTTTTTTGAAGGAATCCACTCTGATATCAATTGAAGAACACAAGCTTATACTGAGAGGGGGGGTGAACAATATAATACCACTTTTTACTTTCTTTCGAAACCAATATCAATTAATGTCCTTAATTATAATAGCCAAATATAGCAGTGTGCATTAATAACTTAGATAGCAGTAGTAAGCAAGAGCACAAGTCACCACACAAATGAGACACAATAATTTATGTGGTTCACCCATTGTGGGCTACTCCATGGAGGAATTTTTTTTTACTAAAACTTTCTCAATCAATCTCTTTGGGAATCACTACCAATTACAATGTTTATGAATATATGTCCAAAGGAGAACTCTTTTCTCTTCTGCTCTGGCTATGTGATCTTTTAGGAGAATTTGTCTCTCTGCTGCACTGACTGGTGGACCTCTCTCCACTTGAAGAATCCTCACTCAAATATATCTTCAACTGTGTTGGCTACTGGATCTCTATCCACTGAGACTCTTGTCACCTCCAAAGCTCTATCAATAGGCTCACTAAGAACCTTCTCAATAGGTTCACATAGAACCTACTTAACAAGCTCACATAGAACCTGTCCAATGTTGAATAACAAGCTCACATAGAACCTATCCAATGCTGAATAAAAAGCTCACATAGAACCTGTCCAATGTTGAATGACAAGCTCATATATAACCTATCTAATGCTGAATAACAAGCTCACACAGAACTTGTCCAATGCTGCTCCAACAAACTCATAAAGAACTTGTCCAAATATGGTCTACCAAGATCACCAAGAAATTGCCCAAATATGCTCTAGCAAGCTCACCAAAAACTTGCCCAAAACTTTCCACAAATATGTCCCAACACTATCCTCAAATCTGTCCCAAAGCTATCCTCAAATCTGTCCCAAAGGCCTTCTCAAAGGCTCAATCAATCATGCTCAAGTAGTACTCAAAATGAACTCAACAATGAATGGTAATCTCAACTCAAATCCACTTCATAGAAGCATAAAGAGAATTGTTAGAGACTCAATATATTCTAATCTCACTCTCAACCCAAATCAACCTCAACTCAATTCAAGTCAACCTCAAATCAACTCAAGTATTATAGAACCATAAAGAGAATTGTTAGAGACTCAATATGTTCTAACCTAAATCTCAACTCAACATAGAATTATGGAATATTTTGTTTCATAGAACTTGAAAAATCACTTCACACATCACTTGACTAGGCTCAATCAACTCAACTCAACAAATCATCACAAGGGATAACTCTCTCTCACACAACACTAGTCCAAGTATGTATCAACCAACTCAAATGTTTCCAACAATGCTCAACCACAAATCTCACATAACAATTATACTCGTGTTATTTTCTAACTCAACTTCTTTCACAACTAATGGGCTTCAACCACTATGCTTATAACACAAGGTTTAAACACAACTCTCAATTCAGAAAACCTTGATGCATTCAACCAACCACTTTCAAAAAGAAAACCACAAACAATCCTTTTCCCTCCAATGATATTTCAGAAATCAACCACCATAAACAATCAATAGGAGAATGTGCCCATACCTTTTATGAAGTGAATAAACCCCTTTGGAAATCTGCCATACTCAACATAATTTGAAACAAAACAACCTTCACTTTGAAACCCTTTACAAAAATATAAATATCTCTCTAAATACACCTTATTTCTCCTTCTAAATGAGTTAGTCAAAGAGCCCTTAAAATAATATTGCCAACGATATATAATATGATATACTTTTATAAAATGAAAATACCAGAAATATCTTCTTTTCTAAAAGTGCTTTTAAACTTGCCTTCCAATAAAAAATCAAATCAACCCTCATCACCTTATTCCTCCAACATTAGGCAATAATAAAAAAAATTATTAATAAAAACATTACTTGCCTCTTAGAGGGAATCGAACCCTCGTCTCTGCCCAAAAAATCCTCCACCATAGTGCCAAAGACCACGCGAGCTATGCGCTTGCATAGGACGTAGAGCGCAGAATGCGCCTTTGTCCTTCTCCCCTTGCTCACATAAAAAAATGTGGGCCAATTCTCTTGCTCGAAACTCTAACCGATGGGAATCAAACCTCGTCTCTTTCACAAGAAAAAACCTTTGCACTCCCCTCGCTCGTCGTTGGACCATGCTGCCACACGAAGATTTCAGTGTTTTTCGTCTTATCTCCTCTACATTCGATTTTGAGGCTTTTGAAATAAAAGCCTTTGCATTTATATGCAACTTACCTTTAATTTTGCAAATGTCGGTGGTGCTTTTAAATTAATTGCTTTTTGATGATGACGTCGGCGCTGAAGTAATTCTAATTTTAAAATTTAAAATTAAATTTTAAATATTAAAATTTAAACCAAATATTCAAAATTGAATATCTCCATCTCCAGGGCATATTTTTTGACGAAACGAAAGCCCAGACTGGGTTTTAAGAAAAACCCATTTCAAATATGCAAACCATGGTTTTAAATAAAACCTTTTATTTTACCTGCCTTGGTTTTCAAAAAAACCCTATATATTTCCATGCTTTCCAAATTATCATAAATGCTTATTTACGAAATGCTTTTGCCACCAAAACCAAATGTGATCCATGTGACATCAATGAAAACATAAAATACCTCAAATTACCTCAAATTTCCAACAACACTATCATAGTATACTTCAAGGGGACTACCTCCTTGAGAAATATTAATACAAAAATGATTTTTTTCCTCCCTCTTCTCTCATTGAAATCCAATATATAATAAGGAATCGTACAAACCCTATATTTAATCCTAAATAGATATTGGGTTGCACTAAAATAGTCACCACACTAACTACTACTAATAACATGACTAATTACAATAATTAAATAGTTAAGACATAAGGGTTCTAACAAATTCTATAGACTATTATGAAATTTCAACAATTTACCAGATTATTTCAATTCTAATATTGTTACATAGTTGAATATGATTTGTATATATGGATCTAAATTTTATATTGTAATGTTGGTTATAATATGTCTATAATTTATTTTAAAATATAATTTAGTTGTTTTATTAAGTAAAATTTATTTTGGTTTTGGTATGGAGACATATGTAAAAAAATTTAAACCTTTTTATTTTAGGTTATGTTAATATTTCACTATAATAATATTATAATAATATTTTATTGATATTCAAAACTAACATATATTATACAAATATTTTGTTTAAGAATTATATATTTTTAAACTTATAAAATGTTTATTTCTTGTGTGTCTTAAAATAATGATATAATTTGATTGATTACTTATAATTGTTTTGTTAAATGAATCATTTACAATGAGAATGTTTTTTTATTAAAATTAACTTATAAAATTAACATCCAAAAGAATTGACTTATTTTGTCATTGCTAACATCTTAGTGTCACTCATTAAAATGTTTGATTTAAATTTGAATGTGTCTAAATGAATATCTTAATTTGAATTCAAGCTTCATGATTTACAAATTTAATAATGTGACATTGTATTATGTCATAAGAATCAAGAATTAGTTATTTTCATGATGAATCTTTATTTATATTTATTTTATAGTGAATTATTTATAGAGAGCAATAACAATTATTTTTGGAACAAGAGTTTTGCATACTAGGGTCACAATCCCATACGTGAACTTTAAATTTTAGCCCATGGATTTTATGAAACTCATTTGTGAGAAAATAATTTCACACTACACATAAAGGTTGTGGTTTCATGGGGAACCTTAATATTCAATAAAATAGAATGAGCTCAACTAATTAAATTCTTCATTTTTCAAGAATGCCTAAGCCAATTATTTATTTTGTATAAAATGAATAAAGTTCATTGATATATGACATAATTAGAATCATTCAAATATTACATATAATAAATTATACCTAGTACCAATGACAAATAAGATAATTAAAACAACCAAAATATGAGATATAAAAAAATGTGTCTAGTAATGTATATTGATATTTTCAATAACTAGTTCTTAATTGATATTATCAAATAGTTATATATATGTTCATATAATAAATGTTTCATTTATTAAAGTACCCATCTCATGGAACTCCTAAAAATAGTTAAAGGCTATTGTTAAGTATTGCATCCTATTGAGATTCCTAATATTAATTAGAATTTATTTGATATATATAAATACCTGAAGGGTTGAATATTTTATGGATTCCAAATCATTAAAGTATATTCACTTTGGTAAATACTTGAACCTTAATAGATGCCATGGCATGTTTGATTCCTAGATATACATACTATAAGCATACACATATAACTTAATATCAAATATGTGTATAAAGCAAGATTATCTAATACCATCTAGACCATTTCTAGTATTGTAATAAAATTAGAATGGACCCTCTAGTTGATGTTAGTCATTCATTACATTATTATTGTTTTTATTATTAATAATTATTATGAAGAACACAAGCTTATACTGAGAGGGGGGTGAACAGTATAAGATCACGTTTTAGTTTTCTTTCCCAATCAATATTATGCAATGTATAGACAACAATATCAATAGCAGTAATAAAAGCAATGCACAAGTCACCGCACACAATAGATACGCCACAATTTATGTGGTTCACACAATGTGGGCTACTCCACGGATAAAATATTTCACTAAAATTTTCTCAATCAATATCTTGGGAATCCTTTCCCTATTACAATATTTATGGACCTCTATCCAAAGGATATACCAATCCCCTAAATCAAGTTCATGGATATCTATCCATAGGAGACACCAATATCCTAATATCTACTCTGGCTAGTGATCCTCTAAAAGACCTTTGCCTCCACTACCCTTAGCAAATGGAACTCTATCCACATAAGACACATGTATTCCCTGCTTTGGTTGGATATCTTTATCCTCAACTCCATCACCTCCAAAGGTTTGTCTCAAATCTGCACTAAACACAGTCATTCGATCTAACACAAATATGTCCTCAATATCTATATCTGATCTAGTAGAAATTTATCATCAAATCTACACCAAAATCTATCCTCGAATATGTACTAAACACAATACTTCGATCTAGCACAAATCTATCCTCAAGCCTTAACTCAAAACTTGTATCAATCTCAAATCAAATTTGCTATATCTGCCCCAAACCTTAACTCAAGGTTTGAAAAAATCAATCAACTCTACTCTCAATTCTTCTCAAAGACTTATCTCAATTTTGCCTTGTAATATTCCACAAAAGCTCACACCAATCTGTCCTCAAGTCCTCTCTATAACTTGTCCAATTTGCCTAATAAGTTCTCACAAGAACTTATCCAAATCTACTCTTAATATGTATTGTAAGCTTTCACAAAAGCTTACACAAATATGTTCAAAAGTCTTCTCAAAGACTTACCTCAAATCTGCTCAACAAGTCCACACTAGAACTTGTTCAATATCATAGAAACATAAAGAGAATTGTTAGAGACTCAATATGCTCTATACTCATCACAATGCTCAATCACTTTCAATCACCATTTTAGAAACATACAGATAATTATTAGAGACTCAATATGCTTCAATTCAATACTTAATCACTTTCTCAAATCAAATCAGAATATAAAATAGTTTGTTTTATGGAAATTGAACAATCACTTCACACATACACTTGACTAGGCTCAACCAATCACTCAATAAAACAATCCTTGCTTACAAACCCTAGTCCAAGCATATGATCCTTTACATAAAATACTTCCAACAATTCTTATCAACCACTCTCACATAATAATGATACTCATATTATTTTCAAACCCTAGTTCAAGTTCTTTACTCAACCAATGGCTCCAACAACAATGCTTATAAAATAAGGTTTTAACAACTAGAAAACCTTGAAGCATTAACTCAACACACTCAATAAGGAAACCCTAATCAAGTTCTTTTCACTCCAAACTTATTTTCCAAAAAAACCAATCAATCAACTCAACTATGGAAGAATATGCACATACCTTTTTATTGATGATGAAGGAACCTCTAAAATATGCCACAACCACAAACACTTCTTTTCCAAGCTCAAAGAAGTTAGAAAACTCTCTCAAAGATACAATGCAAATATCAAACCACACATACACCTTATTACTCCATATTAAAGAAAGCATCCATCAACATTTACAAAAATGATTAACCAAATACACCTTATAATATCCCAATTAAAATAATATTCAATACCAATAATAATGTCAATACAATCTCCTTTCCAAAATAACTCAATGGCAATAATTCCTCTCAACACTATAAATCTTCAATAAACCAATATGTCAAAAATACTTTATTCAAATATAAAGCCAACTCCTTATTCCTCCAATTAACCAAAAATAATGATTAATTAAAAACATTTTTTTGCTAACCCTTTTAACTCCCTAGGACCTTATGTCAAAACCTTAGGCATCACAACACATTAAAAAATTTATTACCTTTGCCTTGGTGGAACTCGAACTCACGACGCCGCCTCTACCAGCACCCTAGCCATGTCTCCAACCGAAGCACGAGCTAGGTGCTCGTTTGGAGAGCAAGATCCCAACGTGCTCTATATTCCTCTCCACATGAACGAAAATAAAAAATCATGCATCACTTCCTCGATTCTTCAAAACACACACACCAAACACTGTCATCGCAAATCGATCGTAGATCACTCCACCCACAAATACCTTAGAAATTCTTACAATTTCCACTAGGCCACTCTACCTCGATGGATATGATGGTCTATCCCATGATAATCTTAACCCTTTCACTGGTGCTTAAGACAAGGTGTTTTGTCTTCTTCCTTGCATGAATTCTCACAAAAATAATTGCACCCTTTATTATTTCAAACGAAGGATGATTTAAATGCCACTAAGGCATATAGTATATATACTAATTTCATCCTTTAATTTTGAACGTCGGTGCCTTCGAAATTTGAATAATTAATTTATAAATTATTTAAATTCTTTAGAATTTAAATTTTATAAATTAACTTTTAAATCCTTTTGGTTTTATCAAAACCCTTTTTGATTTTACCACTTTGTATAAATAATATTTATTTATAAAATTTAAATTCAATTTGAATTTAAATATTTTATAAAATAAATATTAAAACCTCCTTGGTCTTCCTCGGGTTTTTATGAAAAAACTTTTATTTTTGCTCAACCATGGTTTTAATGAAAACCCTCTTAACATATGCTTCCACATAACATTAAAAATATTATGAAGCTCTCTTGCATTTAACCTTTGCATTGTTCCTCTTGATATTTTGACATCTACGGTAGCTTATTACTTGATATAAATTACAACTTTGTTCCATGACATAAATGACAACTTTGACTCAAAATGTCCAAATATCTCCCCCTTTGTCATTGATGGTAACCCAAATTCTTTTTACCAGAAACTTAACCTTTTCTTTGTTCTGCTCCCCCTAGCTCAATGCTATTTTTACTCAAATATCAAATCTCTCCCCCTTACTCAAATCTCTCCCCATTTGACATCAATGGTAAAGGGTCACATTTGGGGCTCGGGGCTAAGAATGAGTCTCTTAGCTTAGCCCCTCCCCCACCTCCTCTTGAGGTGGTTAATTCTAGGGTGGGATTATTTCTACTCCCATAAAGCATTGGTATTTACCGTTATATTCTTTTCTTCATATCTAATTCTTTTGATCCCTTTAACTATTAATTTCCATGTCCATGTTCCTAGCCATGTTCATTTTCTTGTTCCTATTCTTGTTCATATTCGTATTCCTTTTCCTATTCCTGTTCCTATTCATACTTGATTCTATAATGTATGCTCTACACCACTTTGTTGTGTGTACATCATTATTACACTTATAACACATAATGTTTTTATTTCTTGGAGGTGAAAATATCTTAGGATTTCTCCTAGTGAAGCCATATTCTCTTTTGTCCTAAACCCTGCAATTCATTGCGTTGTGACCAAACTAATTACATGAGTAACAATACCCATGAAAAATTATCTATTCCCATATTCATGTCTTTCATGTGTCATGCACTGTGAAGCCATGTGACCAAACCCGTGACATGAAAAACATATTCCATTGAAGTTTCCTTGTATTGACCGCATTGGTCTCTTAGTCTCTCTTGACCTATTCTCATTGATGTTCCATCTATTTCTTCTTGGTGCATTGTTCCTATCCTTGTTGAACTTTCTGTTGTTCAGCTCATCCTCAAATTTCTCATTTTCTCTTACACTATATTTTTATGAAGTTTCTTATTCTGAAGTATCTTCTTCTGAAGTGTCTTCTCCTTCAGAACTTGAGGTTGACTTTCCTTCCTATTTCTTTTGTTTCTATTCAAAACTAAGACCTATATTGTTTGATGTAGGCTTTTGTATCTTGATGAACTTATCTAAGTTCTTTGAGCTATTTTTGATTCCTTGTAGCTTGAATTTGGAGTTTTTAACTTCCAACCTTAATGAAGCTACTTCTTGTTCTAGCTTTTCACATTCTAAGACTTTTGCTTCTATCTTATCCTTGAACTTCTTTTTCTTAGCATTTTATTTGTCTAGATCCTCTATAAGCATTCTTCTCTCTTCATCACATTATTGAAACTGAGATTCTAATTTAGATTTTTGCTTTCTTACCTTTTTTATTTTTTCAATAGCATAAATAAGTTTTCCCTTGAGATTATATCCTTCTCTATCTGATTATTCCTCTATTTGTTTGCATTTGTCCATATATTTATTTTATTTTGACTTGTCTTCTATAGGATCGCTTTCTTATTTATCTAGAGCCATCAGAAGATTTTCATCTGGTCCTTCAAGTGTATCCTCATATTCATCATCACTAAAAATATAACCATTCCTTGTAAAACTATCTTCAAGATGTCAAAGGTTACCACATATTAAATACTTGAGAATTATTGGTACCCTTTTATGGACTTCTTTTTCTTCAATCATAAATAGGACTTCATCTCTATCATTATCTGAAAAACTAGCATCACTTTCACTTGAGTACTTACTTTCCTTATCTGCATAGTAGCTCCTCTTTTGCCTTTGAAAGAGCTTCTTTTCTTGTCTGAATTTTTAATTCCATGTTTCTGTGATCTTATTTTTCTTCATCATTGTTATTCTTTGCTTCTTGAAAATCAGTTGCATAGTGATCATACTTTGCACAATTGAAACATTTTATGGATTTTATATCTCTAGATATTCTTGAATCCTTATTCCTTCTGCCATAATTAGCTTCTTCATCACTATATGACTCATTACTTGATTCTGACTTCTTACCCTTTGTCTTCTTAATTGCTTTGAATTTTTCTTCCTTTTGGGGATTAGGTTCTTTTATTCTCATCTCAAAAGTTGTAATAATACCAAACAATATATATTTTGTCAAAGAATCACCATCTGTTGATTCTTCTATAGCTAAAATATTTTCACTATATATTTTTGGAAGAGACTTTTTCACAAACATCTGATTCATCCATATTAAGTCCAAGTCCTTGCATAGCATTAAAAACCTCATCTACCCAAAGTAGATAAGAACTAATGTCTTCCTCATTCTTCATTCTTAATTCTTCAAATTGTCCTTTGAGATTTTGTATCTTTGCTTTATTGACACCTTTATCTCCTTCACATATATTTTATAACTTATCCCACATTCCTTTTACATCATGATAATGCATAAATTTTATGGAATCTATTCTATGCAAACCTATCAAAATTGCATTCATTGCTTTTGAATTGTAATGTTGTAGAAGCTTACCTTCCTTGTCTATAGGTGGATCAACTAAGGGGTCATATCCATTTTGAACTAATTTCCAATTTTCATTACCAAGTGCCTTCAGATAAATCTTCGTTCTCAAACTCCAATATATATAATAACTTCTATCAAATACTGGTGTTGTATTATATGATGATCCATTCTTAGATTCCATTGTGTTCTTGGAAGATTTTCCTTCAAGTTTTTAAACTCTTTCAAAGGAACCTGTTGAGCAAGGTGCAACAACAATATTTTCATTGTTGTCAACACATTCAGACAGATCGGTTGATGTAGTGGAAAGGAGTTAAGAGGTTCTTTAGAGTATGTACAATGACTTTCCAAAAGATCGAAGTGGCCCATATGCTAAAAATCAAAAGAAAATCACAAGGAAGAAAACTGTCGCGATATCGCGACATGTTGAGCAAGAAAGAAAAATTGTCACGATATCACGACATGTTGAGCAAGAAAGAAAAACTGTCACGATATTGCGACATGTTGAGAAGAAAGAAAAACTGTCGTGCGATTTCGTGACATGTTCGGAGAGAAAGCGCAAGCAAGCAAAACTGTCACAATTTCGTGACATGTTTGGAGAGAAAGCACAAGTAAGCAAAACTATCACGATTTCATGACATGTTTGGAGAGAAAGTGCAAGCAAGAAAAACTATCGTAATTTTGTGACATGTTCGGAGAGAAAGCACAAGCAAGAAAAACTGTCACGATTTCGCAACATGTTCAAAGAGAAAGTGCAAGCAAGAAAAACTATTGTGATATTGTGACATGTTGGAAGAGAAAAAGGCAAGTGGAAAAACTGTCGTGATTTCATGACATGCTCGAAGAGAAAAAGGCAAGTGGAAAAACTGTCATGATTTCATGACATGCTGGAAGAGAAAAAGGCAAGTGGAAAAACTATCACGATTTCACGACATGTTGAAAGAGAAAAAGGCAAGTGGAAAAACTATCACGATTTTGCAACATGTTGGAAGAGAAAAAGGCAAGTGAAAAAACTGTCGCGATTTCGTGACATGTTGGAAGAGAAAAAGGCAAGTAGAAAAAGTGTCATGATTTCGCGACATGTTGGAAGAGAAAAAGGGAAGTAGAAAAAGTGTCACAATTTCACGACATATTGCAATAAAGATAGTCCGAAAGAAAAAGTGTCACGATTTCATGACATATTGCAAGAGAGAGAGTCCAAAAGAAAAAGTGTCATGATTTTGCGACATATTGCAAGAGAGATTGTATGGAAGAAAAAGTGTCATGATTTCACGACATATTGCAAGAGAGAGAGTCCGAAATAAAAAGTGTCATGATTTCGTGACATATTGCAAGAGAGATTGTACGGAAGAAAAAAGTGTCATGATTTCGTGACATACTACAAGAGAGAGAGTCCAAGAGAAAAATTGGCACGATATCATGACATGTCACATTTTCATGACCCGAAGGCAAGAGAAAGAGCAAAGGAAAGAAAGTGTTGCGATATCGCAACAAAGTAAAAAGGAAGAATACAAAGGTGAAAGTGTCACGGTGTCACGACATGTTGTGTTTTCATGGGTTCAAGCCAATAAAAAAAGTACGAAGGCAAAAGTGTCGCAATATATCGACATGCTGAGTTTTTGCGGGTACAAGACAAGAAAAGAAGCCAAGAGGCGAAAGTGTCGCGATATTTTGACATGCTGAGTTTTCACGGGTACAAGCCAAGAAAAGAAGCAAGGAGGCAAAAGTGTCGCGATATCGTGACATGTTATATTTTCACGGTCCAAAGCAAGGAGAAAGTGAGAGAAAGAAAAGGTGTCGCGATATCGTGACATGTATTTTCATGGTTAAGTTGAATCTGACAAAGACCAATGAATAGCCGACTAAAATTAGGGTTTACAATTGTCATGAAAGCTAACTAAGATTAGGGTTTACAGTCGACTAAGATTAGGGTTTTCATCACAAGAATTTTGCTATAAAATGAGGGTTGTTTGGAGATTTGATGTGTCGATGAATGCATTGTTGAATATGTGTCGAAGTGTGAAATGTGGCCGTAAGAGCACAAAAAGCACAGAAGCGGCGAGATGATGGAAAAGTATGCAAAGTGAGCAAAGAAGTCATGTCAAATTATCCTAAGTGCATCTGTGATTGCACAGAGAAAGTAGGAGCAAAGTGCACAAAAGGGAGAAGACGATCGTGAAGTTGGATTGCAGCAAAGTAGAGTGTGCGAAGTGTTTGCATAGAAAGAGCGGAGTGTGCAAAGAATGTAAAGGTGGAGAATACCAGTTAGGGTCATGCAAAAGCAAAGGTATCTTAATATCAAACTTATAGATTCAAAATTAAAGTCCAGGTTGTAGCTTGGCATCAGGGGTTGGTGCTCCTTCCAGTAGGTGCTGGTAAATTAGGGGTTGGTGCTCCTTTCTATTGGTACAGATAAATCAGGGGTTGGTGCTCCTTCCAGTGGATGCTGGTAAACCGATTGTAAAGTTGGTGCTTTGCAAAGGCTAGATTTGAATGGTAGTCCAAGCAGTCATTCTTGAGGAGTAGCCAAATTGGTGAACCTCGTTAAAATCTTGTGTTGTGTGATATGTTCTTTTGTGATGCTTCCTTTATCTGGTTTTAAGGTTTCATTATTTCAATTTTAAGAGCTGTAAATTCAAGTTAAAGAACTACACTAATTCACCCCCCCTCTCATTGCCATTGTAAGACTAACAATTGGTATTAGAGCCAACTTCCCTTCTCAGGCTAAATCAGTCAGGGTTGATCTTGGATTAGTACGCAATGGGTAAGAAGAATAGATCCTCCTCCAAAAGGGCATCTCAGTCAATTTTAGTTCTTGTAGAAGAGAAAATTGAACCAAAAAATGGTGAAGGCTTCTCATCAAACAAAGCACCTTTGTTTGACGGAACTAATTACGCGATCTGGAGAATCAGGATGCAGGCATATTTTCATGCTTTGGGATACGACATATGGGATTCAGTAGACAATGAATACATAATACCCATCACTCCTCCAACCGATGTTGTCGATAAGAATCTGTTTGAAAATGACTCAAAAGCAAAGAATGCTATTAGGTGCGGATTAGTAGACAGTGAATTGGTAAAGATCATGATTTGTAAAATGGCAAAAGAAACATGGGACAAACTAAAGAGTATTCATGAAGGAGATGATGAGATCAAGGAGGCTAAGTTACAAACACATCAAGCTCAGTTCGAAGCTTTAAATTTGAAGGACGATGAGAAAATAAAGGCATATATGCTGAGAGTTAATGAAGTCCTAGAGGATGATTCTAAAAAGGAAATAGGTGGAGGTATTTTCATGACACTCGAAGAAGAAACAAAAAAAGAACAGGAATGTGATGAAGAAGAAATTGATGCAGAAATAAATTTGAAAGAGGAACTAATTGCAGCTCTAGATGAATTGAAGATAGAAAGAAAAAGGAATAAGGAAATCTCAAGAAATCTTGAGGATGCAAATGAAATAATAACCAATTTGAAAGTACAGGTAGAATATTTCAAAAGGATTGAAGAAACTCTCAGGTCACAGATCAATGAGAAAGAGATTGGTTGCTACAAACAAGAGGAAGAGATTATTTTATTGAAGAAACAACTAGAAGAGGCCAATACAAATCTCAAATTTGAGAAGAGCACAGAGTTGCTAGATAAAATGATAAGCCAACAAAGAAGCTCCACAAATAAGCATGGTCTTGGATGTGAAGCTGAACAACCTTCATCTTCCAACTCTACAGAGAAGAAGAAGTTCACTGTTGAAGGATCGAAGCAAGAAAAGTTTGAAGCTGAATCTTCAAAAGGAAGAAAATATCAAAGGAGATCTACAAAAAAGCAACCACAACAAAAGAGGTTCTATCACTCTCACTCTATTCATAATAATACTTTTAATGGCTATTGTTTCAGATGCAACCAGTATGGTCACAAGGCAACTTATTGTGGATTGAATAATAAATCAAAGAGTTATGTTGGTAGAAATACATCTACGTTTCTAAGTGAACACTATGTACAATGTTTTCAATGTAATGGTCATGGGCACATAGCAAGGTTTTGTCCAAGCATTTTTGTATCTAATCTAAGGCAAAATAGTAGATTTCATTAGACGCAAAGAATGCAACACAGACAGGGAATAAATCATGTACATAAAAGAAAGGAAAATAATCAGTCATCAAAGATGCACAAGAGACAACCACACAAGAGAAATGTTTGAGTTCATGAAAAGGTGCAAAACAGGGATATAATTAAAAAATCTAGGCCCGAGTTCAAGAAAGTTTGGAGAAAGATAGAAGAAAGAAAATCATGTCTCCTCGGACTAAAGGAGACTACTCCACTATTGCACTAAGCAACTCTAGGTAGCACATCCTCAGGGGGAGCAATCTTGAAATTTCATTTTAATGCTCCTATGTATTTGTTTGATTACCTGAGGATGAAAGGCAAGTAGTCAGGGAAGTTTTTGTATAGTTGTCAAAGTGTGTTTTCAGTTCATGTAGTTTGTGGAAGTGTCATGAAGGGTGGTGATTAAATTGAGATTTGTCATTATTGGTAGTACTACTATATGTCATTGTTGTACTGGTGATGGTTCTTACTACCACTATCCAAAGTTAAGGATTATAACTGTTTAGATAATTTGGTTAGTAAAAGAATGTTTCCCAAGCCGCATATATGTGTTTCGATAAAAGCAGTGTGTATTTGAACTACTCATTGACGTGAAGATTGTTAGATCTATTATGATGCTGTGGTGAAAAATATTGAATCTTGATCATTGATTCATGTTTAGCTCATCAAGATGAGCAACTTTGCTTTGTGAATCATACCTATCTGAGGTCCAGAAGTATGAGTTTGAGTAAGGTGCACTATAGTTGGCCGTGAAGTGTTTAACAAAATATTGTCTCCTGATTTGAATAGTTGAAAGTAAGATGTGACCAACGGTGACTGTAGAAAACATAGACCAAGTTGAAAATGTAAAAAGGGATTTGGTTGGTGTTGTGGTATAGTGTTTGATGCTTGCACAGAGTTGGCAGTAAAATTGCAGTGTCAATACAGTGTTGGACAAAAGTTGGTACAAGTGTGAGTCACTTGTCAATTTTGTTGACAGATGTGAAATCAACGGTTTTAAGTTGGAAGCTTGCTGTACCTGACAGCTACCAGACCAGATATTTTGTAGGTAGTATGCATGGTAGCACGTTTTCAGGTTAATCCCAAGGAAACTCATGTGACAACATTATGGTGGTTGATTTCTGAAATATCATTGAAGGGAAAATGATTGTTTGTGGTTTCCTTTTTGAAAGTGGTTGGTTGAATGCATCAAGGTTTTTTGAATTGAGAGTTGTGTTTAAACCTTGTGTTATAAGAATAGTGGTTTAAGCCCATTGGTTGTGAAATAACTTGAGTTAGAAAAGAACATGAGTATCATTGGTATGTGATATTTGTGGTTGAGCATTGTTGGAAATATTTGAGTTGGTTGATACATACCTGGACTAGGGTTATGTGAGAGAGAGTTGTTCTTTGTGGTGATTGGTTGAGTTTATTTGATTGAGCCTAGTCAAGTTATGTGTGAAGTGATTTTTAAAAGTTCTATGAAATAAATTATTCCATCATTCTATGTTGAAGTTGAGATTAATTTTAGAATATATTGAGTCTCTAACAAATCTCCTTATGCTTCTATGAAGTGGATTTGATTTGAGATCACCATTCATTGTTGAGTTCATTTTGAGTACTACTTGAGCATGATTGATTGAGCCTTTGAGAAGGCCTTTGGGAAATATTTGAGGAAAATGCTAGGACAGATTTCTAGAGCAGTTTTGGGCAAGTTCTTGGTGATCTTACTAGAGTAGATTCGGATAAGTTCTTAGTGAGCTTGTTGGAGCAGATTTGGATAGGTTTTGTGTGAGCTTGTTATTCAGGTTCTATGTGAGCCTATTGAGCAGGTTCTTAGTGAGCCTATTGACTGAGCTTTGGAGGTGACAGAGTACAAAGGACAGAGTCTCAATGGATAGAAATCCAGTAGCCAACATAGTTGAAGATAGATCTGAGTGAGGATTCTTCAAGTAAAGAAGAGGTCCACTAGTCAGTGCAACAGAGAGACAAAGTCTTCTATAATATCACAAGGGTACTATGGAGTATGGGTTATGGTATCCAAAAGATGTAGATTGGGCAAGATGTGTAGATGATAGAAAGAGTACCAATGGAGGTGCATTCTATCTTGGAGACAGATTGGTCACGTAGAATAGTAAGAAACAAGAGTCAGTTTCCTTATCCACAATAGAGGCAGAATACATTGCAGTGACAACGTGTTGTACGCAGGAGAAAGTTGCAAAATGTGAGGTTAAATTGGATTTTGTTCCAACTACAGAGCAAGTAGCAGATATTTTCACAAAACCATTTCCCAAGGAAGTTTTTGAGTACCTTCGTAATAAATTGGGAGTGGTCACACTTTCCAAGAATTGACTAGCTACAGGGATCACATTCTCAGGGGGAGCATTTAAGTATTTGATTATCTTTTTGCTCATGTTCATGATTTTTGCTAAGTATAATAAATTGTGCTTGAGAATGTTGTGCATGGACTCAGGGGGTGTCTGCAACAGCCCTTTGGTATTATTTTCAAAGGGGGAGAAGAATTACAGGAAATTGCACGTGTGTTGCCAACAATTCCAAAGGGGGAGATTGTTGAGCAAGGTGCAACAACAATATTGTCATTGTTGGCAACACAGTCAGACAGATCGATTGATGCAATGGATAGGAGTTAAGAGGTTCTTTATAGTATGTACAGTGACTTTCCAAAATATCGAAGTGGTCCATATGCTAAAAATCAAAATAAAATCACAAGGAAAAAAACTGTCGTGATATCGCGACATGTTGAGCAAAAAGAAAAACTGTCGCAATATCGCGACATGTTAAGCAAGAAAAAAAATTGTCATGATATCGCGACATGTTGAGAAGAAAGAAAAACTATCATGATTTCGTGACATGTTCGGAGAGAAAGCGCAAGCAAGCAAAACTATCACAATTTTGTGACATGTTCGGAGAGAAAGCGCAAGCAAGCAAAACTATCGCGATTTCGTGACATGTTCGGAGAGAAAGTGCAAGCAAGCAAAACTGTCATGATTTCATGACATGTTCGGAGAGAAAGCACAAGCAAGCAAAAATGTCATGATTTCATGACATGTTCGGAGAGAAAGCGCAAGCAAGCAAAACTGTCGCGATATCGCAACATGTTGGAAGATAAAAAGGCACGTGGAAAAGCTGTCATGATTTCGTGACATGCTCGAAGAGAAAAAGGAAAGTGGAAAAACTGTCATGATTTCACGACATGTTGGAAGAGAAAAAGGCAAGTGGAAAAACTGTCGCGATTTCGCGACATGTTGAAAGAGGAAAAGACAAGTGGAAAAATTGTCACGATTTCGCGACATGTTGAAAGAGAAAAAGGCAAGTGGAAAAACTGTCGCGATTTCATGACATGTTGGAAGAGAAAAAGGCAAGTAGAAAAAGTGTTACGATTTCATGACATGTTGGAAGAGAAAAAGGCAAGTAGAAAAAGTGTCACGATTTCGTGACATATTGCAAGAAAGAGAGTCCAAAAGAAAAAGTGTCATGATTTCGTGACATATTGCAAGAGAGATAGTCCGAAAGAAAAAGTGTCACGATTTCGTGACATATTGCAAGAGAGATTGTATGAAAGAAAAAGTGTCACGATTTCGTGACATATTGCAAGAGAGAGATTTCGAAAGAAAAAGTGTCACGATTTTGCGACATATTGCAAGAGAGATTATACAAAAGAAAAAGTGTCATGATTTCATGACATACTGCAAGAGAGAGAGTCCAAGAGAAAAAGTGTCTCGATATCATGAAATGTCACGTTTTCATGACCCGAAGGCAAGAGAAAGAGCAAAGGAGAAAAAGTGTCGCGATATCGTGACAAAAGTAAAAAGGAAGAGTACGGAGGCGAAAGTGTCACGGTATCGCGACATGTGTTTTTGTGGGTTCAAGCCAAGAAAAGAAGTACAGAGGTGAAAGTGTCATGATATTGCAACATGCTGAGTTTTCATGGGTACAAGACAAGAAAAGAAGCCAGGAGGCAAAAGTGTTGCGATATCGCGACATGTTATGTTTTTGCGGGTACAAGCGAAGAAAAGAAGCAATGAGGTGAAAGTATCATGATATGGCGACATGTTATATTTTCGCGATCCAAAGCAAGGAGAAAGCGAGAGAAAAAAAAGGTGTCGCGATATCACGACATGTATTTTCACGGTTAAGTTGAAGCCAACAAAGATCAATGAACAACCGACTAAAATTAGGGTTTACAGTTGTCATGAAAGCCGACTAATATTAGGGTTTATAGCCGACTAAAATTAGGGTTTTCATCACAAGAATTTTGCTATAAAAGGAGGGTTGTTTGGAGATTTGATGTGTCAATGAATGCGTTGTCGAATATGTGTCAAAGTGTGAAATGTGGCCATAAGAGCATAGAAAGTGTAGAAGCAGTGAGATGATGGAGAAGTGCACAAAGTGAGCAAAGAAGTGTCGAATTGTCTTAAGTGCATCTGTGATTGCATAGAGAAAGCAAAATGAGCAGAGTGCACAAAAGGGAGAAGATGATCGTGAATTTGGATTGCAGTGAAGCAGAGTGTGTGAAGTGTTTGCACAGAAAGAGCAGAGTGTGCAAAGAATGCAAAGGTGGAGAAGACTAGTTAGGTTCATGCAAAAGCAAAGGTATCTTAATATCAAACTTATAGATTCAAAATTAAAGTCTAGGTTGCAGCTTGGCATCAGGGGTTGGTGCTCCTTCCAGTAGGTGCTGGTAAATCAGGGGTTGGTGCTCCTTTCTGTTGGTATAGATAAATCAAGGGTTGGTGCTCCTTCTAGTAGATGTTGGTAAACTGATTGTAAAGTTGGTGCTTTGCAAAGGCTGAATTTGGATGGTAGTGCAAGCAGTCATTCTTGAGGAGTAGCCAAATTGGTGATCCTTGTTAAAATATTATGTTGTGTGATATGTTCTTTTGTGAAGCTTGCTTTATCTAGTTTTAAGGTTTCATTATTTCAGTTTTAAGAGCTGTAAATTCAAGTTAAATAACTACACTAATTCACCCCCCCTCTCAGTGCCATTGTAAGACTAACAGAACCCGCTATGATACCAATTGAAGAACACAAGATTATATTGATATGGGGGGTGAACAATATAAAATCATTTTTTACATTTATTTCCCAATGAATATTATGCAATGTATATATAGCAATATCAATAGCAGTAATCAAAGCAATACATAAATCACCACACACAATAGAGACACCACAATTTATGTGGTTCACCCAATGTGGGCTACTTCATAGAGAAAATATTTTACTAAAATTTTCTCAATCAATCTCTTGGGAATACTTTCCCTATTACAATGTTTATGGACCTCTATCCAAAGGAGATACCAATCCCCTAAATCAAGTTCATGGATATCTATCCATAAGAGACACCAATATCCTAATCTCTGCTCTAGATGGTGATCCTCTAGAAGACCTCTGCCTCCACTATCCTTAGAAAATGGAACTCTATCCATAGAAGACACATGTCTTCCCTACTATGGATTGAGATATATGTTCTCAACTCTATCACCTCTAAAGCTCTATCTCAAATCTGCACTAAACATAGTCCTTCTATCTAGCATAAATTTATCCTCAATATCTATCTCTGATCTGGTACAAATATGTCCTTAAATCTACACCAAAATCTATCCTTGAATCTGTACTAAACATAGTCCTTCGGTCTAGCACAAATATATCCTCAATATCTGTCCTAAAGCCTTAACTCAAATATTGTATCAATCTCAAATCAACTCTACTAGATCTACCCCAAATATTAACTCAAGGTTTGAACAAATCAATCAACTCTACTCTCAAGTCTTCTCAAATACTTGTCTCAATTTTGCCTTGTAAGCTTCCACAAAAGCTCACACCAATCTATCCTCAAGTCCTCTCTATAACTTTTCCAATCTGCCCAATAAGTTCTCACAATAACTTATCCAAATCTGATCTCAATCTATATTGTAATAATTCATAAAAGCTTACCCAAATCTGTTCAAAAGTCTTCTCAAAGACTTACCTCAAATATGCTCAACAGGTTCACACTAGAAATTGTTCAATATCATAGAAAAATAAAGAGAATTTTTAGAGACTCAATATGCTCTATATTCATCACAATGCTCAATCACTTTCAATCATTCTTTTAGAAACATACAGAGAATTTTTAGAGACTCAATATGCTTCAATTCAATACTCAATCACTTTCTCAAATCAAATCAGAATATAGAATAGTTTGTTTTATGGAACTTGAACAATCACTTCACATATCCACTTGACTAGGCTAAACCAACTCTACTCAACCAATCACTTAATGAAACAATCCTTGCTTACAAACCCTAGTCCAAGAATATGATACTTTACACAAAATGTTTCCAACAATGCTTATAAACCACTCTCACATAACAATGATACTCATGTTATTTTCAAACCTTAGTTCAAATTCTTTACTCAACCAATGGCTCCAACAATAATGCTTATAAAAAAAGGTTTTAACAACAACTCTTTATTCCATAAAACCTTAAAGCATTAACTCAACACACTCGATAAGGAAACCCTAATCAAGTCTTTTTCACTCCAAAATTATTTTCTAGAAAACCAATCAATCAAATCAACTATGTAATAATATGCTCATACCTTTTTCTTGATGATCAAGGAACCTCTAAAATCTACCACAACCACAAACACATCTTTGCCAAGCTCAAAGAAGTTAGAAAATTCTCTCAAAGATGCAATGCAAATATCAAACCACACATAAACCTTATTACTCCATATTAAAGAAATCATCCATCAACATTTACAAAAATTATTAACCAAATAAACCTTATTATATCCAAATTAAAATAATATTCAATACCAAGAATAATGTCAATACAATCTCCTTTTCAAAATAACTCAATGGAAATAAGTCCTCTCAAAACTATAAATCTTAAATAAACTAATATGTCAAAAATACTTTATTCAAATATAAATCCAATTCCTTATTCTTCCAATTAACCAAAAATAATGGTTAATTAAAAACATTTTTAGCTAACCCTTTTAACTCCCTAGGACCTTATGTCAAAACCTTAGGCATCACAACACATATTAAAATTTTTATTATCTTTTCCTTGGTGGGACTCGAACTCATGATGCTGCCTCTACTAGCGCCTTAGCTACAGATCCAACCACCGCATGAGCTAGATACTCATTTGGAGAGCAATAGCCCAATGTGCTCTATATTCCTCTCTCATGCACCAAAATAAAAAATCACGCGTTGCTTCCTCAATGCTTCAAAACACACACACCAAATGCTGCCACCACGAATCGATTGCGGATCACTCCACCCACAAATGCCTTAGCACTTCTTCCACTTTCCACTAGGCCACTTTGCCTTAGTAGATGTGACAATTTATCCCATGACAATCTTAACCCTTTCATTGGTGCTTAAGACAAGATGTTTTGTCTTCTTCCTCACACAAATTCTCACAACAACAATTACACCATTTATTATTTCGAACGAAGGATGATTTAAATGTCACTAAGGCATATAGTATATATATTAATTTCCTCCTTTAATTTTGAATGTCGGCTCCTTCAAAATTTTAATAACTAATTTATAAATTATTTAAATTATTTAGAATTTAAATTTTATAAATTAACTTTTAAATCCTTTTGGATTTATCAAAGCCCTTTTTTATTTTACCACTTTTTATAAATAATATTTATTTATAAAATTTAAATTCAATTTGAATTTAAATATTTTATAAAATAAATATTAAAACCTCCTTAGGCTTCCTTGGGTTTTTATGAAAAACCTTTTATTTTTGCTCAACCATGGTTTTAATGAAAACCCTCTTAACATATGCTTCCACATAATATTAAAAATATTATGAAGCTCTTTTGCTTTTAACCTTTGAATTGTTCCTCTTGAAATTTTGACATCAATGGTAGCTTATTTCTTGACATCAATGACAACTTCGTTCCTTGACATCAACGACAAATTTGACTCAAAATGTCCAACATATTACACTACAAGTTGGAGTAGGTGTAGAAGGTAGTATATTAGTATATTGGTTATAACAAATATGTATGGTTATAGTAGATACCCAAATTTTGCACATTCTTGCTTCTAGGTATTCGTAGGCCATCATAGGCTGCTTTAGCTATCTATAGGCTACCTTGGTCACTTATAGACTTAAAATTTACAAAAACTAGGTAAAATACACCCAGGATGCTTCCTACCCACTTAAAATCCATCTACTAGCCCCCTAAGGCCACTTAAGCCCTTTCCAACACCTAATTAGAACCCCATGGGACTATTCCCCCACTAAAAATCTTGATTAGTCTAATTAACATTCTAATTCATCATTGACTTTCACTTAAATGCACTTTTTCACTTAAGTGAGTTTAATTAGGGTCCTAAGCCAAATTAGCCCTAAGCACACTCCCACACATGTGTGCATCATGAGGTTAGTTAGGATATTTCAAAAATCCCTAACTAAACCCTAACCTAACATAGGACTTTGCTAACCTAACTAACCTTAACTCTTCTTCACATATATGTGAGGAAGAGATATTTCTCTAAGGCATGTGGGCTTGACACCTACTCAAACCCTAAATTAACTCCAATATGGAATAACTCTAAGGGTTGGTTTATCTGAACCCCTCTCCTAATCTCAACCTCTACTATAAATAGAGGATTCCCCCTTCCATTTTACCTCTCTCTCACCTTTTAGTCACCTTATAGAAACTCTGCCGGAATCGTACCAAAGTTACATCTAGCAATTCCACATCGTACAAGCAGCAAATAACAACTTCAAATGCCCATATGGATAGAAATTTTGGTCCCACAGTCAATAGATGTCCAATTCACCCTATCACCTATGAATTCACCTTGCAGTGGGTCTACACCAAAAAAATTAGCAGGTATAATTTATTTCATGTTTTTACAATGTTTTATGCAGTTTTTACCATGTTTCAACATGGTTTCCTTTCATATAATTTTTTCCTTTTATCACTATGGGGCTTGACTAAGGTAGGCCCCCAAACCATCTAACCATATTTTACAAGCCTCAAAAATAGGTGCAAGAGATCACAAAAATAGTAAACTACCGGTGGCCCACAAGCCCACCTTCATTGAGGAGTCTCGAAAGAAGTCATCAAGATGTTTGATATTCATGAAAAGAATTGGGAGAATCACCTTTGTAACCCATGAATATTTTGAATGAATAAAAAGTAGCATTTTGATTATTATATATGATTATGTATTTTCTTTGATCAAATGAATGTCTCTTTTTATTACTTTCATTTTGCACGCCCGGTGGGACCTCCACAAAGAGTTGTGCTAGACTAGTCCTTTCTATGAATCTAACATAATTTTATGGTATTTTGTGTTGTTGCAAGTACCATTCCAGATAAAACAAAGACCTTCTAAACCCTTACAATGCTCTTAGGTAATCATAATAGGAGTTCCACACTCATAAACCTAATTTACCTTTCAACCTATGAATTTAGATCAAATTCACTCCCTGTCCTGCGTATTTAACATAACTACTTCAAAAACCCTCAAAAGTGTAGAGGTCCATAATAGAGACACATAATAGTCCATTTGGAGCAAAAGGAGCTAGGTATTTTCCTTAGATATCCCTATTTCTATCATTCATTTACAAGAAAATTTTCATTAACACACGGATCATATCATTCAATGAAATTCCTTTTCAACGCATCCATCATTTTAAGATCATTTAGTTTAGTTTGTTTTAGATTTATCCTTTATTTACTAGAATCAGAGCTGCATTTTTTTTTTTAATTATTAGAATAGGTTTCCATATCATGTTAATATTTTGTGAATCGTCAATTTTCAAAGTCATCTTTCTTGCATTAGATAGGTCTTTCAATTCCTTTCCAAAAAACTACATGTAGATCAAAAATTTCAGTTTACTTTATTTCAAAAACACTTTCATTTTCATTTTACAAATCGCATGTCAAATAGGTTTCCCATTTCCATTATGTGTTATTCCATCAATTTTCTCTCAAAGTGCATTTCAAATTTCCATTTTAAAAGTCACATTTAGAATTAGGGTTTTTCAAATCTCTTTTCGTATATTTCATCAAAGCAATTTCAAATTCCTTTTCAGAAAATCAAATTTTAGATCTCTTTCACATCATTAGTTAGGATTTCAAAGTTATTTCAAATAATTTAGATCAGGAATTTCCCACTTCTTTCACAAATCCCCTAGGTAACTTGCATATCTCTTTCATGTTATTAAATTAGGGTTTCAAATTTCTTTCAAATCATTTAGATAAAAAAATTTCTATTTCTTTCACAAATCCCCTAGGTAACTTGCATATATCTTTCATGTTATTAAATTAGGATTCTAAATTTCTTTAAAATAATTTAGATTAGAAATTTCCCATCCCTTTCACAAATCCCTTGGGTAACTTACATATTTCTTTTCATGTCATTAGATTAGGGTTTTAAATTTCTTTCAAATCATTTAGATTACAAATTTTCCATCCCTTTCAAAAATTCCCTAGGTAACTTGCATATTTATTTTCATGTCATTAGACTAGGGTTTCAAAATATCTTTCAAATCATTTAGATTATAAATTTTCCATATCTTTATAAAAATCCCCTGGGTAACTCGCATATTTATTTTCATGTCAATAGATTAGGGTTTCAAATTATTTTTGCACAATTAGTCTTAAAATTATTTCATGTTTCAAGTTTAGGGTTCCAAAATCCCTCTTATCACATCCTTCACTTTGCTTGTTTACTTACTGCATAGAATAGATCCTTGTTTCTTTTACAAAAAACACATAACACTAGTTTTCATTTTAAAAGCGCATCTAAATTTAGTTTCATTTTGAAAACACATATAGGCCTAGCTTTAATTTCTAAAAAGGTATCTAGATAGTCGTATTTGCTTTACCTTAGTAGTAACAAACACACCTACACACACTCACATACGAAAAAAATAGTTTAAGGATTGGATTTCATCACCAATTCCCCACTTGATACTGGTGAGGAAGGAGTTATACCCTCCACTAGATCAACCCCCTAGAAATATTAGTAGCCCCCCAAGAGTGGTTGTCTGGAATTCATCACCAGAAAATCCCCCACTTTTGAGATTGATTTTTTGGAATTCATCATAGGAATATACCTTCGAAGTGGGACATTATCAGATGTCTTCGTTCACAAGGCTTACATAATTAGTGAACATGATAGCTATCATTCTTGACTAAGCTTACCTGAGAGTCAAGCAGGTATCCTATAATACCATCTCTTCTCATGATAGGATATCAAACTCACTTCAGCATTTTGAGTTCCCCCTATTGGTTATCATTTTACTACACCTTCCACACATGTTTCCACTTGCTCATTGAGACACCATTCTATTCAATTCATATTTGGGTTTTGTAGGAGGTTCTGTACCTATAAAATTCCTTTTCTATTTAGAACTTCATCCCACTTTCCATATTCATTTTCTAGCAGCAAGTTCCAACATCTAAATGAAAGCACGAGATTTCGGAAACAAAAAGGAAAAACTAAACAAAATTGCATTAAAATGAAAGAACACAAATGAATGAACACAAGATATAAAAGCAATATAAACTATAGCCCTTTTTATTGATATTCTTTTCAATTCGTGTTACAATACGTCTCCTTCCTTTTTAGGGGATAGGAGCGTTAGATATTGATCTCTACAATTTGCTTCAGAAATCCTCTTCCGCATGCCCACGTTTGGAATGGGCAGGCCAAATGTTGCCGTCGCTTGCGTTGGTAAGGTAGACTCCTCGCCGCTCCTCTAATGCTGCAACTCTGCACTCAAAGAAACAAACAAGAAAGTCAGTAGCACCTGTGTATGAAAAATAAAAGATGAATCTAACGATGGTTGAAATGAATCTAAATGAAATGAAAAACTTGACAAAAGCATAAACCTGAAACTAAAAGAAATACCACGATT